>CM018044.1:12703440-13098440 GCA_008638375.1 Nyssa sinensis
GGTTTGTTGAGCATTTTTAAATTATGCCAAGATCATGACATTGGGCAGAAATGTTTTATCAACTTTGATGGACTTGAATTGCTTCAGGTTTCATGAGGTGAGGCCAACTTTTATCAACATCAACATTTTACCAATTTAGCCAATGAATCAGATATATGGATGTGAGGCCACAGCTTCTGAGTAGCAGCTAAAACTCAAAAAAGCCATTGACAATTTCAAACTGAACCAAAAATTATTTATTTTCTCATAAACACAAAGTTGTAGTGTATATAATTGAATTACTAAGCCATAAACACAAAGTTGTAGTGTCAGACATTGCTAAGCAATTATGAACTTTTCATATAACATATTAACAATTGTTTAACAGGTAATATAGGATCATAAAAATGGCACTAATTTTTTTATTTTTATCAACTCCTTTTCATGCAAATTCATCACTTGACGAAAATATGAATATCCAATAATACATTGTAATAAATGAGTAAGCACCTTTCTTGCATCCTTGACTGAAACATGGCCTGCAAATAATCACAACTCAACCATAATATCACTTTATGTACATGCATGTGTGGAACTAAGAGAGAGCAAACATTGCATGCCCAATGCATCACTTCAGTTGCTTTAGATTCCAAGATGATGTCCCTGAAATTGGAAAACAGATTGAATTGAAATCCTTATTCTCCAAAACAAAAATAGGTATGTGTGACTCTTTCCTCGTGAAGTGCATACCCATTCAGCCAAGTAGATTCTTCCAATTACACTTATTATTATTAATATTATTATTACACCCCCACCCAAAAAAAAAAAAGAAACTGCCCCCAGCCATGTGATCAACTGGTTTTCACCATAGCAAATTAAAGTGCCACATGGCAAGACATATAACAGTCATCCTCAACGGTTCATTAGGTAATTAGTATTGGGGCAACAAATAACAAATAAGGCATTGTTCTTATCTGAGGAAGGGAATAGAACCATAGGTTGTATATATGCGCCACAAACAACTGTTGTCTACTGAAATACCTGAACATCACCACCATGACAGCCCATGCCACTTCCAATTATTCCAACCAATATGATCAAATTCAACAAAAAATGCAAAATGTAGACTAGAGCAGCAAAAAAAATTTAGTGGGAATTCAATTAAGATTCTAATACAACACCGTAGTAAGAATATTGTATTAAAAGAACATTTAATCATCATATTTCACAGAGAAAAGAGACAACCACTAAAGTAGGATATACCTATATCTTCTAGCATGATATATAATCAAACAATGACAAGTAAATCTGCCATGTGTTGCTTCCATACTCGTGCACATTTGCACAAGATTCTATACAACATAACTTCGGTCTATTCTTTATGCCTTTACACTTCTTGATACAATTTTAATTCAAGTGGCTATATGTACTTTGAAAGAGTGCAAAATAAACTGCAAGGCATTCAAGACCTATAAAACCCAAATTTGTTAACTTAGTTTAAAATATCCTATCATCTATTTTTTAGGTTTTGTCTTAAAATAGGGGGGAAAAAATTTTGGTGTGACACAACCAGCATACATTTCGGAAAATTCTCTCAATATCCGTAAAATTTTTGAATGGAAAGGTTTCCACTGAAACCAACAAGAATACAAAAGTTCCACACTAATTTCTAAGCATGGAAGCAAAATCACAATATGCAGTCACAGTTTGGAACTTTAAACAAGAAAATTAGATCCAGTAAGAACCAAACCTAGAAGTAAAGTCTGTTGAAGAGGATGAAAATCCATGCTTATAGAAGTTGACCCCTGATTTAGAGTCCATGCAACTGTCTTGGGTAAGTCATCAGGGGCATTAAAGGCTTGACTATGAGCATAACTCGGAAATGATACATACAGTATATTAACAGGCATGTTTACCTGCATTTATAGAACAACCATTAAGAGAACAACTAGCAAAACAAGGAAATAAGATATTTATAATAGCATGAATTTGCAAACATGAATCCAGTGAGAGCCAAATTGAACTCCCTCATCCGATAACCCCATTGCTCTTCTTTTGGTTACATGATCTGAATCCCCAAATGGGTAATCTACAGAAAGGTTAGTTGGTGGAGTCCTACTATATCCATGGAGATTCAGATTATCCTGAAACAAAAATAAATACACTTCATTAGATACGTCCATATTAATGTAAGTGTTTGAGAAAAATATAGTACATACTTGCATTAAGTTGAGATTTGTTGCAACATCAACTCCAAGCATTATCTAGGGAATGTAATTAGGCATGTTAGCATCACGATGTCCTTGCAAGCTTGGATTAACCTGAAATAACATGAAAATTTAGATTGTTGCACTACATTTTAATAATTAAATAAAATATTCAATTATATACCTGGATATGGTTTTGTTGAAAAATGGGAAAACTAGTGTTTTCCAAGTAAAATGATGTAGTACCATAAATTTGACTTGCATGAGCCTGACTATCTCCACTTGAGTGGTTTGCATGACTTCTTTGACTGAGTGACCAAAAGGATGCTGAGTTTTTCTAAAAATAAAAAATAATTATATAGAAAGCTCCTAAAGGATGTTTTAGAAGTTAAGATTGATAAGTGGATAATAATAAATAACCAAAACCACTTCTGTGCTACTCACAACAATGCTATCTTGCGTTCCAGTTATATCAGCAACATTATAAGCAGTAGGACCTTCAATATGACCAATGCCCATGCTTTTGAATTTCTCGAAATCCTATAAAACAGAATTGGGTATAATTATAAATGATTACAACCATTAAAAAATAAAGTGAATAGCCAAAATGATTATTTTTTATATACTTTCAATCCACATTTATTGACATTGTTTGTTATAGATACCATCTCCTTTTTCTTTTCTTTTATCTTTTTAACAATTTGTTCAACTTTAGACTGTTTCATTTTAAAGGGTGGGCGCCCTTTACTTTGAACTGCTAATGGAGTGAGTATATTCTTACTCTTATTTGATATACCATGACCTTCGCCAACAGAATTATTTTCAGTGCTTACTTTTGAAGTAGTTTGATTACTTCCGCAAATACCTTCTGTATGTTTCAAATTATTCTTCATCTCACCTACCCAAGTCATCACCAAATTGAATTTATCTTCAGATTCCGATGCCATGTCAGCTCCCTCATGAAAGGAATTACACAAACTATCGAATCTTTTGGCTTCCGCTTTGGCATTGCAGTCACTATAACTTATTCGGACCCTAGTGTGGCATCTCTTTACATCTTTCCTCCATCACCGCATGATATATCTCTTGGGAATGCGATAAACTTTATTATGACGGAGAGTTACAATTGCATGCCTACATAAAATTCCCCTAGACTCAAATAGGCGATAATTGCCTTTAACTTCACAATCTTTTCCATTTAATAAGACTGTGAAATTTACACGTTGTCAGCTGTCTCCTATTTTTACATCCTCTAATACTTTATACTCTGAAATTGAACCATCCTCTTTGACTGGAAACAAGCTACAATAGATCTTCCCTGTCAACTCCATTTGAAACTCTTTAAATTTTGCAGTAGTATAAGCATCTGCAAATTGCTTCTCTATATCATAATGAGTTATACAAGGGAGCCATGAGTTGAAGCAATTAAAATCTTCCTAAGTCTCTTTCTGCACCTTATCTTTTCATGCATTCTCGTACTGTTCCACAAATTGCTTTAAAGTTGTTTTCACGTTGACATACCCGTCAAAAAAAGCATGCATGCTCTCACTTCTTTGTGTGGTGGACATTCCAGCCCAAAAATTATCTTTCACAAAAGCCAGCACCCAATGATGCCTCTCCGTGTACATTCCAAGCAACCATTCGTTACCATGAAGCTTGTACTTCTCAATCATCGAATTCCAACTACATTCAAATTCATTTGGACTCAATGTATCATAAACAACTTTTTGTAAGATAAACTTGATGGATTCATGCTCCTTGTAACCTTTCAATTTTTCTGGTATTTTTTTCATTATATGCCATAAACACCACCGATGACATGTATTGGGAAAAACCTTCTCAATTGCCTTTTTCATGGCTTTGTCTTGATCAGTAATTATACCACTTGTAGCACAACCGGACATGCATGTAAGCCAAGTTTGAAACAACCAAGTAAATGTATCAGTGTCCTCATTTGAAATTAACCCACATCTAAGTAATATTGAATGGCCATGATGATTGACCCCTACAACAAGAGCAAAAGGCATGTCATATTTATTTGTCAAATATGTTGTATCAAATGTAACAACATCACCAAACTCTTCGTATGCTGCCCTACTTCTCGCATCAGCCCAAAACAAATTTTTTAATCGAGCTTTTTTCATCCAAATCCATTGCATAAAAGAAATTTGCATTGTTCGCTTGCATATTCAAAAAATAATCTTATACTACAGCAGCATCTCCTTGCCCAAACCGCAATTGCCTTACTTTCTCAATATAATTCCTACAATCTTTCTCCAAAAATGTCATATTCTCATGCCCCCTGCTTCAACAACACATGCATTGTAACTCTTGTTCATTCTAATTCCTGCTTTGTTATTCATTTCAAGCTTTCTTTTGACATATGGTCTCATCACTCTATTACACCGATAGAATCGGGCCTTACCAGGACTTAATCCGTGATTATGATTGATAAGTGCATAATATTTAATATTTTTAATTCCTCTATATTTAGTTTATATGGCATATTTTATGTCCAAGTGAGCTAATTAATTTATTTATTGAATTAGGGAAGCATTGAAGTTAAAAGAATAATATTGCGTAATTTTCAGCTTTTGGACAGATTCGACCTATGGAGCTTCACTTGAGATATGGATGGTGTTAGAGTTTGAGAATGAGGAAGTGGTCTTCATGAAGTTTTTAGAGGATGTCTTGGGCTTTTCAGAAAGGTCTGGTTTGCAAAAATACGAGTTTGTTTGGCCCTCCAAACATTGTTTTAAAGACAGGCCTGGAAAGCTAATCCTATTCTTGTCCGACCAGTCAACTTCAGCGGGTCATAACTTGAGTTTCTGATGTCAAAATTAAGTGATTCAAAAGCCTAAATTATCTACTCATCCAGGGCTACAACTTTCATGAAGAGCCAAAATTAAGATTCAATCGATATAAGATAAAAACATAGCTCACAAGTTTCGGCACAAGTTCTGTTTTAAAAAGTGGGCTGTGCGGCTGAATGAAGAATAGAAAAGAAAGAGCAGAACGGCTGAGGGAGAAAAAGTCAAAGCAAAAGAAGGTGGGTCCATGGTGCGAGGCAAAAGCCAAATGAAGAAAAGAAATAAAAGAAAGAAAAGCCAAGGGCTTGTGAGGTGCGGTTGAATGGGCTTGACTTGTGGGGCTTGACGTGAGGGCTGGATAAAGAAGTGTGAGGGCTCCTAGGTATTTAAGGGTGCAACAACTGTGCGGCAAAGAAAAAGGAGAAAACGGAGGAAGCTAGGAAGCGGCGCAAAGAGTGGTGCGGCAGGACAGAGGCAGAGTTTGAGAAATAGATTATTAGTTTTTTTATTTCAAGTATGTTAGGCTAGATTTTTCAATTCAGTTTTAGGGGATTTCGAACCCTTATTGCAGTTTAATGGTTAAATCAATTCAGTAACGTTATTTCTCCCTTTTATGAATTATGTTCATGATGATCTGTTTTAATTGTTTATTGATATTTGGTTTGAATAATTTAATCAAGGCTTGTTAAATTGATCAGATTATTATCAATTGCTAGATTTAGGAGGTATATTACGTAATTGATATGGTTCCTAATCAATTGTGGCAAATAGTGATAGATGATTGTGGTCAAGCTTTTGTTTATTGCTATGATTATCATGTCCTAAGTTAAACAGTCCGAGCTTGTGTGATTGTTGCTTAGAATAATCTAATTTCCTAGATATTAATGTTGCCATTATATTAAATTGAGAGAGCTTGTTCTAAATTGTGTAATGGTTAGAATCTAATGGAGAGCTTGTTTCATTAGTGAGGAATTAAAAGAAATTTCAGGGTAGCAGAGCTTGTTGTTACCTAGGATTATTAGATTCATTGAAGGGTAGAATAATGTTATAGTTGATTGATTGTTCCATTGATTGTGAGGGTGAGATTGAACCGAAGAACTGAAATTTTAATTCCTTGATTTCTGTTATTAATTTAGTTTTTAATTATATTTAGTTTGATCAAAATTCCAAACCCCCTATTTATTATCTTGTTATAAATTGAGTTTTAGTTTAGAATTGGTCAAAATAAATAAAAAAATAAATTACAAACACTTTCTGTGGATTCGACCGTTACTCGTCTAGTTACATTGTTTATTGTATTACGAGGTAAGGTTAATTTATTTTTGGAGTGCTAACGACGCGCTTCCAATGATCAAGAGAAAGAGAGTTTATTTGCCAACTTCCACCATCGAATAAAATTGCCCTAATCTTTGCTTGACAATTCGTTTTTGTTATTGGATGTGGTCTGAAAATATTCTTTGAAGTGTGTTGTGAATGACCTGATCGAGAACATGCAAGAGTAATATATCTCAACTCTCCATCATCCCCTTTGGTTGACGATCTTCTACAAACTACGAACCCTAATTGCTTCGCATATCTTATATAATAATCATATAATTCATCGTAATTACCAAATGTCATTCCAATCTTGGGAGCCTCTACTTTATCTTCCAAATTAACTATCTCCATTTCATTCTCCTTTTGTTCCTCAACTACTTCCATACTTGATGAGCTACTTAAAGCATCCTCTTCCATTCCTACAAATTGAAAACATGTAAAAAAGAAACATCAAACACCTAATTATACTTAAGAAAGCAAACGCAAAATTTTGTATGTGCTACTATAAAAAATTATTTAACTTCTTTCTCTTGCTAGCACCAAAGGCTTATTTGACTAGCACCAAGGTGCCACTTTTACTAGCATGAAAGGGCAATTAATATTTAGAAGTGTAGGAGCAAGTGCTAGCCCTAAAATGTTTAAGAACTAACTTTTTCATGCATAAGCTATTAGCCCTTAGCCCTTAGCAAGTAGAAAAATAGAAGGATACCATGATAAACATTTACAATATTATACTTATAGACATCGAATTAAGATTCTTAGACTAACTATAATGGGCTGTTTTAAGTAGCACTTAAACCATCTTTTATCACCTCATGTTCTTAGTTGTAGACACTTGGTGGGTTAGTCTCTAATATATTTATCAATGCGTGTCCCAAATATCTTGTATCTATTGGTAAGAAAATGCGGTGTGAAAACCCTTTTCAATTTGCATTACTATGCTTCAAAAATCATATATATATATATATATATTTTAAAAAAAGGTATGTATTTTTGACAATGAACTATAAGAAACAAAGTTAAGAACTATTTTTAAGAGATGTTGTTTAGGGTTTTTTTTTAATCAAAAGAAAAGAAAAAGACTCTCATTGATCGATGATCAAACGAGAACACATTATAATGCATACAACATCAATAAAAGAAAGAGAAGAGGAAAAGTGCAAAGGGTATCATGATTAGAACCTCAATTCCAGTTAGGTTGGCACGAAGATGCTCACGTAATTACTCAAATATCAGCAGCTGCAACCCCAGGAAGAACATTCGGCAAGTTACCAACTGAAACTATAACAAAGAAGAAATTAGATGAACACAATATCCCAATAAAAAACAACAACGTTATCAAAAAATGAGCCTAATAATCCAGTAAAATAAGAGAAGTTTTTTCTCTCAAGCTTTTCATAGGCCAAGAAAAACTACTCTGATTTTTATAGTTGATCAATGTGTAAACAAGATTCCAAACTCACAGAAGGCTAACTGTAAAATGAAGATATTACATAGTTATATTTATACATTTTTCTCAAAGAATACAAGTTGCTCATAGAATTAAGCACTAGAGATTTAAGTTTTACCTTGAAATAGTCTTAAATCAAGGTAAAGCTTAATTTTTGTTCTCTGAAATATTCCCCACTCTTTGCAATTTAGAAGTTCTGAACAACCATCTTTGCATGATCTGAAAGATTTTTTGGACTTCTTAATGTCCGACAGTGCACAAAAATAATGAAATTCAATCCATTTCCTATAATTGAAGTGGTGTGCTGCACATGGTTTCCAAAAACAAACGTTTCCACAAATTAACTCATTTGAAACAAACACCCAAATTCATTCTAATAGACCTTAGTAAAAAGGGCTCTGGTCAATTATTATAAAAGAAATAAAAATTAAACCAGGCCAAGCCACTGCAAGGAAACAAACATCCAATTCCAAGCCACACTTATAGCCTGATCACTACAGAACATTTCGATTCCACCCAAATTCTCTTTCTAAAACAGGTCATTCCAATTCTATATAAAAATTTCAATTCCAGATAACATGCCATGGATAGAAAAGGAAAGAAAGGAAGGAAGATATGTGAAAGAGTAGTTACAAAGAGAAAGAAGAGAATGGGTTGAGAGAGAGAATTAGAGAGAGAAAAGGCCCACATAACATCAGTTGTTAGCTGTGACCCATTTCCTGAATGAATACTATTTATTTTGCTCTGTTTTTGGAGCATGATTTTATTAGAACAGCTATGGAAAACCAATTTTTAAGGTTGTTTTTCATGGAAAATGTGCTAATGTTATGTGTTTCATCTGCAAAAGGTAAAGAAAGTATCTCAGCAGTGGGAGATCCTGAAATGAGAAGAGATGGACTGAGAGTGGCCTTCGAAGCTTGGAACTTCTACAATGAAGTTGGCAAGGAAGCCCCTGGAATGGGGGGCCCAAGAGCTGCCGATTGTTTTGATCTCTCAAGGAAGCTCAACCACACAACCAAAATAAACATTGAGTCAATAACAAGAGTGGGTCTCTCTCTTATTATTTTTTTAATCTTTTTTCCCATTTTCTTTTGCTTTCCCTTTGTTATTCTAAATATATATAATTTCAGTGATTATTTATAAATGATCACAATGCTTCCCAGTTCTTGGAAACATAAAAGAATATTAGCTTTTTATTTGTTTGATAAATGTTCTATAAGCTTGACCTTTACTTCCTAATTATGCCCAAAAAATTATAAAAAATAAAAAAGTTACATTCCGGCTTTTTCATGAAACCCTTTTTTTTTATTATTATTCCTCTCCTCTCTTGTTCTTTCTACTATTTTTGTTCTCTTCTAATTCTCTGTTGTAATGGGGGCAAATGACTCTCTAAATCACAAAGTAATAGAGGCTGATAACAAACTTCGAGTGGGGAAGGCGTTCCCAGGTTTGAGTCCAAAATCTCTGAACAATTCGAACCTTTATGCTGTGGAGAAGGAGCTGTATCTAGGGTCTCTATGTGAAGTTGCCGACACCCCAGAACCATGGCACTTTTGGATGGTCATGCTAAAAATTGGCAACTATGACACAAAGTCTGGTTTGTGTCCCGAGAATGGGAAAATGGTGCCCTCCTTTTAAGCCAGGAAGATTTCCTTGCTATAGAGAAGGGTGTATGAATCAACCCCTCTTGTATCATCAACAGACAAGTATCTCAGGTAATGGTATAATGAGAGGGGGTTTTAATGGTACCTATGAGTTGGGTTCTGATATTAGTGATGGGATCAATGGGATCTCTTATTTTGAGGTGATTTGGGAGAAGAAAGTTGGTGTTGGGAGTTGGGTTTTCAGCCATAAATTGAAGACCTCAAAATTGTATCCATGGCTGATGTTATACCTCAGAGCTGATGCAACCAAAGGATTCTCTGGAGGATACCACTATGACACTAGAGGAATTCTCAAAACTGTAAGTACAAACTCTCAACTTTTTTCCCTTAGAAAATATGTTTCTATTCCATCCAAAATTTGAATCTTTGTTCATATTATGGCAAAAATGTATTGTGTAATGTGCAGATAAAAATATGGTCTCCCCATTTGTCAAAAAAATTGATCATTTTGTAACATTATAGAAGGATCCCCCATATCTGTACCATTGGTGGTGTTACGGAAACGTTAACTATTGTTTTGATTATGACTCTGAAGATGGGGCAATCCGTAGAAAATTAATTTCCCATTGTCTTTTATGCCTGAATGGGTTAATCTTTCAATCTCAATCATATAAGAATCCATAGCCAATCCTGGTCGAACACACTATTCTTTCTTAATTTGTGGAGTGAACTTTCTACCAGACATATTTCAACTGGAACAGAGTCTAAAGACAATGAAAAGAATGATTCAGTGTGGGTCACCAATTGTGTGAGTTTTTTTTTTTCTTAGGAAAACACATAACCCCAGACCAAATGTTTGTGGGTGCACACATGATTTATTTGTTTGACATTTAGCACCAGATAACTGGGGAAATAGTTGTGATTACAATTTGATTCAAATAATAACAAAGTGAAATATCAAATCTGTGGATATAGAAGTCTAGATGCAGATAGATAAGAAAAGAAGATATATTTTTCATGTTTCCCATAAATTTTATTGTACTTTAGTTTGTAAGTAAATAGTTTATTACAAAATTCTCACTACATAAACCTGACATATACTACACATAAAACAGCTAAACAGATTTCCACCAGAAAGTAAAACAAGATCGAAGAGATGACAATGCAAATCTTTCAGATTACATAACATAAAATATCTTTACTCCACATGATATGATAACTATATCAATGAAGAAACAATACTTTTTGACCAAAATACAACAATAAGTTGAAACCTAAGATAAAGAGCAAAATCGAGAATGAATAGCATCAACAGCAGTAGGAAATCTGAAAGAAAAAAAAAAAAAACCTCTTCACAGCTTCACAGAAAAGCCCTAATTTTTTTTTACGAGAAAGAAAGAAAAATCTTAATTTCACAAATCAAGACCTTACCTGATATAATGTAACTGTTGCAGAGCTGTTAATGGAGCTTGATCTTGAGAGACATGAGAGACGTAAGGATCACTTGCGTGAGGGTTGCTTGTGTGGCCTGGCTTGTGGAGTGAGACAGAGGGACGAGAGAGTAAGGGTCTGGTTTTTGCCGAGTGAGACAAAGAGACAAAAGAGAAGAGAGGGATGCGAAACCGTGAGAAAGACAGAGTGAGGGTCTGTCATACACCTGAAGAGAAAAGTGTAGGGAAAGTGTAGGCGGGAATTTCCCTTAGTTGTTTAAGCCTGCTGATGTTCTTAGCTGTTTAAGCCTGCTGATGTAGCTTGTTATGCGCGGGAAGAGAAAAATGTAGGGAAAGTGTAGGCGGGAATTTCTCCTAGTTGTTTAAGCCTGCTAATGTGGCTTTGTGGCCAAGCCACATCAGCAGGTAAAATATTTAGGTAGAGAAAAACGATATGAGTAGCATTATTATTTTTTTGGAGTGCAAAAATAATCTATCAATTTGTTAACAAGGAAAGTTATATTATCTACAAGATTAGTGCTTATAAAAAATATATATTATATTATATACAGAAATTTACATATCAAACTTGTCTGCCATGTAAGACGTTTTTTTCTTTTTTCTTTTTGGGGTTATAGTTTGCATAGCTGCCATTCGGTGTTCTGTTGTTTTCTTGTCATAGAACCTATATTTAACAACATTTTTTATTTTCATAGAAAAGTGGACTTTGGTTAAAGACCTTTGTGTCAATATATAATATGCCTAACTTTAATGGTGTGATTTTTTTTTTTAGATTCGGTCCCCAACAAACTCTGACTGACAAGCCTCATGTGCATTTATTTTTACATTTTGTGGTTTGAGGTTTTCTGCCAATTTTTGATTGCTGGCTTAATGATCATCCCTCATGATACGCCAAAAATATCCCAACCGACCAGAACATGACACGTGTCTAATCTCGTTCTATGAATTCGTAAGACGAATTAATCAGCCAAACTAACTTCGGTAAGGGGTGTCCATGAATTATAGCAACTTGGCGTACCGATCTCGTTCCACACCTCGGTATACCGACCTTATGGTAATAAGACAAATACGGATTAGAAAAAATATCACAAGTAATTATGACGAAACTATCGCCTTTTGACACACGGCACACTCTAGTCCTGTAAAAGACAGAAAGGGTTCGTAGCCCTACATAATCAGCATGGACGGTGGCAACCATGACGTATGTCATCATGATGAAATGGTTAAACCACTTGACTATTGGGTTTGATATTTCTTACAGCTTATAAATACGAAGACAAAGGTATGTAAAAGGGAGAGGTTCTTTTGAATTATCTAAATAATTATTTAACTGAGAATATACACTTCTATCTTCTCTAACTTAACCATCAGAGTGGCTACCACTGGAGCCCTCCCCGGTGGCAATCTAACTCTTTTTGATTCAAGAGATACAGCGAAGGAAGGTTCAGGCTCTAACGAAGTCGAAAACTGTAACATCAGTTTGGCGCCGTCTGTGGGAACATGATTTAAAATCATTCTTATTTGTTTCCTAATTCTCAACTTTGATCCTTCGTCATGGCCCCGAATCGCCATTCCAGACAAATGACTCAAAGCCAGCCATTAGCTGGTGACGAAGAAGGTGAAACTTCCGATCCTGTACAACAACAACATGACTAAATTAGGGAGCAGATACGGAGACAATCCGATCAAATGCAAGGACAACTTTCGGCCATATCCCAGGTTTTAGTTTCTTTAACCCAGAACCTACCAGATATCCCCATAGCTCTTCCACCAAGTATTCCTACCGGAAGAAATCCAATTCCCCCCCTTACTGGCACAAGACTTTATGAAGATGGAGGTCCCAATGCCCGTCCAGTTGATTTCTAGGACGTAGTTCGAGCTATAGACGAACCTCACCAATCCCGTGTTATGGGACAAGAGGTACCCAATCTTCATCCGACCGTGCACCCCCACAGCACAAATAGGGATTTGAGTCCTTTTGAATTCAGGAGCCAATCCTGTACGGTCAGGCTCCCGGCCTTGGCAGACGTCAATACCACCCCAAAGAATCTCGAGACATGTTGCTCCTAGTCAGGAACATCCTTTACACACTGGACATGAGGCTGGCATGCCCGTACCGCAGTACTCTGCCCCATCCAGGGTACGTCCAAGGATGGAAGAAGTGGCAGATTCCGTAGGACTGGCAGCCCATGCAAGAGAAAGAGACGCTCCCGCTAAACAAGATGAAATAGCACGACTGCTTGGTAGGTTCACCACTCCCTTCACAGCAGCCATCTTATCGGAGGAACGTCCCCAAAAATTTATTGTCCCAAAATTTACTCCATATGACGGGTCGGACGACCCTGGAGACCACCTCTCCAACTATCAACATACGATGGCCCTGCATGGAGCCACCGATGTTTTCCTGTGCCGCACGTTCGTCACAAGTCTTAAAGGCATAGCCTTATGATGGTTCCATAACCTCCCCCAGGAGTCAGTCCCGAGCTTTTATGAGCTCAGCATACGTTTTCTTAACAGATTTTTAACTAGCCGGAGGCTGAGAAAGGGACTAGAGTTTCTTCTGACGATTAAGCAACAAAAGGGAGAATCACTTCGAGACTACATCGCCCGGTTGAACTTTGAACTCACTGAAATTACGGACTGCGATCCGGGTTTTTTGGTGGTAGCACTTCATGCTGGATTGTGGCCGGGACGGTTCCATGATTCCTTAACCAAGAATCCTCCGGCCGACATGGCATCGTTAATGGAGCGAGCCAAGGAAGCATATAAATTTGAAAGATACAAGGGAATTTCTTCACAAAGCAAAGGAGCAGTTGCAGTAGAACGATACTACTCAAAAGCAAAGCTCTAGAACTACAAACAAAAGGCAGCGGAGCCCGGATAAAAGAACTACCTCCCGAACTCAAAACCAATCAGCAACCGGGAGGTCTCAGTCATATGCACCTCTGAATACAACGTTGACACCCTTAAACGCATCTCTCACACAAGTCTATCATCAAGTACGGACACGCGAGAATTTGAAGGCTCCAAACCCTTTAGACTGCCATCCAGACTCCCGAGATCGGAGCAAGTACTGTGAGTTCCATAAAAATCACGGGCATACGACAGAGATGTGTAGGAACCTCCAACAGGAGATCGAGCAATTGATCTGGAGAGGACGCCTGAAAGAGTTTATTCAGCGTGATGGAGGCTCGACTAATGAGAATCAAAGGCCCCAGCAGCCTAGGCAAGACCAACGGCCCCAACAGCAACGACAAGGTCAAGGGCTTGGACCAAATGAACCTCAAACTGATCAACCTCGCCCGAACAATCAGGTTATCCTTGTCCTCCATGCTAATAACTCATTGACAGGTATGTCCAACCGGGCAAAGAAACGTTATGTTCGAGAAGCAAGGGCAGAAACAGGCCCTCTTCTTGTCTCTACAATTGAGAAAAAGCTGAGGCCACTACCGCATATCCAGTTTTCAGAAATGGATCTGGTTGGCGTACACTGTCCTCACAGTGATGGGCTCATCATCTCTTGTAGAATGGCAAACTTCGATGTCAAAAGAATATTGGTGGATACAGGATGTTCCACCAATATCCTTTTTTATGAACCTTTCAAAAATATGCAGCTCGACACCACCGATCTCAAAGCCACCACTGCCGTAATAACAGGGTTTGATGGTAACCTGAGCTCGCCGCTGGGAGGGATTGAACTACCAACCATTATGGGAGAGGGAGAGGATCAGAAAACTCTCATCTCTGAATATATGGTCATCGATTCTCGATCACCTTATAACATTATCATCGGGAGGCCATGGCTCTATCAAATGGGAGCAGTCACTTCCATTCTCCATCAATGCCTCAAGTATGTGCATAACGATCACGTATGTACCATCAAAGGATCCCAACTAGCATCTAGGGAGTGCCATGTTGTCGCTTTGAAGGGAAAATGTCCCAAATAGCAATTATAGATACCTCGGGAGCCCCTTAAGTCATAAGAAGGTATGGAGACCCCTACCGATCTCGATGAACCATTGAGCCCTCGAGGAAGAGATAGCGTGGCAAAATCGACCTAAGAGCCCCTCAAAGTGCTGGTAAGTTCTGACGGTGAAGAACGCTATTTACAGCTCGGTAGGGATCTATCCAACTCCGAGCAAGAGGAAATGATTAAATTCTTAAAAAACAACTTATCCGTCTTCGCTTGGGAAACCAGAGACATGGAAGGAATAGACCCCTCTATTGTCTGCCATAAGTTAATGACCGACCCATGTCATCTCCCGGTCCGACAAAAGCGTAGGACCTTCGCCCTAGAGAGACATAAGATAATTAATGATGAAGTCCAACGACTGTTGAAGGCACAGATGATCAGAGAAGTGTTTTATCCAAATTGGCTCGCCAATACTATACTTGTGAAGAAAAAGAATGGTAAATGGCACGTTTGCGTCGATTATACCGATCTTAACAAAGCGTGCCCTAAGGACAGCTTCCCTCTCCCAAGAATAGATCAGTTGGTTGATGCAACTGCCGGCCATGAATTGATGAGTTTTATGGACGCATACTCAAGATACAATCAAATCCAGATGTACCCTCCAGATCAATAAAAGACATCCTTCATCTCAGAAAGAGGTTTGTATTGTTATAAGGTGATGCCACTGAAGAATACCGGGGCAACCTACCAACGACTAGTCAAAAAAATGTTTGAACCTCTGATTGGCTACACCATGGAGGTTTATATCGATGATATGCTGGTCAAAAGTCGGCAAAAACATGACCACATCGATCATTTAAAGCAAACCTTCCAGATTCTAAAGCAGTACCGAATGAAGTTAAATCCTTCAAAATGTACTTTCGGTGTCAGTGAAGGCAAATTCCTCAGTTTCTTAGTCTCCCAAAGAGGAATAGAAGCAGATCCCTCGTAGATCAAAGCGTTGATGGCATTGGAACCTCCAAAGTCAAGGAAAGACATCCAAGCACTCAACGGTAGGATTGCAGCTCTGAATAGATTCATCTCCAGATCCACCGACCGTTGCCTCCCCTTCTTCAAAGCCCTAAGGGGGAATAAGGCCCTTGAATGGACCCCTAAATGCACCATAGCCTTCGAAGATCTAAAACGATACATGGCATCCCTAGAACTTCTTTCCAAACCAATGAAAGGGGAGAAACTCTTCCTCTATCTTACAGTATCTACAAATGCGGTAAGTTCTACACTCATTCGTGAGGAAAAAGAATGTCAGAAACCTGTCTTTTATATCAGTAAGGCACTCCTTGGTTCAAAAAAAAGATATCTCGAGGTAGAAAAATTGGCATTCGCTCTGATAATTTCAGCACGAAAACTTCGGCCTTACTTTCAAGCTCACTCAATTGTGATACCAACGTCTTACCCCTTAAAAACAATTCTGCATATACCAAACACCTCGGGACGATTGATAAAATGGTCGGTAGAATTGGGCGAGTTTGATATAACTTATATCCCTCGAATTGCCATCAAAGCCCAGGCTCTAGCAGACTTTGTTACAAAATTTACACCTGCCTCGGAAGGAAACCTTGAGGCAGACATGGGTATAACAACATGGCAACTCCACGTTGATGGATCTTCCACCGATAAAGGTTTTGGCGTTGGTATTATACTCTGTTCTCCAGACGGAATCAAAATAGAGAAAGCCATTGCTTTGGGTTTTAAATCTTCCAACAACGAAGCAGAATATGAAACACTAATTCTCAGTATGAGGCTAGCCATAGAATATGGGGTTTGTAACCTCAAAGCATTCTCGGACTCACAGCTAGTGGTGGGACAGGTCTCAGGAGAATTCATGGCCAAAGATGACCGAATGATCAAATATGTGGAAATAGTGGATTCTCTGAAGAAGTCTTTTGCTAAAATTAGCATTCAGAAGATTGAAAGGAATCAGAATTCACAAGCTGATGCCCTTGCTAATATGGCCTCTCACTTAGAGCTCACCAAAGATTCAGAAATTAGCATTTCTTGTCAAATGAAATCAAGCATCCAAGAGGAACATTCTGTTTACACTACAGAACGACTTTAGGATTGGAGGACTCCTATCATTTGTTACTTGGAAGAATGAGAACTACCGGAGCATAAGAATCAAGCACGACGTATACGGATCAGAGCAGCACAGTACTTCATTATAAACAAAAAACTCTACCGTAGGTCCTATACTCAACCGCTTCTGAGATGCTTATCCCCAAAAGAGTCCGAATATGTGTTAGCCGAAATCCATGAAGGAATATGCGAAAATCACAACGGTGGAAGGACTATCTCCCACCGAGCTCTTACTCAAGGCTATTATTGGCCCGGTATGCTCAGCGATGCTAAAGATTATGTAAGAAAATGCGATAAATGTCAACGCTTCACCTCCTACCAACATCAACCACATCAACAGCTCACTTTTATCTCTAGTCCATGGCCTTTTGTCCAATGGGGGATGGATATAGTAGGTCCTTTACCGAAGGTCCCCTAGAGCCGAAAATATCTTCTTGTTGCTATTGATTACTTCTCAAAATGGGCAGAAGCGGAGCCATTAACTCACATTACCGAGGTTGAGGTAAAAAATTTTACATGGAAAAATATTGTATGCAGGTTTGGTACACCGCGAGTCATCATCTCGGACAACGGTACCCAGTTTTCTGGAAAAATATTCGGCAAATTCTGTGCCGATCTGCATATCAGCCATCATTTCTCCTCGCCAGGTCATCCTCAAGCGAATGGACAAGCCGAGGTTACCAATCGTACGATTATCAACGCCATAAAAAAGAGATTAGAAAAGGCCAAAGGTAGGTGGGTTGAAGAGCTTCCTAGAGTACTTTGGGCATACTGAACTACGAAGAGAACATCAACGTCTGAAACACCATTTTCACTTGCTTATGGTATCGAAGCGGTAATTTCGGTAGAGATCGGTATGCCCACTCTAAGGACGGAAACCTTCCACCAAGATACCAATGATCTCCAATTGACAGAAAACCTTGATTTACTAGAAGGAAAAAGAGAACAAGCTGCAATTACAACCACAGAATATCAACGACAAGTGGCCAATAGTTTCAATCAAGGAATGAAGCCCGTAAATTTACAACTCGGTGACTATGTTCTCAGAAGGATATTTCCTAACACAAAAGATCCCACTACGGGAAAGCTTTCCCCAAACTGGGAGGGGCCCTATAAAATCATCAAGATTATCAGGCCTACGACTTATTGGTTGGAGGATATGTCAGGAAAACCCATTCCTCGACCATGGAATATCGAGCATCTACGGAAGTATTATCAATAAAACTTCTCTCTGTTATGAAAGCCATTTTTGTGTATACAGATGTTCAAACAAATGGACTATCTAAACAGGGCCCCTATAAGCAATAGTGCTATAGGCAAAGACCCAAATACAATGTATCAGTCTTTGAACTGATCTATCCAAACAAGTGCCTCTACAGGCAACACATACTATACATCTACAAACAAACAAGTTCAGTACACTAAAAAAGTCTCGAGCTGAAGCGATTAGCAATGCAAAGTCACTTCCAAGATTGGAGGACCAGTCAAAACAAACTCATCTTATTATGAAGGATGATTGCCTCGGACAAATCTATTTTGTAAAACGATCGTCACCTCGGTATCCAGGTTAGTCTCATGATTACAGTTTTTTGCGAAATTTATTTCTATCATAAGTGTTTTTATCATTAACGATTATAGTTGAAATCTGGGCAACAAAATTATCTCAGACATATTATGCAAGGCACAAAACTTGATTAAAACACAAAATAGTTCTTTACATAAAATATTTCGGGTCTACATCTCGAAGTATCGATAAAAATCAGAAATTGTTTAAATAAAACACCCCAAAGACGATACATAAACTACTTTGGATTTACTGGGGGAATGGAAGAAATAGGCACAGCATCTTCAACCACTTGATCTTGGGCTAGTTGCTCGGGTGAGTTCGGTACAGATGACTCAACTACCACCTCCTCCAACTTTGAGATATCCAGAGCTGGATATAGCTTCTGAATCTTCTTTCTGCACAGAAGATATCCAGAGTCCATAAGCTCTCTACCCATAGAGTGAACCAGCTCCATCATCCCCGCCTTAATAGCAGCCTTAACCTCTTCAATTTTCTTGACCTTGGCAGCCTCAGCTTCCTTAAACTTTTTCTTTAAATCGTCTAAACTCTGACGGTACTTTTCCCTTTGAGTAAGCATAGCATCTCTGGTTTGAGATACCTCTATATGCTTTACCTGGAGGGCTTCATATTGTGTCTCTAAAGCATGAATTTTGCTTTGGGACACCGCCAGCTCGGAATGTGCCACAGTTAGTTCGGACCGGGCTGCCTTGATGTCTGACTGAGCCACGTTTAGCTCCAAGCGAGTCTTTTTTAGTTCCGCTTGAAGGTTACTTAGCTTCTCGGTTTGATCAAAACGGTCCATGAGGATTCCTATAGCTCGGAGACCCTATAAACAAAGAGCAACCGGAATAAGTACAAGGAAAAGATATTTATATATATATTTGTAAAAATAAAAAACTTACCCTTGCATGGGTGGTCATCATATCACCAATGACCTGCCTTGAACTCTGGCCCTGAAAACCAGGAGGAAGTCCTGCCTTGAGGGCTAACTTCATGGCTTCAATACCTGAGGGTGTATCGGCCAGATTGATTAAAGATGGGCTTGGACCCTCTTGAGGAGCCGTCTGGGCAGGAGGGTCGGAAGTCTGGTTTGCCGAAGTAGCCCCCACATCAGCAGACAACGGAACATCGGCATAAGGGACCTTGGTGGTCCCCTGCGTTGGTACTTCGGAAGCTCCACGAGCAGCTCTGGAGATCATCCTCCTTTTCTTCTGCACCGGTGGAGGAACGGTCGATGAAGATGGTCCTTCAGTAGGATTTGGCACCGCTGAAGAGGCTGCTCCCCCGGTTTTTGCCTTAACTTGGGGAACATATCCAGCAATTATCGATGACGCATCTTCCTTCGTTAAACCGGCCGTCATTTGGTTTTCAGGAGATAGAATGCTATAATGAGGTCAGAGGACAGGTTGTTGAAGTCGACGATATCTTTCTTCAATCTCAGGAGTAAAATCCGCCCTCCACCACTTCCTCGGATCTACAAAAAAGACATAATAAAAATATAATCAATACATAAGAAGAGGATAGAATATGCAAAAACCTTACACCGACCTCGGATCTGAATACTTACCCCTTGGACCGGTATGCCGAGGAAAAATACTCGTATGATTTCCATAATCTTTTCGTTCCCAGCCACCCCTCACAAAAAAAATACCATTTCTTCCATGTCTTGTTGGAAGATGGTACCGAAGTCAGAGGTCTATACCTCTGATCAAAGCATATGTAAAACAGCTCCTCTTGATTGAGATATTTCATCTCTATCTGACTACGGATGAGATCCAGATCTACTCGGACCTCATTTAGGTGACCTAAAACTATGATGGCCAACAACTGTCTCCAATTATTTACATTCAACTCGGCGGGGCAGATGTTGAACCATGTAAAAAATTCGATAAACATAGGGTAGAAGGGGAACCGAACACCTAAGTCGAACCATTCTAAATAAGCACAGATCTCACCCCTTCTAATATCAAAGGGGCGATCTGAAGACTTAGGAACCCTACATGATACATTCTTTGGAAACTTATATTGTTTCCTAATGGCTTTCACCATCTCCTTCGTCATAGCACTTTTTCCTTCTTCTCTCTGAGACGTACTAGCCTCCCTATCGCTAGGCCTCGAAACAGATTCAAACGAAGAAGAAGAAGAAGAAGAAGAAGAAGAAGGAGACGAAGAGGAAAAACCATCCCCACTAATCGTTTCTAAATCAACCCTAACTTCCTTCCTGTTAGAATTCGACATGGTTGACAGTAGGGTTTAAAGAAAATATGAAAAGGAAAGAGAAGAAGAAGAATGAAGCAAAACGAAGAAATGCAAAGAAACCAGAAATGACTAGAAACGGAAGCTAAAACTCAGAATATGATAGCCGGAATCCCTCACAACGATCGCCTGAAAATCACACTTCTTGCCAAGAGAAACGCTCGAGCACAAGTTTGAAAAATATTTGAAATAAGCAAACGGTTTTCAAAACTCCACCCATCACTATTTATGCAAAATTGGCATTTACTGTCTCGATAGATGAAACGGCCGTATTCAAATTTTCTCGAGAAATCCCAAACGGCTGCTGAAATCATGGCCTCGATCACCCAAACGCCATAAAAACATGCGTGGTAATAAAGTCAACGGCTGTCACTTCTTTGGAGTAGGGAAACCACGCGTGCAGTTAATAACGCCACGTGATCCTGTAAAAAACCCTAACCTAAGTTCTGAACACATGCTCAGAACTAAGGCTCGGGGGGGAGTAGTTGATACGCCAAAAATATCCCAACCGACCAGAATAGGACACGTGTCTAATCTCGTTCTATGAGTTCGTAAGACGAATTAATCAGCCAAACTAACTTCGGTAAGGGGGGTCCATGAATTATAGCAACTTGGCGTACCGATCTCGTTCCACACCTCGGTATACTGACCTTATGGTAATAAGACAAATACAAATAAGGAAAAATAGTACAAGTAATTATGACGAAACTGTCGCCTTCTGACACACGGCACACTCTAGTCCTGTAAAAGACGGAAAGGGTTCCTAGCCCTACATAATCAGCATGGCCGGTGGCAACCATGACGTGTGTAATCATGATGAAATGGTTAAACCACTTGACTATTGGGTTTGATATTTCTTACAGCTTATAAATACGAAGACAAAGGTATGTAAAAGGGAGAGGTTCTTTTGAATTATCTAAATAATTATTTAACTAAGAATATACACTTCTATCTTCTCTAACTTAACCATCGGAGTGGCTACCATCGGAGCCCTCCCCGGTGGCAATCTAACTCTTTTTGATTCAGGAGATACAACGAAGGAAGGTTCAGGCTCTGACAAAGTCAAAAACTGCAACATCACCTCACTAGAGTTATTCTAATGTTCAAAAGAAAATTAGACTTTTCTATGTAAGGCCAAATGAGGATTACCATATATTTCCCTTTCTCTACTTATCAAAGAAGAAATACTATCTCTCTCTCTCTCTAGATTGGGAATTACCTTCATTTCTTCATATGTTTTTTTTATTATTTAATTTTAAGAAATTGTAAACGAGTTGGATGAAACCGACTATATCCCTGTTGTTAAAGAAGTTCAATGCAGCCAAATTGACCCTAACCTAATGCATCAAATCTTGTAGAGGTTTTTGTTCTTCTAAAGTTTATTGTCCACCGAGGAGATGGATGTGAATCACCTGTTATGGTCAGTGGATTGATTTCTTGTTGTGGGACCACCATGGTCAAATTGGTGGGTCCACAACTGCTGAGTCTGTTGGTCCCACCAGTATGAGCTGCTGATTTTTGTTGGGGAGAGGCACCGACCAGCTCAGGGACTCATCATCTCCATTTTAAGAAAGTATCCTCTTGCTATGGATCACTATTACGTTCTGCTCGTGATTCAAAATTTTGAGATAATTCACATCCAATTGGTGTTTACTCCTCAGACATTGACTTTACTCCTTAGACATTGAATTTTGTTTCAGAGAATTCAATGAATGAGAGAATTCGGATAAAATTGTTTTGGTTGTACCGATCAAAAAAGTAAAATTGTTCTGGTTGTGTTTTGCCTCTCTGGTGCGTGACGTTAGCAGATTTTTCTGGATATTGAAGTGTTGCTTTTGATATTGGATCGCATAAATGACTGGGCAGAAGCTTTGAATTGGTCTGCAGGCATACCTTTTTTTTTTTTTTTTTTATGGAGTCTGAAATCTTATTTTGGGTTGTTGGGAGCTTAATCATTTGGGTGCATTGGAGACCTGGAGTCAGCTTTCTTTTCTACATGAACCTTCTTTTTATAAAAAAAATTTCATTTTTTCCTCTTCTTCGTCTGATAGTGCAAGCTGTGTAGCATTTAATTCATCAAGTTGATGATAAAATCCATGGTATGGCTGTAATTCCATTATATTTTCTTGCTGTTGGTTTTCTTGTTCCAGGAGATATGTGTTTATCTCAGTATGGTGACTTTTGCTGCTTTATTTTTAATTTGTCTTATCCTTTATTTATTTATGGTTTTTAGTGCAGGCATCCACCTAAGCTTCTTTTTAGTAACCAGTTTGTTTATGTTTTGCTACTTTAGTCTAGTTTGCACTTTTTTCCTGGTGTTTGATCTCTTATTATTGGTTGTGATGCATATGACTGTGTAATGACCTGATTTTTTTTTTTTTTGGATTAAAATATTTGTTCTTCATTTATTTTTAGAAAGGCGTGTGTATGTTATGCGTGTGTAGGTGTATATAGTGAGATGTATGTGTATATATATGTATGTATGTATATGATGCTGTACTTTTCGGTTCGCAATAAATCTGGGTTCCAAGACCTGTAGAACACTCAAAAAGGGGGATCAGAGGACCACCGAATTGGCTCCGGCGGTAGCTGCTCCGATGCTTAAGTAAGTAAACTGAATTGAAAGACTGTATTGAAAGTCAAAGAATGAGCATAAAAATAAAGCGTACCTTTAGGATTTAATTTATAAACTGTGGCCTTCCTAAGTTGATTAGGATTCGGAGCCATGAATATAGGAATTTGATCATCGGAGATTGCAGTTGCCTTATGGAATATTGTATCGTAGATAGAGATAATCATAGATAGTTGTTTCCGTGTTGAAGACTGTTTCCTTATTCCCTGCTTGGCAGTTGTTAAGGAAACCATAAGGTCGGAGCCATACGGAATACTGAGTGAATATTGCCCAAAGTATAAGGTCTGGAGGATATGTGCATGAGAATACCCTAGAGACTTCGCCTGCTCTGTATGACTGAGTTTATCGGCTCTGTAGGATATGTATATGAGAATGCCCTGGAGGCTTCACCTGCTCTGTATGACTGAGTTTATCGGTTCTGTAAGCACACGTGTCTCAAGGTGATTGGTGTGTCTGTTTGTGGTATATCAGCTACTCCCCCCCCGAGCCCTAGTTAGGAGCTAGGGCGTAACTAGGGCTATGGGCTTTATGAAGAGTCACACGTTTTGTTTTTTCATTTTTCGAGATGTCGGTTTAATGGGTCATTTATTGCGCAGCTGATATTTGAGAAGCCATCATTACCTTCAACCGTTGTGTCGAATCGTCTTGGGGGGCTCATATTTCGAATGTGTATATAAAGAGAGGGAAAGGACTTTTATGCCTTTCTTCTGCTCTTGCTTCTACAATATCAGAAACTGCCACCGCCAGTTGACGTATTTTGAAGGCCGAAGGATATCCGGTGTTCATAGCCTTTCTTGATTTCAGGTTTGATTTTGGCCCCTTTTACATTCCTTTCATTTGCTTTGTTACTTTCCTTTGTCCGCCATGTCTGGCCCTGGTTCACCTTCTGGTTCAGGCAGTTCTTCTAGGACCATTTCTTAACTTCAACTTGTGAATCTTCCTTCCGTTAATGATGCTGAGAATAGATTGGTAGAGCCCCTCTCTAGTCCGGAGGTTGGGATAGCTGACGTATTCGAGGAGCCCCCAAATAGGGCCGGTGAGACCTCTGGTTGACCCTGGCCATAGAGAGGAGGGTGAGAGTGCCATTACTGAGAGGGTGTTAGTAGAGTTGTGGGAGAAATTTAATCTCCCTTCAAACGTTACTTTTAGGGTCCCGGATCCTCTAGATCGCCCACGCGATGTTAGAGCGGGGGAAATCTGTGCCTATTTGGCTTGGTTTGAAATGGGACTGACACTCCCCCTTCCTGACCTTGTAAAACAATTCTTTTGTTGGTTCAACCTTTGCCCTGCAGACCTTAATCTTAATAGTTGGAGACATCTGTTAAGTTTCATAGTGTTGGGGCATATGAATAATGTCGATGTGTCCCTTGACCTGATCCGTAGTAATATGGATCTAAAATACATGAGGGCGGAAGGCTTCTATTATATGTCTTTTGATAGTGGGTTTAGACCCTTTACTTCCGTGCCCTCCTCTAACAAGACCTGAAATAAGTAGTATTTCTTCATAAAAGGAGGATGGGAATATGAGGACTTCCAAGACCAATTCTCAACATTCCCTCGAACCACTAGGCGAAAGGGTAAGACCCAATTTTTCCGTGGCTACTTTGATTTTGTGTTGTGCATCAATTGCCGAGCTGATTAATCTCTATATCTTTTGTGCAGTTAGGAGTGTGTGGAAGAGACCGAGCTTTTCTCTTGCGCTTCAAGAGCAATACAAGAAGCTTTTACAGCCCAGTAACCGAGACCATTCCTCCATTGTTCACCATGATAAGTTGATGGCTGCTAGGGGAAGTGTTGAGGAGCTAGCAAAAGATATGATGGCAAGGTGGGAGACCGAGCCATCTTCATCTGTGGCATTGGGGGAGGCTTTTTCCCTAGTAGACCCTTCTCTCCAGACAAAAAGGAGGAGGTTACCTTTGAACTCTCCTGAACCTGATGAGAGGGAGAGGGAGGCACTTGCCCCCATTTCTGTGGTCCCCCCAGCCCCATCCAAACAAGCGAGCAAGGGGGCGTCATCCTCGGTGGCCCCTGGTGCTGTCAATCAGGGGGCCAAAAAGATTCTGAGGGACTTTTGGGCCAAAGGCTCAGTCAAACTTAGGCCCCAGAAGTCGGAGAAGCTTCTTGCTGATCTGGCTTCTCTTCAGGTTAAGGTAAGTTCTTTGGGTCTTTATCTCTTTTCCCTTTTTTCCAAGTGTTTTGGCTGGGTACTGAACTGTTTTCTTTGTACACTGCAGACCTTGCACACCCTTTCTGCTCTGACGGAGGTCTCTCCCCCTTTAGAGGAGGTTAATAAACTTCAGGCCGAGCTGGACGAGGTTAGGCTTCAGCTTGGTACTGCTAAGTCTGAGGCTCATGACTTTGCGAAGAGGGTGAAAGAGTCCCAGAATTCTCTGGCCGTCATGGAGTCAGAGAAGAACCTTGCCGTTCAGCAGGCAAAGAGGCTTTAGAGGGAGATAGACGGCATGCGGTACCACTATAATCGAAAGCTTGAGGATGCAGTGAAGCAAGCCAAGCTGGAGAACGAGACGGAGATGAAGATGGAACTGGAAGGAATGGCCAACACCTTGATCATGTTTAGCTTCAACAACTTCCGATCTAGGTTCCTTGCTAAATTCCCCGATTTCGACATATCCTCGATTGTGCCTCCACGGGTTACCCCTTCCGAGGTTGTCGTTCCGAGCGAAGTGGTCGACGTTCTCCCTGCCGATCCCACTGAAGTTGCCATCCCGAGCGAGATGGTTGATGCTGCTCCTGCCGATCCTTCCCTAGCCGTTGAGCCTGCCTCAGCTGATTAGGCTTAGGATATATGTTTTTAGTTTTTTTTTTTTTGAACCTTCAGTGTAACAGGCTATTTTGTTGAATGAAACAATATTTTCTTTCTCAAATGTCTTCATCCCATTTCTTTTGTGTTTTGGTTAACCCATATAGTACTGCGTTGCACTGCTGCGTAGTTAACCCATGTAGTATTTCCTTTGAATTTGTGGTTGATGTGAGAAATTGCTGCAAGTGAGGCTGTTCTGGAGCCCTCCAGACCAACTTTTTAACGGTTGGCAGTTGTCTTCCGAGCTGTATTTGTAATAAGAAGATGACTGTAGACTAGTTCTGATTGCTTCTTCTTCTTTGGATAAGATAGAAGGCAATTTCAATCAGACATGTAGGGATCTGATATTGATCTTGTGTCACATATATTGAGAGTAAATTTTGAAGAATTCTGGGGCAGTTTGTTCTGAATCCAAGTTTTGTAGCAGAAATTCGGTGTCTCGTGTCTGTCATTCTGATGATTGAGACTTCTGCCTCTTAAGTCATTCAGACTAGGACTGAGATACATCTGGACTGATGGTCTTTTGTTGTACGGATGAACGGAATGGCTAAGACTGAGAAGTCTGTATGTTGGTCCGAGGGCCTTTGAATAAAAGTGGATCGGACTCTATTTGCTTGATTAGTACGGTATGCTTGGGGAAGCCTTGTATCCCGTCTTCTAGGTATCCGAAAGGATGGCTTTATATGTCATTTATTTATATAGCTGTCCTTTGGGTTTTGAGGCCAACCCTTTATTTAACCATTGCGACGGTTCAACTGGGTGACTTTTGGGCTTCGAGGGTCTATATATATGAAAGAGGAGCATATGGTTGCGCCCCATCTCTTTACTTTTGCTCTCAGACTGTTCCCCTGTCGGAGAGAATTTGAATGTCTTTTAGAGGCTTGTCGTTTACCAGGAGATGATTGATGATTTTCAGTCCGAGTTGGGGATGATTAAACTGTGGTCGAGAGTTAACCTTCCCCTTGATTCAGTCTCCAAGTAAGGATTAAAGGAGGCGAAGATCTTCTTGTCCATCTTAGCATCCGGTCGAGATTTCTCCGATTGGAGGTGGACCCTCCTTGATTCAACCGAGGCTTGGAGCATTGGTCATGAAGACGAAGGTGGGATGCCTCCTTCCCTTTGTGTCTTAGCAGAGACCCTTGCTCAAATCGGCTGGGGTGCCATGCCACATTTAAGGGAAATGAAGGTAGAGAATAGAGGTCTCTTGAGACCCAGAGCCCTCATCATCCGTTGGTATTGAGATCAGTGACAGTGATGATGAAATGGCTTGGTTGCTTCTTGCTGCAGATTGGGGTTCAGGGTTCCTTCCTTTCAAATGGAGCCGGCGACGGCGATAATGAAACTTTGGAACTTGGGTCCCTTTCTCATTCAAGGAAGAAAGCCATGATGTTTGCAAAAACGTAATGATGTCTTTGTTGTAGCTTCTGTGTACTTGTTTTATTTCCAGTCTTCTTGTACTGATGTAAATTTTCTGAATCATCAATAAAATTGAGTTCCTTCCTCTCAAATCTGATGTCTTTTGTGTTTGAATGTGCTCTTTTGGAGTTAAAACACCTTCTCGTGCACTTCTGATGAATAACTCTTCTGTATGCTCTTCGAATTGATCAAAGAAACTTGTATAAAACTTGAATCCTTGAACCAAAGTACTTTAAGCTTGCTCGGTACTGTAGTATTCGTTGCTTGTTGGTACACAAGCCAAATAATCTAAGTATCAGCTTTAAGGTATTCCGATCTGGGAAATTTGTGTAGATAGTAGTTGGACTTTGGTTGAAGATGCTTGGAACTTATGTCTTTGGACGGACTGGATCATAGAGTTTGCATATTGAAGATGGACCAGGCTTGGAAGGCCTGTGCATTATAGATGGACCAGGCTCTGAAGGCCTGTGCATTGTAGATGGACCAGGCTCTGAAGGCCTGTGCATTGTAGATGGACTAGGCTCTGGAGGCCTATGCATTAGAGATGGACCAGGCTCTGGAGGCCTGTGCATTAAAAGATGGACCAAGCACTAAGGCTTGTGCATTATAGATGGACCAAGCTCTAGAGGCCTGTATATTATAAGATGGACCAAGCACTAAGGCTTGTGCATTATAGATGGACCAGGCTCTAGAGGCCTGTGCATTATAGATGGACCAGGCTCTGAAGGCCTGTGCATTGTAGATGGACCAGGCTCTGAAGGCCTGTGCATTGTAGATAGACCAGGCTCTGGAGGCCTGTGCATTAGAGATGGACCAGGCTCTGGAGGCCTGTACATTAAAAGATGGACCAAGCACTAAGGCTTGTGCATTATAGATGGACCAGGCTCTAGAGGCCTGTGCATTATAAGATAGACCAAGCACTAAGGCTTGTGCATTATAGATGGACCAGGCTCTGGAGGCCTGTGCATTATAGATGGACCAGGCTCGGAAGGCCTGTACATTAAAAGATGGACCAAGCACTAAGGCTTGTGCATTATAAGATGGATCAAGCACTAAGGCTTGTGCATTATAGATGGACCAGGCTCTGGAGGCCTGTGCATTAGAGATGAACATTTTATGGAGGTATTAAAAAGAAAGAAACATCTTTATTGATAATACTTCCGTAAATGCTTTACATTCTAAGGCCTAGGAATAGGCTTCCCAGTCATGTCCTCCAGCCAGTAGGTGGTATGCCTAACAACCTTTGTCACTCTGTAAGGGCCTTCCCAGTTGGGTGACAACTTTCCCATGGTGGGATCCTTGGTGTTCGGAAAAGCTCTCCTTAAGACAAAGTCTCCAACTTGAAAGCTAACCGTGTTGAGCCCCACCTTGGATTTATTGACCATTCTCTGTTGATAGGCTTCCATCCTGATGCTGGCTTGATCCCTTTTTTCCTCAAGTAAATCCAAATTTTCTGTCAGCTGCTGATCATTGGATTCTTGTTCGAAGGCTTCAGTTCTTAAAGTTGGCATACCGATCTCAACCGGGATTACCTGCTTCTGTACCATAGGCCAGTGAAAAGGGAGTTTCAGAGATGGGAGTTCTTCTGGTTGTTCTGTAGGCCCAAAGAACCCCAGGGAGTTCCTTCGCCCATTTTCCTTTGGCCTGCTCCAACCTTTTCTTTAATCCATCAAGGATCGTTCGGTTGGTGACTTCTGCTTGCCCATTTGCTTTTGGATGGCCAGGAGAGGAAAAGTGTTGCCTAATGTTGAGATTTTCACAGAATTTCTTGAAGCCTTTACCAGTGAACTGTGTCCCATTGTCAGAGATGATCACACGTGGTATACCGAACCTGCAAACAATGTTCTTCCAGGTGAAGTTTTCAACTTCCTTCTCTGTGATGTGTGTTAGAGGTTCGGCTTCGGCCCATTTAGAGAAGTAGTCGATGGCTACCAAGAGATACTTCCTGTTTGGTGGGGCTTTGGGTAATGGACCCACGATGTCCATCCCCCACTGAGCAAAGGGCCATGGACTAGTGATCGGGATGAGCTCGTGATGAGGACTGGTGTTGATATGGGGCAAACCTTTGGCATTTGTCGCACTTTTGGACATACTCCTTAGCCTGCCTTAAGCATGCTGGGCCAGTAGTAGCCCTGAGTTAGAGCTCGGTGAGCTATCGTTCTGCCCCCATTATGATTCTCGCAAATACCCTCGTGTATTTCAGCCAAGACATATTGTGATTCTTCTGGAGCTAAGCATTTTAACAGAGGTTGAGAATAAGATCTTCTGTAAAGCTTGTTGTTCAGGATTAGGTACCGAGCCGCTCTGATTCGGATTCTCCTTGCTTTGTTTTTGTCTTCTGGGAGAAGCCTGGATTCTAGGTACTGGAGAATTGGGGTCATCCAGTTCTGGGGCTGTTCAGCAATTTGGGCAACTTGGGCTTCCTCTATGCTGGGTCTTAGCTGGTAGGAAATTTTTACTATGGAATTCCCTTCTGACTGTAGGCGGGACGCCATGTTTGCCAAAGCATCTTCTCTGCAATTCTGGCTTCTTTTTATTTTCTGGATAGTGAACGTCTGGAAGGAGTGCTTTAAGTAGTTCACCAGTTCAGAGCACCGAAGCATCCTATCATCTTTAATAGAAAATTCTCCCATGACTTGGCTTACCACCAGTTGGGAGTCTAAGAAGACTTTGAGGTTCTGAACCTCGCATTCCAGAGCCAATTTCATGCCTAGGATTAGGGCTTTATATTCTGCTTCATTGTTGGAGGCTCTGAATCCCAAGCTGACTGCCTTTTCTGACGAGAGCCCATCAGGGGACTGTAATATCAGGCCTACTCCTGAACCCTGATCGGTTGATGACCCATCGATATAGAGCAGCCAGGTTCCTGAAGTTTCGATGAGCTGTGCCTTGTCTTGAAGTGTCGGGGTGAACTCGGCAACTGAAATCAGCTAGGGCCTGCCCTTTGATGGAGTTCCGTGGTACATATGATATGTCCAAATTTCCCTAACTCCACAGACCACTTCACTAATCTTCTTGAAACCTCAGGCTTCCTCAATATTGACTTCAGAGGATAGGCAGTTGGGATTTCACTTGGATGAGCTTGGAAATAAGGTCGGAACTTCTGTGCTGATATTACCAAAGCAAAGGCTAGCTTTTCAACCTCTGGATATCTCTTTTCTATGTCGAGTAGTGCCCTACTGACGTAGAATATGGGCCTCTGTACTCCTCTGTCTTGTCTGACTAATGCGGAGCTGAACGCGTTTTCAGAGACTGCAAGGTACAGGAATAGCTTTTCCCCCTGTACTGGTTTTGACAGAAGTTCTGGAGAGGCGAGATACTCCTTCAGTTCTTGAAAGGCTTTTTCACATTCTTTCGTCCACTGTAAAGCTTTGTTGCCCTTTAAAGCTTTGAAGAAGGGTAGGCAGCGATCAGTGGATTTGGAGATAAATCTGCTTAGTGCTGCGATTCTGCCATTCAGCGCTTGAATGCCTTTTCTGGTTTTCGGTGACTTCAGTCCAATCAGAGCTTGGATCTGAGTGGGGTCTGCTTCGATACCCCTCTGAGAGACAATGTATCCCAAGAATTTTCCCTTCGTCACCCCGAAGGTACATTTTGAGGGATTGAGTTTCATCTTGTGCTGTTTTAGGATATCGAAGGTCCGGGCTAAGTGCTGGAGGTGACTACCTTTCTGCTGACTTTTGACCAGCATATCATCGATGTATGCCTCAATGGTATTGCCGAGCAGTGGGCTGAACATCTTGTTAACCAACCGTTGGTATGTGGCTACAACGTTCTTCAAACCAAAAGGCATTACTCTGTAGCAGTAGAGACCTCATTCGGTTATGAAGGTTGTCTTCTCCTGCTCTGGAGGGTACATTTGAATTTGGTTATACTCAGAATACGCATCCATAAAACTCATGAGTTCGTGCCCTGCAGTAGCGTCAACTAGTTGATCTATTCTTGGCAGTGGAAAGCTGTCCTTGGGGCACGCCTTATTGAGGTCTGTATAATCAACGCAGACCCTCCACTTGCCATTTTTCTTCTTGACCAGGACGGTGTTGGCTAGCCACTCGGGGTAGAACACTTCACGTATCATTTTGGCTTCAAGCAGCCTCTGGACTTCTTCGTTTATGATCTGATGCCGCTCTAGGGCTAGCGGCCTTCTTTTTTGTCTCACTGGTGGGTGATCTGGATCCCATCATTAATTTGTGAGTTATCAGCTCTGGATCTATACCCTCCATGTCTTTGGTCTCCCACTGCGAACATAGAGAGGTTGTCTTTCAAAAACTTGATTATTTTCTCTTGCTCAGCGCGTGTCAGGTTTGGACCAATGTACAAATAACGCCCCTCTGATTCTGAGCTGACCAATACTTTGATAGGCTCAGCCAATGGGTTTGGCCCTGCTGTCCCGTTTCCTTGGGCTTAGGGGTTCTTCGATTCTGGAAGGGCAACTTTCCTCCTTGGGAGTGTGGAAGAGAACTGGATCCGCACAGTCCCTGGGTGTACTGTAATTGCTATTTGGCAGTCTTTTCCTTGAGTGCAATGGCATGGCACTCTCGAGAAGTTGGCTGGCACCCTCTGACAGAATAAACATTCTGATTGTGAACATACTTCAGACATTGATGGAGGGTCGAGGTAACCAGCCCCTATCTGGTGCAACCATGGTCTCCCAATTATGATATTGTAGGGAGATTTCATATTCAACACCATGTACTCTGAGATGGTGGTTTTCTGCCCTTCACCTTCCCCTACAGTAGTGGGCAAGTCAATCCTTCCCAATGGGGTACTGAGATTGCCATCAAATGCTGCCATTATGGCAGTGGTAGGCTTGATGCTGTCGTGGTCCATCCCCATCTGTTTGAGTGGCTCATGGAATAATATATTGACGGAGCTGCCTGGTATCAACCAAGGACTCTTCTGATCTCGAAGTTGGCGAATTTTGAGAGTGATGATGAGGGCATCACTGTGAGGGCAGTGTACCCCTGCTAGGTCCTGTTCAGTGAATTGGATCTCCGGTGCTGGTTTGAGCCTCTTTTCAATGTTGGAGATCTGCAATACATCTGGGGCAGCCCTGGCCTCCCGAGCATATCTCTTCCTTGCCCTATTAGACATCCTTGTAGTAGGCGAGTCTGTATGGAGGACATAAATGACATGGTTGTTCTGCCTTTGAGGCTCATTTCGAACTTTCCTCTGCTCTTGTCCTTTGCTCAGGCCTCTGCTCTATCTGCTGCTGAGGCTTATCTTCGTGGGGATTTTGCCTCCCGTCCTGCTTAAGGAACTCCCGGAGACGTCCTTTCTTTATGAGTTGCTCAATCTCATATCTAAGGGACCTGCATGAGTTAGTCGTATGCCCATGATCTTCGTGGAAATTACAATATTTACCTGTGTCCCGAAGGCTGGGATCTCCTTTGATGGGTTCTGGCCATCTCAGGTTTTCCCGATCTCGGATCTGCCGAAGTACCTGATTCGGTGTAGTGTTCAGAGGGGTAAAGTTAGTGAACTCCCTTGGTCCAGAATTGTAAATAGCCTTGGGTGTCGTTCCTCTTTCTGGACTCTTGGCTCTTTTCTTGCTAGGATCTCTTCTGTGGTCCTCTTTCTTATGATCCTCCCTCTTCGGATTATCCCTCTGGTTCTGTTCCTTGCCCTTCTGGGATGTGCGGTTGGCTTCTTCCAAGTTAATGTACTTCCTGGCCCAGGTCCATTAAAGCCGTTATGTCGGCAAGAGGGCTTTTGGTCAAGGAATATTTGAAGCCACCGTGGGCAAGTCCAGCAGTTAAGGCAGCTACAAGGAATCTTGGGCTGCAGTCGGTGATCTCTGTGAGTTCGGCATTGAAGCTCGCAATGTAGGCTCTGAGGGACTCTTTCTTAGTCTGCTTGACATTTAACAGGAATTCTGATCCCCTTCTGAGCCTTCTACTGGTCATAAATCTGTCTAGGAATTGCCTACCGAGCTCATAAAAGTCGGTAATTGAGTTCAGGAGGGAGGTGGTGGAACCATTTCAGAACAGTTCCCTTCAAGGTGGTAATGAAAGTTCGGCACATAAAAGCATCAGAGGCCCCGTAGAGGGCCATCGTATGCTGGTAGTGCGAGAGATGATCTCCTGGGTCTCCAGTCCCATCGTACAGGGTGAACTTTGGCACCATAAACTTCCTAGGCCTTTCCTCCGACATGATGGCGGGAGTGAATGGGGTAGCAAGTCTTTCGACCAGCTTGGCCAACTCATCTTGCTCTGGAGGGTTCTGGGCACCTCTCAAAGCTATTGTTTGGTCCATAGATTCGAAAATTTCTTCGGTCCTTCGTGGGTCTTTGAATCGAACCTCTTGTGAACCTTGCCTCACAGCCTCGGTGTCAGGGTAGTCGGACTGAGCACGTCCTTCGGATGAAAGAGGGTTCCGAACTGGCGGGATCGGTGCTGCTTGGGGATGAGGCTCCTGTGGTGCTTGATGTGCTCCCGAAGCCCTTAGAGTCGGGGTTCTAGTAGTGCTTCGGTTGTGGATGTCAGGGATGAAGGCTGATGTTCCCCAGCCTAGGGCTGTCGATGGCTGTGGATCTCTGCCAACGTGAGCAACACCCTAGGGGTGCCCAGGCTGGTTAGTTGGAGCCTACTCATAAGGCTTTTCATTGTTAGTGGTTATATGGGGTTGCGTTCTTTCAGCAACATTGATCGGTGGGTTAGGAGGACTCGTCCCTTGATTCTGTGTGAGCATTGCCAGAGTTCTAGATATGGCAAGTAGTTGCTCCTGTACCAGTTCGTTGTGCCGTTTGATTGACTCAATCTCTTGTCGCATGGGATCAACCGTCGGCCTTTTTGCTCGTGGAACAGGCGGCCGACGTTGAGACCTTTGTGGGTTTTGAGCGTTCTGTCTCGATCGGAGATTTGGGGCCATGGTTTTCCGGTGAGGAAAAAGATTAGTTTGTGAATAGAGCACTTGGAGATTAGTCGTTTCCCACAGACGGCGCCAAACTGATGCTGCACTTTTCGGCTCGTAATAAATCTGGGTTCCAAGACCTGTAGAACACTCAAAAAGGGGGATCAGAGGACCACCGGATTGGCTCCAGGCGGTAGCTGCTCCGATGCTTAAGTAAGTAAACTGAATTGAAAGACTGTATTGAAAGTCAAAGAATGAGCATAAAAATAAAGCGTACCTTTAGGGTTTAATTTATAGACTGTGGCCTTCCTAAGTTGATTAGGATTCGGAGCTATAAATATAGGGATTTGATCATCGGAGATTGCAGTTACCTTGTGGAATATTGTATCGTAGATAGAGATAATCATAGATAATAGTTTCCATGTTGAAGACTGTTTCCTTATTCCCTGCTTGGTAGTTGTTAAGGAAACCATAAGGTCAGAGCCATACGGAATACTGAGTGAATATTGTCCAGAACATAAGGTCTGGAGGATATGTGCATGAGAATACCCTGGAGGCTCTGCCTACTTTGTATGACCGAGTTTATTGGCTCTGTAGGATATGTATATGAGAATGCCCTAGAGGCTTCGCTTGCTCTGTATGACCGAGTTTATCAGTTCTGTAAGCACACGTGTCTCAAGGTGATTGGTGTGTCTGTTTGTGGTATATCAGTATATATAATGTATCATATGAATATAATGTAAATATATATATATATATATATGTGCATATAAGAGGAATGGAAAAATAGTAGTGTGTGCACTGTGTGTGGCAGGCCGTGTGTAATTGTGTGTTTGAAATATAATATATGTGTATATATATATATATATATGTATATGAAAGACCAAGTTTGCAAGCAATGCATTAAATGCATTGCTGCATGGACAAGGAAAGAAGGCAGAAAAAGAAGTTAGGAAATGGGAGAATAATGGGGAAATAGTGAGCTATCACATGTGTGTGTGTATATATATATATATATATATATATATATATATAAATGCATAAGTGTTGCGTGTGGCTTTTGATAAATCAGAAGTGATCATGAGGGGGGGTTGAGTGTGTGCAGGTCTGGTAAGAGAGAGAGAGAGAGAGAGAGAGAGAGAAAGAAAGAGAAACCATGTGCAAGGTGGTGGTTTTGACATAAAATAATATATGTATATATATAGGGTATACGGATATGGGTGTGAATTAAAGAGAAAAATAGATAGAAAGGTAGGAAAGGGAGGTAGAGGCTGAGAGCATCTTGAGGAGCTCAAGTTGGAACAGAAGAGGGAAGGAGATACAGTAGCCTGAGAAGCCAGAAAATGTGTGTATTGTTTAGATTCTGTTTTAAAAATCTTAAAAGCACGTTAGTTGGTTTGAGGTATAAGACATGATAGAATATAAAAAGAGGGTTGAAACGCAAAAAGAATCCAGTTGAATGGTGTAGAAATGAAGGAGCAAGACCTGGTTACAAGTTTTGTGATGGTCTCGGGTGGGTTGGTATTTCATGCGTAAAACGTTTTAAAACTTACTTAGTAGTGACCTTCATAAGTGCAGAAAATGATTAGAGAAGAAAAGAATGAAAAACAGTGAAGGAAACACCACAAATCTGACTTACCGAAAGAATTGGTTTTCCCCTTGAAACTCATTGTTCGAGTAGTTATGGCGGTTTGAACCTTAGATATGGAATCTTTAAGGAAAAAAGGAGGAAAACGGCATAAATTTATGGTCGGAAAATGGTCGAAAATTCCTTGCCGTCGCTGGAGATGGCGACGGAGCAGTACTGAGTCTCCTACCGGAAAACTGAAGGAGACGGTGAACAGTTTGGGCTAAAGGGGTTGGGCCTGTCCTGTTTGATTGGGCTTGGCCATGTTTAAATTAAACAGGTTTGGGCCTGTTTGGGTTAAATTAGAAATGGGATTGGGCCTCTTGGGTTGGGCCGTATAAAATGGGTTGAAATAGGGATTGGGGCTGTTTGGTTGTAGGTGCAGTAAATTGAAATTGGAATTGAAATTTTAAAATAGGGACATCCTATCCTTATTTTGGGGCTTAGCTACTGTTTGGCTATTCTGATTTAGAATAGTTAAATCAAAAATTTTGATTTAACCCCTCAGCTTTTAGAAATCCCAATTTGACCCCAGAACTTTTTATAATTATAATTAGGCCCCTGAATAAAATATTAATCTAATTAATTAATTAATTTAATTATTTTAAATATCACAAAATGGTCCGGAGTCCAAATGAGACAAGCCATTAATGTATTTCGACTTTCTCTACCATTTTGAGACCAACGGTGAGATCCATTTTACAAGACGGGGTCCCAAAAAATAAAAGACTCATAGAACCCTTAAAAATTACCAAAATGCCCCTGAGTCAAAACACAGTCAAACGAACTCTGATTTAAGTAAACAAATAGTGAAATTTATTATTTTGAATATTCCGAACTCAACCATGGAGTCCGATTTACGAGGAAAGGTCCCGAGAAATGAGAAACTGTGGAAGTGCAAAATGACTATTTTACCCTTTTTAGCCCGAACGTCCAAATTAAATTCCGCGAAAGCCCAAACCAATTTTCTTCGACGTTCCGGACTCAATAGTAGAGTTTAACTTAGCAAAATAAAAAATCATAAAATAAAGACATAAAATTTAATGAATAGCATAACTCAAGTAGTAACAGACTGAGTTACATTTTGTGGTTTTAGGAACACCGAAGGGAGAGGAGAAGACTGATTGACTCTTTGGACAGATACAGTAAATGGACTATGTTCTCATTGATTAGTTCAGCTACACCGAGAGCACGATCTCTTAGGGTTGAGACCAACCCATCAGGTATGGTGTATTGTGCTAAGTAAGGAATAGAATTAAGTTTAGAAATGATTTGCATGTTGATTGAATGAATCATATAATTATTTGTTTGATGTTAGAAAAATCACATAAGGAATATTGTTTTAAAAGAAAATCTTGAGTTGATTGTTTACGTTGCTTATGTGATTCTCGCTGCTCCATGGAGATATGATTATTTTATGTGCTGGTGTTGTACGTGATTCATGTTCTTGATGGGTTGTTAAGATGGTAAATACATGACTTGAGTATGTGTTTACGTGATTTTGTATTACATGCATTCATGTGGAAGAGGATTATTATTCAGATGCTGTAATTGCTTTAAGTGGAATACATTGTTTAAAAAGCATGCTCCATGTGTTGGTAAATTGCTTATCTGAGATTGTGTTGTTGCATGGTGGAATCAAAGCATATTGGCATAGTGTGATGCATTAAAAGCATAGTATGGGTTGAGCACGTGGTGCTAAGCATGGTACTCAGTTTCCGTCGGATGTGTTCCGAAAATGAGATATGGTACTCAGCTTCCATCGGATGTGTTTTAAAAATGAGACATGATACTCAGCTTCCATCGGATGTGTTCTGAAAACGAGACATGGTACTCAGCTTCCATCGGATGTGTTCCGAAAACGAGACATGGACATGGCATAGAGTTGACATGGTTGTGGCATAGAGTTGGCATGGTTGTGGCATTGAGTTGTGTGGGTGTTTCATGGGCATTGTCACTACATTGCATGGATAACTTGGATGTTATGTGGATTATTGCTATTACATGGTATGGATGATTTGGAAGGCATGTGGATTATTGTTATCACATTGCATGGATGATTTAGAATGCATGTAGAAATAACTGTACACTTGCACATGCCACGCCTTAAATTATATTAATAAGTTGGATGACATGTAGATTATTGCTAGTACGTTGTATGGATGATATTGAATGACATATAGAAATAACTGTACACTTGCACATGCCACGCCTTAAATTATATTAATGAGTTGGATGACATGTAGATTATTGTTAGTACGTTGTATGGATGATATTGAATGACATATAGAAATAACTGTACACTTGCACTATGCCACACCCTTAATTTTGTTCCTTGCATTAGCATTACATCATACCATGCAGTTAAGCTGATTCATTCATGGGATAACTCCCCACAGATGACGTTCCCGGCACTCGAGACTTGAGGAAGTCTTGCAGAGTGGAGGAGACATGAGCTTAGAATGATCTTGGCCCTTGGGAGCATATTTCGAGATGTATTGATATTATATAAGAGCTTAAGCCCGAATAACATGTTGAATGTTTTTATTGATCGTGCTTTACATGGATGTACATTAAAGAAAATGAATGTAAGTTTTGAGTTGAATCCGTTAGATTGTCCTTTATTTTATTTTCTTTTAGTTTCGTTACTCGCGCCTCGAGTTTGGGGGAATTCGGGGCGTGACAGACTGCCCATAGTTTTCAATTTTTGTATTTTTTAGAAGATTTAATGTTTTTGCTCCTCTTTCAATTTCTCAGCTCAAAAGCTTGCCAATCATCCCACTGGAGATCTGGGCATAAGACAAAATGCAAGGACTTACAATTATCTGGCAAGTTAAATTCAATGTAGTCTGCATCTATGCAACATACATGTAAAAGTTCTAATGCAGTTGCACTAGTTCCTGCCAGTGGAACCACTAAGACTCTTAAGCAGTTGGAAAAGGTTAATGACTGCCCCTTTTTTAGGTTTGGTTTATATATATATATATATATATATATATATAGGTAAGTCTTTGACTAGAATTAGACACCAGTAATGTGCATTTATATTTTCAGATTCTTTTCCCTTACAATGATTTTGTTGAACTTTTCAACTGGGACAAGCCGGGATACCCTCCTTGTGGGCTTTTAAATTGTGGAAACAGGTTCATGTTACCATGCCAGTGCTTGTTACAAAATTAATTATTTTTATGCCTTCACTATTTTAGGAGCTTCAGTTCACATATTTCTCATGCTTCTGTTTGGAGTTTTAGACCATAATGTTCTATTTTATTCTGGCATTTGTGCAGCTGCTTTGCCAATGTGGTTCTACAATGTCTTGCATACATGTGGCCGCTTGTTGCCTACTTGTTGGAGAAAGGCCATCGGAGAGAATGTAAATACATAGATTAGAACCATTTATGGCCTACAATTCTTTTCCCATATATGGTCAAATAATTCCTCATTTTTTATTTTATTTTTTTTGGTTTGGCAGGCAAACGGAATGATTGGTGCTTCCTTTGTGAATTTCAAAAACATGTTGAAAAAGCCACTAATACTCGACATCCCTTTTCGCCAATCAATATTCTTTCACGGTTACCTAGTATCGGCAGTAATTTGGTTATGGGAAACAGGAGGATGCCCACGAGTTTATGAGGTTCCTGTTACTTTAGACTTATTTTGATTTAGTCTTTCTGGCTGTGCCTGTCCTACGAAATCAGTCTATAGAAAATATTTCATTGCGAAACTGTGTGTATTTTCACTAATAAAAAATCGAATATTGATGTATATTTGATGGTTAAGTTTAGTTCAATTTAATTAAAATTTAACCATTTTGATGTCAATTTCTAAGTCAACTTGATATAAAGTTCAATCATTTTATAGGTTTGCCATTGATACAATGCAATCAGTGTGCCTTGATGAGTTTGGTGGAGAAAAGGCCTTTCATCCCAGCTCTCAAGAGACAACCCTCATTCAACATATATTTGGCGGTCACCTCCAATCTTGGGTAGCAATTCATTACATTTATGAAACTAAGTGCTTTTATTCCTGTTTGTAGAAGACAACAAATATATGTTTCCAGAATATGCATATGTTATATTCCTTTTCTATCAGTCAAATGAAGATGTGTCAATCCCTGGAATTTATACAAGCCACTCAATGGTGTTTCTAATGGGCTTTCTTTTATCTATTTTAACGCTGAATATCTCAAATTATATCTGGTTATAGAATGCCTGGAGATTAGCTGATTTCCTCCCTATAGTTTTGAAGTTTAAAGGTGGAAGTGAAGCTTATTTGCCCATTAGTTTTGTCAATCTTGAATTGTGATGCCATGCAGGTTTTCAGGTTCAGTTATCATGTCATCATAGATCTTAATGTAACTAATAGCCTTTGTCATGTGCCACTGGCTCTAAATCTCTTCAACCATTTGTTTAATCAATTTTTAGTATAAGAGAATTCAAAAGGTCCTCCACATTTGATTAGGGCAATATCCAAAAAAGAAAAAGAATATGACTTCACAAAACTAACAGGTATATTAGATTGACACTTGCCATTTCTTTTACATGTTTTTTTTTTTTGTGATAAGTATTGTATTAAAATCGCTTGAGGAAGGTGAAACCCTATACAAAAAAGGGAGAAGGCACAATTAAAACCTTAAATCTCCCAAGAGCTCTACAAAGAATGAACACAAAACGGATTTGCTCTACAAAGAATGAACACAAAGTTCTTCTTCTTCTTCTTCTTCTCTCTTTCTCTCTCTCTAGCCGCAAACACACACTTGGTTGTTTGTGTCTCACACATGGTCATATATATATATATATACATATATACATTTAATTAGGGGTGAGGTGTTGCATGCAATTTGATTGGGTGTGGGGGTGGTGGAATGGGATTCTATATACCATATATATATATATTTTGTGAGATATATAGCACAAAAGTATTGTAACTTAGTTGGTTAATTTTTTGGACATAGGTTCTTTGCTAATTTTTTTTCTTGAGTTCAAGACCTCGGGCCAACATTTTTGGCCTATTTTCCATCTTTTTCTTTCTTATGCCTTGTTTGGCATTTTGCATATTTTATCCAATTTTTTCTTTTTGCATTATTTTTATTTTTCTTCTTATGTACTTGTATTCTCATTTATTTCGTTCATGTGTCGACTTCATAAACCGAAGTCTTGTTCTTTTTTGACTTTTATTTTTCTTGGTGTAGTTTTCTTAACTATCATTTTGCTTCTTAAAGTCCATAATATTAAATTAGTGACTTAATTTTTCAGTAATCGAGTTGGGGTGTTATACTTTGAGAGGGTATATTACTTGGGTGAGAGAGTGATTTGCCAAGTAGATACGGCTGTGCAACTTTTTTCGCCCATATCGTCTCCAGGTCAACATGAGAGACTTGGACTTGTTTGACTTTGACCTTGACGTTTTGGAACTTTATGAGGGGGTGGCCATGCAACGATTCTTCAACTAGTTCGGCCTTATGACGAGCTACTTGGAAGAGCCGATGCCTCCCTTGACTAGGGGTCCGCCTCCTCCACCTAGGGCTAGGATGCCTAAGCTTGAGTGATAGGTCATCTCAAGAGGCCGCTACCACAGCGGGTGACGTAGGGCTATTGGCAACTTTTTCGGCTTTTAATGTATCGGTAATGACCAATAACAGGAATTTCAGGTTAGAAGAGTTATCTTGGCCAACCAGGGCTATTGAAGGACTTCTGGCCATGTCGCACCCATATTTTGATTTTTTTCATTGATTTTGACTTGAAACTCATGACCTTTCAAGCCACTAGAGTCTTTCGCCTTGAGAACATGAATCAAGGAAAGGATCATCTTGGATGAGGGATTCCTAGCGGGAGATGAGGAAAAGAGCCAAAGAGGAAAGATAGGAGTCAACCGAGTAGTTCTCGCACATAGCCAACTAGGCCCAGTAGGACTTCGAGACAGGTGGTGGGGAGCGAGACTGCAGACACTGATTAGGAGGAGGCTCCTCCCCGTCAGTTTAGATGAGACGAGGGAGGACGGCGAGGGTGCCGTTAGATGAAACTTCTCTTTTTTTATGAACACTTTGTTTGATGAGCAATTTACCTTTTTTTTTTTTTTTTGATTTTCTTCTTTTTGATTTTGATTTTGTTTTGTTTTGAACAATGAATGATCAATGCATGCACTTTTATTAGGTGAAGTTTGAGTCTACATTTTACTTTTGAGAATTGTCAAAATATTTGAGGATTGTCTTTAGTGACTTGTGCCATTTTGATTTCATTGATTAGTAGATTCTTTTGTAATGAGTAGTTTTGTTTTTCAATATATGTCTTGGTGTTCTTCATATTCTCTTTATTTTGAATGTTTGGTGCACTTGAATTTATTATCCAAGTAATTTAATAAAAAAATTTGTTAAATAATAATCAATCTCAAAAGATTAAGTAAATTTGTTATTAGTGATTATAATTATTAATTAAGTCTAATTTTATTACTTTGATTAATTAAATTAGGGTGGAATTTCTTTTCACACATTGCTTTTGGGTACGAGGGAGTGAGAAAAGCATGTGTTTACTGGAAGTGCAATTTTTATTCTCAGAAGTACAATGAAATAATTAATTATAGGAAGAAACCAAGAGCTAGATACCAAATCAAGAAAAGAAAACGACTTACTATTCATCTATTAATAAGACTCACAATCCCTCCCCTTTTAAAAAAAGAAATAATTACCAAATCAACTACTAACTACGTCTAGTACAGTACACCAGCATCCTCTATCAATTCTTTTTTTTCTTAAGCTTTAGATGATATATCAACACTCTGATGTTATATCAACCATGAGAGTTGAGCACAATCCTAACGTGACCCAAATCTCTTTAGATGTTATATCAATACTTTAATTATTGGATTCATCAAATTTACATAAATTGTTAATTTTTTTTTAAAAAACATTAAACTCATTTTCCTTAAATGAGCCCAAAAATGATACGTACCAGAATTTAGTCGCTAATTTGCTCTCTGCATTCAGCATGTATGTCTCACTAATAAAAATAATCACGTCAAAATAATTTATTTAAGTAATTATAAGTTCCGATAACAAAAACAATCATATGCAACAAAAAAAAAACGAACATATAATAATATCATAAATAATTAATACACGAGTATCAAAATCGTTTCATAAAAAAAAAATGGACCAATCTTCATTTATTATATAATGTAAGTACGTGAAAAACTGAATAAAAAAATAAACAAATAACAATCTCATAAATAATTAACATATAAAGAATAATATTGTTCAATAAAAAAAATGACCAACTTTCATTTATTATATAATATATAAGTAATAGATAATATATTAATAATAATTTACCTTTAACAGCCAATTAGTTATTAAAAAGGGTAGAGCAAACCTACATGTGTTTGGAATGGGAGTGTCCCACTTTAATATAATAAGCTTGTATCAAAACAATTGTCTTCCATAAAGGCCAAAAATAAGTGCAGCAGACCATCTTCTACTCTGAGAGGGAGAGAGAGGCTAGAAAGAGTACAAAAGAGGAGAGGGAGCAGTCCAGATAGCTGGAGTCCCTGTAGCGTGTTTGAATCTCCAAATATTAATGAAAATACCCTTAATCAAGAGGGATATAGAGAGAGAAACAAGAAAGAGATAGGAAGGTGCAAGGGCTATATAACCGAAGTTTCTCACGCTTCTTTTAAGAAATATCAGACAGAGAGGCCTATATATGTGTATGAATATGCGGAATCTCTCTTGCTTTTCAGTTCAATGCACCGATGAAAAACCCTAGCTTCAATTTTGAATCCAGGCAGAGTTGTCGATGCATGTCTCTGGATTTCCTGTCGATCTCAATTGGTTTCTTCAATTCATCGTCACAAGTTTTGTTATTGTCCTCGGATTGCTTCACCTGGTGAAGAACATGTCGTCGACGCCGATTTTGACTCTTCCGACACTGCATCGCTGGACGATGACCAGAAGATGCAGGGCGTTATTGCTAAGGGTGATTCCTGTGTTGTCTGCGGCAATTTGACGAAGAAGCAGTGCGCTGGATGCAAATTAGTTCGCTACTGGTATGCATTCAGTTTTTTTATGATTTTATATTTAATAATATATTGATGCTACTTGAAATAGACAATGGTTCTTTATAGAGTTTTTTTTTTTCGGGGGGGGTTTCTTTTCTTTTTAATCACTTGGTCACCGTTTCATTAATTTATATTGTGACATGTATATATGTGTGTGTGTGTGTGTGTAGATAAGTAATTGTATTGTACTAAAGGCGGCCCGGGGTTCTCTACTGTTACGTCCTACCATAAGGATCTAGCATAGACGGGGACAGGAGCTTTCCTTGGAAAGCAATTTGGTGTACGGAAGCTCCTTTGAAAGCTGCATTTTTTGTTTGGACCCGGGTGGGAAGCAGTGCTTAATAATCTCCAAAAGAGTGGCTTCAATCTTGCGCGTGTGTTTGATAGAAGGAGAATCCGTTAGCCACCTTTTTGGGCATTCTTCTTTTGCAAGAGAATTGTGGAGTTTGGTGCTCGCTTTAATTGTTCCTTGTAGTCTTGTTGGACTTCTTTTTGTATTCTTGGTTCCTTGTTCCATTGTCAGAGTTCAAGTGGTTTTGGAGGTCCTTTTCAATGTTGAGATTGTTCAAGTCTGCATAAATCTTGGTAGGTGGAGAAATAGATTTAAGTGGGTGGAAATTGGTGATATTAGGTGGCAAATGATTGTATAAATTGGGTTAGTAGACTACTAATCCATTCGCAATAAAGCAATAGTTGACTTGTTCTGGAATCTTGATCAGCAGAAATAGAAAAAAGCATGTATATGGTTGGAGGTAAGAGGTATTTATTTTTGAAGCATCAATGAAAGCTGAGATATATGGGTGCGACAATCATAGTATGTATATGGGGTTAATTAACCATGATCCCGTGCTGATAATTGTTGCAGGACCGGCTGAAGAGAGAAGAGGAGAAATGAAGAGAGAACATGCAATATTCTGCAATCAATTAAATCTATGCAAAAAACCAATTATTCCATTACATAAATTCCTATTTATAGGGAAAATTCCTAAAATTAAACTTTACCAAAATAAAATAAACTCCTAAAAATTAAAATAAATTAAGCTCTAAAAATACAAAAATAATATCATCCTCTAGTATAAAAGAAATAAGTGGCCGGAGAGGTCCTTGTTTCCCATCATAAATATTGGCTTTGTTTTAATATGTATGTAGAAAAGAAAAATAATTTCAATTTCGGGTGTTAACTTTAGTTATGATGACCCCTAATTTTGATTCCTAGTATAGAAGAAAAAAGGCAATATATTTTATGGTGGAGGTTCCAATAAAACACCACCCATATCCCCAGCAAACCTCAATAAGAATATCAAACAGTAATGAATCTTTTTCAGTTTAAACCTGTAACTTGACAAAACTCAACTCAAAATTGTTAGATCTCCATCCAGGGAGATCATCAAATATATTTCGGAATGTAAGCTTGAAAGATAATTAGATCTGCAAAATTGAGATGTCAACAGTGAAACAATGAAGAGGAAGAAAGAAAATGGGATGAAGCATCTGTCAACCATTTGTAATTGCTTCTATTTTGTTGAATTAAATATGTTTTTTGGCATTCTGGTTGTTGTAGTGGTGAAACTTCTCTATGTCACTTTAGTGTTTGAAAACTCTAGATGAAGAAGACTCTGAATTCGATACCAAAGATTCAGTGATGTTCAAAACATCATCATAGAGCTATTATACTGATGATTCATCTCATGAAAACTGATTAGCTAAGGGGTTTCCATTAGAGTGGTTGCTTGAATATTGATGGAGTTATTGATGCCTAGTAAGAACCTTTTAAGCTTTAAGTGGTTATCTATTATCTGTAGTGTTGGCAACAGAATAGGTTAGTGAAACTGTCTTTTGGAGTAAAAGAAATTGAGTTATACTCCAAATAAATTCTTCCAGGAAAATTACATGGTCCCATTTTCTTATCGAATTCGACTTTTACATTGTCCAGTATACACCCATCATTGTAAATCTTTTTGATAAGTAAAAGTTGCATATATAATGGTGCCCAAGAAGGGCATCAAGGGCAAAAACTCCAAAAGCTTACATCTGTTTTAGAGAATCCAAAAAATTAACAAAAGAAGAGACATTTATAGGAAAAGCCTTTTTGACCCAAAAAAATAATAAACTCATAAAGGCATCTTTAAAGATAGGAGTAACGAGCTCCAAATATTTAAAAACATGGTTGTTCCTTTCAGTCCAGATGTTCCACATGAGGCAAATTGGGGCTATTCTCCAAACTCTCTTAATCTCCTTTGGAAGATTGCATCCTTCCCAAACCAACAGGAGATCTTTTACTGTGCTTGACATTACCCATGAGAAGCCAAATAGAGCAAAAAGAATATTCCAACAGCTCCATGAGACATGACAGTGGATGAGCAAGTGATCCACCCATCATTGTAAATCTTGACTTACTATCTTGGCAAAGAGGGAAATCTAATTAGTTGGTTGTAGAAAATACACCTATATCAGTACTTCTAACTTGGTGTTGACTCTTTAGAAATATTTTCTTGTTTGAGCCCAGTGTAATTAAAGGCGAAAGGTGTCCTTGAGGCGTTAAAGTTCTACATTGCCCGAAAAGTAAGACGACAAAAAAACACTAACTTGAGTGATGCAATGCTCTAAATTATAAAAATACTCAAAAAAATACATTAGACATTAAAAATTAATTTATTTTAAGTTAAATGTATTAGGTAACACTACAAAGCTAAATTTAATGGTGACGTATGATGTATTAAAGTGATATGAACACTATAAGCTTTGGTACTTTCTTCTCAATGAATATTCAAACATTTGTTATCTTTTCAAGTCTTACATAAAAGAATTTTTTGTGAAATTGATCCTACTAATGAATTCTCAATGAATTTTTGTGAAATTCTCATAAACCTCTAAACAAATTCCTAAAGGTAAGGTTTATGTTGGGATTTGGGAAGACTTCACATATAAATAGTCAAACTAGTTAATGAAAGGACAATGTTTTATCATGGGTAGGCCTAGATTTAGTGAAGAATGATGAGAATTTACTGGTTGTTACTTTCCTCATAACTTTATATTTATGGAAACAACTCAAATAATTTAAATGTTTATCGGGATCAATTTTGTGCTAATTTTTATAACATTACCTATATTAATATGATAAATTGGATAATAATAATTTTATATTATAATAATATTCTTTCATACTAATATGCCTCTAATAAAATTGTTAAATAAGTGTATAATTAAAACACTAAAATAATAAGGGACATACAAGTAAAATATATTACAATTTAAAAAGGCTATCGCCTCTTTGAAGACGCCTGGCTTGGAACATGTCAAGGCGTTAAATCTGAAAATCGCCTTTCCCTGGGTTGCCTAGGCGACAAGGTGCTAGCTTTTGACAACACTATTTGAGCCACTATTTTTCCCAGTGGTAGTATCCGATATGGGGCATGTATTTAAATCCTAGTCACAGTGTAACGGTATCGGGAGTATCGGGTCATTCGTAATTGGAATCGGGAACCGCAACCGTGATTTTTTTTTCAAATATTAGCAAATTTCTTAAAAGTCACCGATACGCATATCTATTATCACATTTTAATATTTTTTGCTATTATTTTTCAATTTTCTAACACAAAAAATATTTTTCTTATAAATAATACTTAAGAAGATATTTTATTATTTTATATACCTTTTTTACGTTAAACTAATAAGAAGTATCATTTAATTTGAATAACATTACAACAAGTGATATAAATAATTACAAAAAAATGATTATAAGCATGAAAATCAATTTAGTGTGGTTAGTCATGAAGTACAAAAAAATTAAAAAATTTTGAGGCCAAGAGGCCTTTTTGAGTTCATATTGACCCAAATATTTTGGTAACCCATTTCATTTTTTTTGGATTATTTTATTAAGTATCTCTCTTGTATATAAATCTTATAAAAATAGTAATCATAAGAATGCAAAAAAAAAAAAAAATTAAAAATTTGGAAAAAAACTTAAAACAGTTGTAATGATCCTGTAACAGTCTAGTAATAGACCGTAACGACTGTAATGGCTGATACGTAACAGAATTAGCTGATATAGCTGTGAATTTGAGTCACACCGATACATCGGCCAATATCGGTACCGGAAGATAAAAAAACCTATATGTAATGGCCGATATGTAACGTAACGACCGTTATGTAAAACCATGATACGGGGTTCTAAGAGGGGTAGACTAGGGCGAGACCTAACCTTTGACATTATTTGAGCCACTATTGATCTTTCCTAAAATTCTTGTAATTGGGCGGGAATATATCAAATGCATTTTAAGTATTCACCATAGTTTGCCATGTGTGATCTGCAAGCTAAAAAGCACGGACATATGACATGGATATGACACGATACAGACAAGCAGACATAGCATTTAAAAAGAAAAATGACACGGATGCTTCGGGAACATGTTGAATATATATTCTTACATGACTATATAATAAAAACTTAATATTATTTCAATCAAAGTTGGTATAAAAATACACAAATCATGGTAATATTATTAATATATCAAAATAACAAAGCCATTAAGTAAAAATTTAAGAACTCCATTTAACCATCAAATTCATGATTCAAGTTTCAAAACAAATTTGTTAACTACTATATATATATATATATCTGTGTGTGTATAAAAAAAAAGTGGAGAAGAAGATGAGAAAAAGAGAGAAAAATTCAATAAAAAATAAAAAATATCCAAAAATGTGTCCCCAATGTGTCTAGGACGTGTCTGTAACATGTCCAAAATTTAGAAAAATTAGACATTTTTTCTCTTCATATCCAACATGTGTCCAACACACGTGAGGCAAAATAAAGTGTCCATACTTCACAGCCTGCAAGCACGAATGGTTTAATTGTGGAGACCACCCTCCAGTGATTTAGCAGGTGTTGAATGCAATTTTCCTGATTTGACTAGAGTGGTTGAGGTTGGTGATTATGATGTCTCTCTATGACGAGGAATCGACATTTAGTATCTTTATCTTTTTTGGAATGCAAAAATAATCTATCAATTTGTTAACAAGGAAAGTTATATCATCTACAAGATTAGTGCTTATAAAAAATATATATTATATTATATACAGAAATTTACATATCAAACTTGTCTGCCATGTAAGACATTTTTTTCTTTTTTCTTTTTGGGGTTATAGTTTGCATAGCTGCCATTCGGTGTTCTGTTGTTTTCTTGTCATAGAATCTATATTTAACAACATTTTCTATTTTCATAGAAAAGTGGACTTTGGTTAAAGACCTTTGTGTCAATATATAATATGCCTAACTTTAATGGTGTGATTTTTTTTTCAGATTGGGTCCCCAACAAACTCTGACTGACAAGCCTCATGTGCATTTATTTTTACATTTTGTGGTTTGAGGTTTTCTGCCAATTTGTGATTGCTGGCTTAATGATCATCCCTCACTAGAGTTATTCTAATCTTCAAAAGAAAATTAGACTTTTCTATGTAAGGCCAAATGAGGATTACCATATATTTCCCTTTCTCTACTTATCAAAGAAGAAATACTATCTCTCTCTCTCTCTCTCTCTCTCTAGATTGGGAATTACCTTCATTTCTTCATATGTTTTTTTTATTATTTAATTTTAAGAAATTGTAAACGAGTTGGATGAAACTGACTCTATCCTTGTTGTTAAAGAAGTTCAATGCAGCCAAATTGACCCTAACCTAATGCATAAAATCTTGTAGAGGTTTTTGTTCTTCTAAAGTTTATTGTCCACCGAGGAGATGGATGTGAATCACCTGTTATGGTCAGTGGATTGGTTTCTTGTTGTGGGACCACCATGGTCAAATTGGTGGGTCCACAACTGCCGAGTCTGTTGGTCCCACCAGTATGAACTGCTGATTTTTGTTGGGGAGAGGCACCGACCAGCTCAGGGACTCATCATCTCCATTTTAAGAAGTATCCTCTTGCTATGGATCACTATCACGTTCTGCTTGTGATTCAAAATTTTGAGATAATTCACATCCAATTGGTGTTTACTCCTCAGACATTGACTTTACTCCTTAGACATTGAATTTTGTTTCAGAGATTTCAATGAATGAGAGAATTCGGATAAAATTGTTTTGGTTGTACCGATCAAAAAAGTAAAATTGTTTTGGTTGTGTTTTGCCTCTCTGGTGTGTGACGTTATCAGATTTATCTTGATATTGAAGTGTTGCTTTTGATATTGGATCGCATAAATGACTGGGCAGAAGCTTTGAATTGGTCTGCAGGCATACCTTTTTTTTTTTTATGGAGTCTGAAATCTTATTTTGGGTTGTTGAGAGCTTAATCATTTGGGTGCATTGGAGACCTGGAGTCAGCTTTCTTTTCTACATGAACCTTCTTTTTATAAAAAAATTTCGTTTTTTCCTCTTCTTTGTCTGATAGTGCAAGCTGAGTAGCATTTAATTCATCAAGTTGATGATAAAATCCATGGTATGGCTGTAATTCCATTATATTTTCTTGCTGTTGGTTTTCTTGTTCCAGGAGATATGTGTTTATCTCAGTATGGTGACTTTTGCTGCTTTATTTTTAATTTGTCTTATCCTTTATTTATTTATGGTTTTTATTGCAGGCATCCACCTAAGCTTCTTTTTAAGTAACCAGTTTGTTTATGTTTTGCTACTTTAGTCTAGTTTGGACTTTTTTCCTGGTGTTTGATCTCTTATTATTGGTTGTGATGCATATGACTGCCCATAGTTTTCAATTTTTGTATTTTTTAAAAGATTTAATGTTTTTGCTCCTCTTTCAATTTCTCAGCTCAGAAGCTTGCCAATCATCCCACTGGAGATCTGGGCATAAGACAAAATGCAAGGACTTCCAATTATCTGGCAAGTTAAATTCAATGCAGTCTGCATCTATTCAACATACATGTAGAAGTTCTAATGCAGTTGCACTAGTTCCTGCCAGTGGAACCACTAAGATTCTCAAGCAGTTGGAAAAGGTTAATGACTGCCCCTTTTTAGGCTTGGTTTTTATATATATATATATATATATATATAGGTAAGTCTTTGACTAGAATTAGACACCAGTAATGTGCATTTATATTTTCAGATTCTTTTCCCCTACAATGATTTTGTTGAACTTTTCAACTGGGACAAGCCGGGATACCCTCCTTGTGGGCTTTTAAATTGTGGAAACAGGTTCATGTTACCATGCCAGTGCTTGTTACAAAATTAATTATTTTTATGCCTTCACTATTTTAGGAGCTTCAGTTCACATATTTCTCATGCTTCTGTTTGGAGTTTTAGACCACAATGTTCTATTTTATTCTGGCTTTTGTGCAGCTGCTTTGCCAATGTGGTTCTACAATGTCTTGCATACACGCGGCTGCTTGTTGCCTCCTTGTTGGAGAAAGGCCATCGGAGAGAATGTAAATACATAGATCAGAACCATTTATGGCCTACAATTCTTTTCCCATATATGGTCAAACAATTCCTCATTTTTTATTTTTTTTGGTTTGGCAGGCAGACGGAATGATTGGTGCTTCCTTTGTGAATTTCAAAAACATGTTGAAAAAGCCACTAATACTCGGCATCCCTTTTCGCCAATCAATATTCTTTCATGGTTACCTAATATCGACAGTAATCTTGGTTACAGGAAACAGGAGGATGCCCACGAGTTTATGAGGTTCCCGTTACTTTAGACTTATTTTGATTTAGTCTTTCTGGCTGTGCCTGTCCTACGAAATCAGTCTATAGAAAATATTTCATCGCGAACTGTGTGTATTTTCACTAAAAAAAATCAAATATTGATGTATATTTGATGGTTAAGTTTAGTTCATTTTAATTAAAATTTAACCATTTTGATGTCAATTTCTAAGTCAACTTGATATAAAGTTCAATCATTTTATAGGTTTGCCATTGATACAATGCAATCAGTGTGCCTTGATGAGTTTGGTGGAGAAAAGGCCCTTCATCCCAGCTCTCAAGAGACAACCCTCATTCAACATATATTTGGCGGTCACCTCCAATCTCAGGTAGCAATTCATTACATTTATGAAACTAAGTGTTTAGAAGACAACAAATATATGTTTCCAGAGTATCTGTCATGCATATGTTATATTCCTTTTCTATCAGTCAAATGAAGATGTGTCAATCCCTGGAATTTATACACGTCACTCAATGGTGTTTGTAATGGGCTTTCTTTTATCTATTTTAATGCTGAATATCTCAAATTATATCTGGTTATAGAATGCCGGGAGATTAGCTGATTTCCTCCCTGTAGTTTTAAAGTTTAAAGGTGGAAGTGAAGCTTATTTGCCCATTAGTTTTGTCAATCTTGAATTGTGATGCCGTGCAGGTTTTCAGGTTCAGTTATCATTTCATCATAGATCTTAATGTAACTAATAATTGCTAAGAAGTTAGTAATAGCCTTTATCATGTGCCACTGGCTCTAAATCTCTTCAACCATTTGTTTAATCAATTTTTAGTATAAGAGAATTTAAAAGGTCCCCCACATTTGATTAGGGCAATATCCAAAAAAGAAAAAGATTGTGACTTCACAAAACTAGGAGGTATATTAGATTGACACTTGCCATTTCTTTTACATGTTTTTTTTTTTTTTTTGTGACAAGTATTGTATTAAAATCGCTCGAGGAAGGTGAAACCCTATACAAAAAAGGGAGAAGGCACAATTAAAACCTTAAATCTCTCAAGAGCTCTACAAAGAATGAACACAAAACGGATTTGCTTCTATAATCCAAAAGTATAAGGTTTTCGAAAAAAGTTCTTTTAATCTATAAGAAGGTTTTAATAAAAATCCCGTCTCTAATAGACTATAGTAGAGAATAAGGTTTGAAATATCTACCGAGAAAAAAAGTAATAAAACTTAGAATTGTCCCATTGCTTGGATACATCATTTCTTAAATCAAAATTTGTGTTATATGAGAATTAATTATTGATTATGATTAAGAAGATGTTGTTTTACATAGAATAAATAACATTTAATTTTTAATATATATATTGATTAGTAAAAGTTAGTACATATATTGAAGATGCCCACTAGGGGCAAACCCAAAAATACAAAAAAACAAAAAACAAAAAAGGGAGGGTGGGGAAGGGTCTAGCCACAAAAATGAAAGCCTAAGATCCCCGAAAACTCTAGAAGAATCTAAATTTATAAGAGTTGCATCCAAAAGCAAAAGAAAGGTAAACACAAAAAATTAGCTTTGACGCGCGAAGGTTATTGCCCTAGTCCCTCAAAAGTCCTCCTATTCCTTTCCTGCAAAGGCGAACCAAACTCCAAGCACACATCATCTCCTTTCCCTGCTGCATCTCCATCTCAAGAACACCTCCTTAACCCTTTAGGAGAAGAGGCAACCTCAATACCCAAGAAATAACAAAGAGAACCAAAATCCTTCATCTCAAAGTGAGCTTGCAACTGAGATTTCAACAACTCTATCGCAGCTCTATCATCTCGAGTTACAATTATATCATTAACATAAAGTAAGAGAACAATGCAGCCCGTAGAGGTAGAGTGAAGAAAAAGAGCTGAATCGGATGACTAGGACGAAAACCCAAGTCACGGATGACGGTAGAATACTTATCAAACCAAGCCCGAGGAGCTTGTTTGAAACCATATAATGCCTTTCATAGTTTGCAAACTTTATCAGGATTGTGAGGAAGGTCAGGAGGTGGGACCATGAAAACTTCTTCAACCAAGTCTCTATTAAGAAAAACATTTTTAACGTCTAGTTGAGAAAGACTCCACTGACAAATAGAAGCCACTGCAATTAATGCGGGGACGATAGTCATTTTAACAACTGGAGCAAATGTCTCCTCATAATCAATGTCATATTCCTGAGTAAATCTCTTAGCCACCAATCGAGCTTTGTACCGTTTTATATAGCCATCTGATCTGGTCTTGATCTAATACACCCATTTACAACCAATGGTCTTCTTACTAGAAGGTAAGGACACCAATTCTCACTTGTCAGTCTTATGCAATGTAGAAAGCTCGTCATCCATAGCCTGTCTCCAAAGAGGATCAACAACAGCCTTCTTATAGGAGGTAGGTTCAGATAAAGAATGAATAGAAGTTAAGAAAGAACAATAATCAACAGAATAACAGGAGTTAGAGAAGCCAAACCAATCAGCACACTTATGGACACGCTTAGGATAGCAAGAAGGGGCGGGATCCACGTTCGTAGAATCTGATTGAAGGGCAGGAGAGAGAGAGAGAGAGGTAAAGGAGTTGTACTTGTAGAAAAGGAGGTGGGTTCCTGCGAGAATAAGTATGAATGATAGGGGGACGATTATCTGGAGAATCAGATGAACCAGAGACATTAGAGATAGCCATATCATGAACATAAGAGTCAGAAGGAACGTCATCAGGCAATGGATCAAGATAAACCAAATCGGATTTGTGCAAAGTGTGAGAATTAGAGGGAATAGAGAAAAAATGAATATGTTCCAAAAAACTTACATGACGAGAGACAGAGTTTATTAGCAACATGATTATAGCAACGATAACCCTTTTGTCCTCTGCCATAACCAAGAAATACACACATTATTGAACAAGCAGAAAGTTTAGTGCGAGTTGCTTTAGGAAGAAGAACAAAACATGTACAGCCGAATACACGCAAGGAGAAATAATCAGGAGGCTAACCACGCAATCTCTCATAAGGAGATACTTTAAAAGTAATGCTAGAAAGAATGTGATTAATCAAATGAACTGAAGTTAGGACGGCTTCACCCCAAAAAGTACTAGGAACACTAGCTGATAACAAAAGAGAACGAGCAATTTCCATGATGTGTCGATGTTTACGCTTAGTCACACCATTCTGCTCAGGAGTATCCACACACAAAGATTGGTGAATGGTACCAGTAGTTTTCAAGAAATTGAGAAAGGGAGTAGAAGAGTATTCTCCTAAATCACATCGTAAAAATTTAATAGTAGAAGAATATTGAATACGTATCATAGCACAAAAATCAAAAAATATAGAAAGAAAATCAGACCAATGCTTCATAAGATAAATCCAACAATAACGAGAATAATCATTCATAGAAGAAACATAATATCTAAACCCTTTTTTTGTAGAAATAGGAGCAGGTCCCATACATCAGAGTGAACACTATCAAATGGAGCCAGAGAAACAATGGAACTTTTATTAAAAGGTAAGGCAATAAATTTTGCCAATTTGAATCCAATACAGTCTGAAATATCATGAAAATCCAGAACACTTAATTGATTAGATGAAACTAAAAACTGTAATCGACTACTAAAAATATGACCAAAACGAGAATGCCATAATTAAAAACTCAACGACTTTAGACTCAAACAAAATGAAGCTAAATCAACTGAAGAAGCAGCAATAAGAGGAACATGCAATTCTTCCAACTCATATAATCCTTCTTCTCTACAACCTGTCTCAATCAGCTTTTTGGACCAAGGATCCTGCACAATACAACCAGAAGAAGAGAAATGAACAAGATAACCAAAATCAAACAACTGACTAACAGAGATCAAATTTAGAGTAAGCTGATGAATATAATAAACATTAAAAACGGATAAGTAGGGAGAAACTATAGACCCAATGCCTGCCAAAGACATAGAAGTGTCGTTGGCAGCTAAGATAGAAACTATGGGGGGAGAAATAGTAGATACAAATAAAGAGGAATCACTCGTCATGTGATGAGTAGTACCTAAATCAAAAACCCAAATGGTTCGAGATATACTTGAAGATCCTGAAGAGAATGAACTTACAGATGGAGAGACTGAAAGTGCATTAGACTGGTGCATGGAGAGATGCGAGGAGAGAAGTTTTTGTAATTGCTCAGCGAACAAAGACAGAGAAGGAACTGATGTAGATGGCTTATCCACTGGGGCTGCAACTGCTACAATGTGACGATCTCTATCTCGAAAAGACTGTAGCTGAGGGCCACGTACTCCCTTATCCTTATTGACTAACTTAGGCACTGGGCCTTCTAGTGACCTTTCTCATGACAAAAACTACACTCATCAGCCCCAACACAAACTCTCGGTCAATGCTGAGTGCTAGTCTGTGGCCTAGGGGAAGCATAAAATACCGCCTGTGCAGGTAAAGGAAGAAGACGCTTTCCTAGAAGAGCCTTAAGACGAACCTCCTTCGCTAGAAGTTTATTAACCATTGAATCCATGGAGGGAAGTGGACTACGATGAAGGATAGACCCGCAAAGTCCCTCAAATTTATCCCTGAGAGCCATCAAAAACTGCACTAACCTCAGCTCATCCCTGTTTGTACGATACAACTCATGAGAGCTTAAACCTGCAGGTTCAGTGAGAGCCAGCTGATCCCAGAACTTAATCATAAGTGAGTAAAACTCCTGTATACTCTTATCACCCTGTTGAGCAGCCCGAATGTCATACTCCAATTGAAACCTCTTAGCAAAGTTGGACTGCACAAACAATCTAGATAAATACTCCCAAATTTCTTTTGCTGTGTCAAACTTGGCCAAATGAACCCTAATGGACTGATCAACCAAATTATTTATCCAAGTAATAATTTTGGCATTATTGACTTCCCAATTAGACGCTAGCTGAGTATAATTTTCAACCTTAGTATCAGTTGGGGCTTTCATTGCCCTAATAATGTAGCCCCACATATTCTTTCCAAGCAAAAAATTCTTCATGACATATGCCCAGTAGGCATAATTATTCCCTGTTAACTTCACACTAATGGCTTGAAGTGAATCAGAGTTACCATTAGCCATATTCAATAGAAAATAGAGAAGAATTAACCCTCAACACTTCACAATAGTCAATTAAGAGCAAATTCCTTCAAGCCCAACAAGTAATCACCCTTCAATATCAACAACTAGCCTCAAAACAACAATACAAGATTGAATCAAGCCCAAAGCAACTCAACAGTAGCCATAGGTAAGGCTGCATGTTTCCATGTTATGATGCATTTTGTATTGATCTTTCTAAATTTTGTTGAAGAGGTACATTTTAAATTTCGAGACGAAATTTCTTTAAGGGAGGAAGGATGTAGAGACTTGAAAATTGAGAGTAAATTTTTTGTTTTGCCAGTAGAGCAATATTTGTAATACCCTGACCCGGGATAACACGTAAACTGAGGTAGACCGGCTGAGTAGTGTAATTCCCGTTGTAACCGAACATGAGTTTCGAATAAAATAGAATAATTCAATTAAGTCCAGAGAGTCAAATAATAATACCGAGCTTCGACCAAGCAATGAACATATTATCAACATTAAACTGAGACTGATTCAGACCGAGAAAAATAGACCCCAAAATATACTGAACTATTTAGAGTAACATACAGTGACGGGTACGATTACCGAGGTAATTAGTAGAAGCTATAGTCTCAAGGAATTTGAGATTAAGAAAAGTCAAGTACGAACAGACCGAATTGATAAATATAATAAAAAATTAATAATATACAAAAATAGGCACGCAGTTCGAGACGAACAGTAAGAGTCATCGATAGAGTGGTTACGATATTTAAAAATACGAGAAGTAAATTATAAGTAAACCCGAGTACCCAGGGGTATCGTACAATAAACTTGAGCGGTACAGAGAATTGTGCACGTAGGCCAGTACATGCCTCGATATATGTGCATAGTGCATTTTAATAAATACAAGAATATATATATAACCTCTCCTTCTGCCAAGTGATGTGGAATGCATTACCCTCTCCTCCCAAAGGAACCTCGTCAAATTGGGCAGACGTGCAGCGGCGTGCAGACATTTCCACACTCCCTGTTAGGGTCTGGTTCTGATTCCATCTGTAACGGCCCACTCCACATGGTACAACGCATAATAAAATCCTCAAACATGTTGGCTTATCAATGCCAACTTTTTTTCAAATCCACCCAAGCATTATGACCGACCTCAATAATGCAACATAATAATAATAATAATAAATTCTCAATGCTCACAAGGATACCTTAAAGTCCCTCACACGTGATGACCATCCAACCAACTTCAAATCAAACTATGCAATCATCTAGTAATTTATCACAATGTCATCAATATATCACCTGCACTTCAATGTAATTCAATAATCTAATACACTCCAAGTACTATAATCATTCATAGGACCTCAACAACATAATCTTAAAGTAAAGTCAATATCATCCACTTTTAGTCTATATATATCCGAGACTAAATGTCATGTATTAATAAAGATTAGCCTATATATTTCAAGCTTACATATACATTAATTGAATATTCGGATGTAGGACAATGTAGTTTATGTACTTCAATCATGAAACTTAAAGCAATACATCAAGGTTCAAAAGAACAAATCATTCGAGAAGGTAAAAAGAAATATCTCAATTTCTTCTAAGGTTATTCTAACTCATCATTGTTCTAGTCAACATATTAAGTAAAGTCTCGTAACAATTGAGATTCTTAGTGAAACTCTTCACCAATTTAAATCATGAATATACATCAATCCTTACACACATATATCGAAACACACATACATATAAACACATTTAAACATTCTCTTATATATGCATTAATAACAATTAGTCTGTATGAAAAATCATAGTCGCAGTACTATAACGGGTACTAAACTAGCATGCATATATAGAATCAACAAGCATCGTTCAATAGCTAACGCGTAGCCTATCACATCAGCACTCAAGTATAAAATCCATCCTAAGTATATACATATACATAAATAAGCATACAACCTGCTATAAAGGTAACTAGGTATACATCCAACCCTATCAATATCCAAGCTTATAGCCTATCTCATTGACAACAAGCACATAGTCTACTTCTTAATTTTACTCGGTCTATTGCATAGATATAAGTATCTAATCCCCGTTCATCAATAACCAAACATACCACACATTGTACAAATTTCACACACTAAAGCAACAAGCACTCACCTAATAATGTAATCCAAGCCAGCCCAATCAACTTAAGGTCTAACTCCTCCTAACTCATAAGAAAGTCCATCTTAGAAGGATCCACGAACACCCCGTGAAATAAAGAAAATATCTCCCTCAGGAGTACACACCGTCACTTTCTTCTTGTAGCAGCCTACACGTCCAAAATATAAATAACTAATCTATCCCTAATGTAATATCAAAACTAGATATGTCAAGTAGACTAAAGTTAAAAGAAAGGATGCGATTAGCTATCTCTATCGAGCCATCGCTATGTGGGTCTTCGTCAGCATCACACTACCCCAAGTATGTTCATATAATTCACATCTTAAACACAAGACTCTTATTCAAAAATTTACACCACCCGGCTCTTAACCTGATACACAATTTTTCTCAAAGCAATAATCAACGTTTATCCTTCATTCAATCATAATTATGTAATCAATCTTGTAAACTAAGCTACAAGTAGGTTTATAATTGACACTTCAATTTGACCCAATTCATTCAACTCATTATTTTCACAGGGCCTTCATTCATAAGTTCATGAAATCAACCCACTCTTCTTATCACATCTAATATCGATCATCTTATAGAACTAGGTAAGACAATAGCATTCATTACTAATTTACCTACACAGTCCACTACAATATAACTGATTCCAATTCAATAAAGAAATCATTACAACCCTTAACTTTCAGATTCGCCTTCGCATTCTAATTCAATATTCATCTTAAGCACAAAATCAAAATCCAATTACATTATAATCTGGATTTATCTACAACAATACTATTTTCAAACTATTCATGTTTATACAATTTTCTTTAGACAAAAGATCATCAATCATCGCCTGAGAACCTAACACATCTTATTGACATACTTGCTTAATCAACATTTATATAACTCACGTCAACCATCCCCTCCTGTTGGTTACACTAAACAATTAATATTGAGTTCTAACACATCCTTTCGCAAGGAAGGAATTCATTTAAACAATACAATATACGCATACTCAAGTCATGCTAGTGTTCAACTAGCCTACCAATACTCAACCCTAAGTGAATGCTATTCAAAAATAATACATCTTTCCACAAAAGAGTTTAACACAAGAATATCTATAAAACCTTAAGTACAAATACTTTGAGTATCCACTGTCCAGTTTATACACAAGAATCTCCACAAGTCTAAATTATTATTTCCTTAGCATTCTAAGGTTTTATGTGTCTTCTTATTTATGGTTTTCTACTTCATTGGCATTTGTTCATTTTAGGTTTTATAATTCTTTCATTATTTCTTACTTTTATAGTTAAATAATAACCCTTCATGGATTACAACTCCTTTTGTTACTGGCTGATGGGGCGCCATCCATCAATTGTAACGCAAGACTTGAGACCAATCCGGTCTGTATAAATATCATAGTCATAGTACTATAATCCATGAATATCGGGTACTAACCTAGCATACACACACACATATATATATATATATATATATATATAAGAACACAATCGACCAGGTAGATAATTAGGTCCACAGTTTATCTCATAAATAACTAGGCATACCGTCTACCGCCTAGATAATTAAGTGTACAACCTATGTCTCAAATAATTAGGCATACGACCCATCCCACAAAATATACGGTCTATCACATAAACATGAGTTCCTAATCTTAGTCAACCATTATATCAAACAGTCACGCACTCTCAGTCAATCAGGAAATCAAGTATAGTGCATACCCGTGCACACCAATGCAACACGTGCACATAAAACATACCACCCAGACTAGCCCAAATAATTTAAGGTCTAAACTTCTCCCACTGTTCCTAGGTATTCGAATCTATGCTCTGATACCACGTTGTCACGCCCCGAATTTCCACGGACCTGGGGAGTGAGTGAGAAACGAAATAAGAAAAGAAAATAAAAGACAATTTAATGGATTCAATTAGACAAACATTCATTTTCTTCAACATATAAACACATAAAGTACATCCCATAAACATATCGTTCACATGTCATTTGGGCTCAAGCCCTTATATATCAAAATATGCCCCAAGGGCCCATTATCCTTCTAAGTTCATGTCTCCTCTACTCTGCAAGACTTCCTTAAGTCTTAAGTGCCGGGAGCGTCATCTGTAATATGATATCCTACGAATGGGTCAGCGTAACTGCTGGTATGACACAATGCTAATGCAAGGAACAAAATTAAGGCGTGGCATGTACAAGTGTACATTTATAATCTACATTCTATCCAATTCATCAACATAATGCAAAGGCGGTATGCGTGACACATCCATGCAAACTCTATGCCACACCTTTGTCTTATTTACGGATTCACTTCTAATGGATCCTGAGTACCAATGTCTCGTTCACGGATTGCATCCGTTGGATACTGGGCACCAATGCAATGGCCAATTTTGGGTTTTTCACCACAGGATCTACACCCTTATAATGCATAACACCAAGTGCTCAACCCATATTATGCTTCCAAGGAATCACACCATACCGATATGCTTTGATTCCATCATGCCATAATGCAATTTCGATGAAACATTTTTCCAACACATGAAGCATGCTTTAAATAATGCATTTTACTTAAAGCAACAATAACATCTGAATTACAAAACCTCTTCCATATGTAAGCATGCTATACCCAATCAATTTAAACACTTACTCAAGTCACATGCATAATCTTAACAATTCTCGAAGAACGTAAATTATATACGGCACCAACACATAGAATAAATCATAACTCTCAAAGAATAACAAAGAACACACCAAGTATATAATCAATCAACTCTAGGTTTTTTTTCAAAGCAACCATTCTCTATGTGATTTTCTAATGTCACATAAACATATGATTCATTCAATCAACATAGAAATCATTCCTAAACTTAATCATATTCCTTAGCAAAATATCATACCTGATAGGGTTTTTCTTAACCCTACGGAGTTGTGTTCGTTGTGTAGCCGAACTAATTTGTGAATAAAGTAGTCCTCTTATTGTATCTGTTTAGAAGGTCAACCCGCCTTCTCCTTTCCTTTCGGTGTTCTTAAGATTCACAAAATATGTCTCAGTTTATCTTCACATGAATTTATGCTATTCATCAAATTTTGTCTTTTTAATATTGGTATCTCTTTTACTTGAATAGACTCTACCATTGAATCCGGAACGTCGAACAAAGTCGATTTAGGCTTTCGCGGAATTCAATTTGGACATCTGTACTAAAAAGGGCAAAACGGTCATTTTATACTTTTACGGGTCTTTACTTTTCGAGACCTCTTTTCACAAATCAGACTCCACTGTTGCGTCTGGAATGCTCGAAATAATAAAAATTCACTATTCTTTTATTTTAATTGGAGTTCGCTTGACTACTTTTCGACTTAGAGTCATTTTGGTAATTTTTTCTTTTAAATTATTTAAATTAAATATTATTTTATTACTTAGGTCAATTCACAATTAACCATAAATTTTGGATACTATTAAAATTTCACAAGGTTCTATTCTAATTGAAATAATTAAACAATAATTAATTCTAACCTTTGTCTGGTTGTAGTCAACATTGCACCGGCACTGTAATCCCTTTGAGACTGTACACTTTCACTTAGGTGTCAAGGTTTCATGGGCGTGGGAAAGGCTTTTCCACACAACTGATAGCCCGAGGAAAACCATAGCTGAAAAGTGCTAAGCCCACTGGGCAACCGTGGTAGCAACCACAATTGGATTTATCAACCTTAGAAAAACAAAAATTGAACTACTGAATCCTAAGGTACTTTGGAAAATTGAACCAACAATTTTAGCCCCTTGCAACATTGGATTAGAGAGATTAGCAGCACCCATTGAACCCTCAGTCATGTCCATCCTTCCACCTGCACCAATCCAGGAGCCGCTTTCTCACCAACCGTGCCTGAATCAAAATCCTCTGTCGCTTTAAGCCAGCAACATCAACTCATCTGTTGCTTCTTTCTTTATCCATCAAGCTGCTCTGATTGAAGCTGATTTGCCAACACTCCCTCGTACTGTCCTTTTCACTTTAGAATTTCAGAATTCCAGCAAATCAAAACACCATCTATACCACTCGGTTGCCGCCTGTTGCATCGTCACACAAACACATATATACATATATATATATATATATATATATATATATTTACCACTTGCTGCGCAGTCTTGGTCCAATATTGCAGCACCAATTTCTCTTCACTCTCTCCCAATTTCATCACGGTAACCATAGCAGGCCCTCCAGATCCATCCAGTTTGCCGCCATGTATCTTCCTTTGTACAGCCGCTATAACCACACACGTATATCTCTATCTCCTGCTGCACCACCGCGTACACACCTATTTATATATATATGTGTATAAAGCAGCCTAGAATTCTCCCAATTTTTCCACAATTCCACGCTCACCGCACTTGCTGCTACTTTCCTTTACCTTCTCTCTTTTCTCCATTTTATTTTTTCTCACTTGTTGCACCGCCCCTAACACATTTTCTTGCCGCATGCTATCTCTCTGCTCCCTTTTCTCTTTTCTTTTCTTTTCTTCCTATTTTTAAGCTACCTGCATCGCCCCTCCTAAGGCCATGCTACACCTGCACTGCTACACAACACACATATATAATATATATTTATATTGCCTTCTTGCACCGTCTCTCTGCTCCACCGCCACAAACACACACATATGTAATATATATTTTTCTATTGCATTGTTTTGGGTCAAACCTTGCGGCACCGCCCCTCTGTTTCCTCCAATTTCTCTTGCTGTACACCACTCTAGTACACACATATATATGCACCTTTTTTTTTTTGCACCACGCTATTGCTGCTGTACAACATACACACACACACACACACACATATATATATATATATAAATTTCTCTGCTTTTTGTTCACTTTAAACACACTACACAACACAGCACACACTGCACCCCTACACCTGCTGCACCGTCCTACACTGCTACACACACCTATATATATATATATACACTATTTTCCTGCTTATTTGTCTCGACTAGGATATTTTGTATACATTATATATATATATATATATATCTATATATATATATTTCATACCCACTAAACACTTCACAACGCATTGCCGGCACATCTTTTTCTTTTCCCTTCTTTACATGCACTTGCATGCTTATGTGTGTGTGTGTGTGTGTGTATATATATATATATATATAATAAAATTACATTATATATATGTATACACATTTATACTAGATACATATATTTTTATAATACATATTTATACTTAACCGTATATATGTATATATATTTTTATGATTATATTTATATATACGTATATATATATTATCTCATATATATATATATTCTCGTATTTATTAAAATGCACTGTGCACATATATCGAGACATGTACTGGCCTACGTACACGATTCTCTGTACTGCTCGGGTTTCTTGTATGGTACCCCTGGGTACTCGGGTTTACTTATAATTCACTTTATCGTATTTTTAAATATCGTAACCGCTCTATCGGTGACTCACTGTTTGTCTCAAACTACGTGCCTATTTCTGTATATTATTAATTTTTTTTATTATATTTATTGGTTCGGTCTGTTCGTACTTAGCTTTTCTTAATCTCAAATTCCTTGAGACTATAGCTTCTACTAATTACCTTGGTAATCGTACCCGTCACTGTATGTTATTCTGAATAGTTTGGTATATTTTGGGGTCTATTTTTTTCGGTCTGAATCGGTCTCGGTTTAATGTTGATAATATGTTCATTGCTTGGTCGAAGTTTGGTATTATTATTTGACTCTCTAGACTTAATTGAAGTATTCTATTTTATTCGGAACTCATGTTCGGTTAAAATGAGAATTAAACTACTCAACTGATCTACCTCGATCTACGTGCTATCCTAGGTCAGGGTATTACAAATAGTGCTCTACTAGTAAAACGAAAAATTTACTCTCAATTTTTAGGTCTCTACAGGATGGGTTGAATTACGTAATGGTCCATGTCATTGTAATGTGAACATCACAAATTATGTTGATGGTTTATGTTCCAGAGTTCTTACTTCAAAATGTTAGCTTTCTTTAGGAGCCTGAAACAAAACATATAGGATGGTATTGAAAACCTTGGTGCCATTTTACTTTTTGTTTTGAGAACATTGTCCAATACATATTATATTTCATGATTGAAACTCCCATCTAACAATAAGCTTATGATTATGTTGCTTTCCATTATGGCCTTTGACATTTGTGGCCTGCTTGTCAACTCCTTCCACTGCAAGAACAACAACAACATTCTTATTGATACTTGTGTCTACATTAAAAATAATAATAATAATAATTTTTTTGGGTAGGATATTTGGTGCTATGTGGAGTTGCCTTTGTTTCCACGCATTCATGACTTCTTTAGTAGGAGCTGTTCTGGTTTTTAAGTTGAAGTTATTTTGTTCCTTAACTCTACCCACAGTAGTTGACATACATCTTATTTACAAATCCTTAAACCTCAACATGGAATTGTCCGTGAAAAAATGTGCCTAATGGCTGAAACTAAGAGCTTTTAGCTTAGCAATTACTAAAACTTGAACTTCTAGGGGTGGTTTCTTTGTTATTGGGAAGCTTCCTGGCATTTTGGATTTCTACAAAGCAACCCAATAGCTTTTTCCTACCATATGTATAGTGAGCAAACCTTTCTTTCTTTTTATTTATTTTATTTTTTAGGAACAATGTAAAAGAAAGTATAAAATCAACTCAAGGTTATCTTCAGTCTGTATTGTTTTCCTAATTGTCATAGCCTTACCATTGCACAAATCAACGGTGCCTCTTGTATTATATAACTTAGTATGTATGTGTGTGTGTGTGTGTGTGTGTGTGTGTATATATATCCATTTTCAAGTTACAAATCTTTTTTGGCTTTGAACTAACAGAATATTTTTGCTTTCTTCTTTAGCCAGGTAATATCTTCCCGTGGGTAAAAGTGTGAAGATGGTTGAAGAAATACTGAAGTTGGCCTACTGGAGAAATTCAGAAATTCTTTTTTATTTTTTAAGAACTTCGGACATGCTCCCAACACGGCGGGACACGATGGGGACACAACCAAACATGATTGAAGAGGAGAAGAAGAAATATATTCAAAAAAAGAAAAAAAAGGATAAACATTGATAATGTAAAGATTGAAAAAATGAGAATAAATTTTTTTTTTTATTATGATAGAGTACTATTTGAATTTCTTTAATTTTTATTTACTTTTAATTAATTTAGACTATGAAATTAATCGAGTAACACCGAGGCTGCTTGGTTAAAAGAATCGACTGCATAGAAATACGGGAATACGTACACGTGTTGTCACGTCCTGAATTTTCGCAAACTTGGGGCGCGAGCGAAACAAAATTAAAAGAAATAAATAAATGGTAATTAAATAGATTTAGTTGAATCTCTCTTATTATTTCTTCAAGTTTTTTTCAAAATTAAAATTAAACACTTACTATTTAACATGACTAAACGGTTCCCCAATATAGTTCAAATATCTTTCTCAATTAATATTTAAAATGGATTAAGTCGTATTCAAAAATGGCTCCCAAAATAGTCTTAAATCATCCCCTACAATTGCCTTGAGATTATAGCTCAGATGGGTCCCAAAAATATCCTAAGGCGTGGTTAAAAAGATAAGCCAACACCCTATCCAAGATGACTCTAATAAATGGCCCAACATGGCCTAAGAAGTATCCCAAAAAAATTGCCCAACAGGGTCTGATGTAGTGGCTTAAAATGAACTCAAAAATTAGGGTCAAACATGTGATTTAATGGCCTTAAAATGGCTCTGGAATCTAGGTCATAACATGGCCAAAACAGTGGCTGCACAACGAGCAAACAACAGTGTGCGCAGCAGGGCAAGGCAGTGGGCATGGCAGGGCGCGCAGTAGGAGGGCAAGCAGTGCGCAGGTAGGGCAGGCGCACGGGCGCGTGCAGGCAGCACGCGTGGGTGCGCGACTGGGCACTGTAGCGACAGAGAGCAGATTTTCTAATTTTCTGCAAAATCACTGTTCATGGCTGCAACCTATTTTTTCAATTTTTGAATTTTTTTTCCCAAGTTTTTGAAGCCACTTTTCTTCTATTTTTAACCCATTTTTTCCTAGTTTCTAAGCCCCCATTTTAAGCACTTTTTCTCACCCATTTCAAGGGTGTTTTTCACACTTATCTAATGTTAAATTTTTCAGAAATTTGGACATAACCTCCTTTGTTTTTCTAAGTGTTTTTCTTATCTAATTTTCACAACATCCATATGTGTAAATGCATAAACAACACACCCTCATTTGGTGGCCACAAGTTCATCAAATTTAAACATACATCCTCTATTTTCAACATATCCATTTAGTGCACATTAAACCAAAAACATCATACATTCATTTGGGTCTTAACCTATACATTTCAAAATGGCCCAAGGCCTATTGTTCACAAATTACCCAAGTCTAGATACAATAAATTGAGCTTATGCCCATGCATTCAAAAACATGCCCTAAGGGCCAAATCTTCAACATAATCCATTTCTTCCCATCCTTTAAGACTTAAACAAGTCTCAAGTGCCCGGGGCCTCATCTGAAAAATGATATCCCACGAATGGGTCAGCTCGACAGCTGGTATAACTTTCACGCCCCAAATTTCAGCGAACCCGAGGCGCGACTGAACGAACAGAAAGTAAATAAAATATAAAGTAAATAAAGGACAACCTTACAGATTCAACTCAAAACTTACATTCACTTCTGTCAATACACATATAATACATTATTCGGGCTTTAGCCCGTACATCACAATACATGCCTCATGGGCCAAATATCCTTCTAAGTTTGGGTCTCTTCCACTCTGTGAGACTTCCTCAAGTCTCAGATGCCTGGAGTGTCATCTGAAAAATGTTGCCCACGAATGGGTCAGCTCAACTACTGGTACGATGCAATGCTAATGCAAGAAGCAAAGCTAAGGCGTGGCATGTGCAAGTGTACATTTATTTCTATATGCCATGCAATATCCTCAATGCATTACATGAACAGTATGCATGACGCACCCATGCAAGCACCATCTCACACCCATGTCATCAATCCAATCACATAGTAACAATTCTCATTCATTACTTCATCAAATTCTCAAAAATATAAGAAGTACAAAACACATAAACAACCAAATCTCAAGTCATCAAATAATCATGATCTGAATAATTCTCAAACAACAGTTAAGCATATGCATCATTCAATTCACCCATGAAATGTTCCTAAACTTAACCCCACTTCTTACATTAGCAAAACACCGTACCTGACGGGTTGGTCTCAACCCAAATAAACAACGCTCGTAGTGTAGTGGCTATCAGTGAGAATGTGGAAGGATCAGACTGCCTTCTTCTGCCTTTCGGTGTCCCTAAAACCACAAAATGCAACTCAGTTCGTTTGTTACTTGAATGATGATATTCATCAAATTTTATGTCTTTAATTTATAAGTTTCTATTTTATCAAATTAAACTCTATTTTTGAGTCCGGAACGTCGAAGAAAGTGGGTTTAGGTTTTCATGGAATTCAATTCGGACATCTGAGCTAAAAGGGACAAAGCTGTCATTTCGTACTTTCACGGTTTCCCATTTCTTGAGGCCTCTCCTCATAAATTAGACCCCACGGTTGGGTCCGAAACGTTCAAGATAATAATATTTCGCTATTTGTTTATTTAAATCGGGGTTCGTTTGACTGGATTTTGACTCAGGGGTATTTTGGTAATTTTTAAGGGTTTCACGGGTCTTTTATTTTTCAGGACCTCCTATCACGTCACAGACCTCACCGTTGGTCTTAGTAGGTCCAAAATGGTTAGAAAACATATAGGGCTTGTCTCATTTGGACGTCGGACCATTTTAGAGCATTTAATTTAATTAAATATATTTAATTTGAAAAAAACAGAATAAAGTATTATATATATATATATATATATTTATTTGTTGCATAAAAAGACTGGATGAAATGGGTGGCACGCTGGCCAGCGTGTCACCTCCCTCCCAATAGATATTGCCTTCGAGTCCCACCGGGTGCAATGCACCTTTTATATTTTTTTTGATTTTATTTAATACACAATATATATATATATATATATATATATATATATATTTTGGTCCCATATATGACACACGCGAGTCGTGGCCAAGTGGGAAGAAGGAGCGTGTGGGGGCGTGCGTCAGGGGTTCTTACCCCAGGGCTTGCGCCCTTTTTCCCTTTCTTTGCTTTTCTTTTTATTTCCATTTCAATTAGATAACTGGGCCCAACCACTTAAACGGCCCAGGCCCAAGAATTGAAACAGGCCCAAAGGGTTTTGAAATAAACAGGGGGCCCAAGAGTTTTAAAATAAAACAGGCCCAAAGGCCTCAGCCCAAGTCGCCCCCTTTCGTCTTCTTCTTCCTCGCGACCATCCAGTGAGCACAGTTAGGTTTCCGTCGCCATCTCCGGCGACGGCGACGGCGACCTAACTCCGGCCAGTTTTTCACCTTTTTCCCATCGTGGTTCTATTCCTTCTTACGTGGCGATTCCATATATCACTTCAAAATCGGATTTAACCTAGAGTTAGGTGTCCGAATAGAGAGTTGCAGCGGTAGCTCCGGTTTTTCGATCGACTAAATTTTTTTCATTTTTGAGCTTGTTCCTTCACTGCTTTGGTCCTAATCCTTGTCTACAAGTTTTCTCCACCAAAGGGGATTAGTTCCCCATCGTTTGTTTTGATTTTTAACACACAAACTACATGGACAACCTATTATCGCCTTAACTTGCAACTTGCATTATCTCACTGATTTCTCGACCATTTCACCCCATTCTTTTTGCATTATTTCTCATTTTCTATACCCCACAAGGCCCCATAATTAAAGCTAAGCAACATACTTAAAACTTGGAAAAGCAGAACTGAATATGGCTTACCAACTTTTCGGTTTCTCTCTCTGGTTGCAAGTTCCTTCTTCCTCTCTCGGTTCAAGCTTGGCTTAGGTTCCTCTTCAGTGCTCACCACTCCTTCACTCGACTTCTCTCTTTCAGATCTCTCCTCTAACCAATGTACACTTACACATATACACATTAAACACAATTGCCCCTTTCTCTCTCTATCTGCTTTTTCTCTCTCTTCACGACAAACCTGCCCACCCTCTGAAAACCCTCTTACACACACAACTAGTAGCCCCTTATTCTTTCTTCCCTACTCTTTCTTTTCTCTCTTTGCATTTAATGTTGCTTGTATTTGTGTATTATGTATATGTATATTATATTACACTCACACACACACCAAAATAACCGTACACCCACAGCCACACACAATCACGTGCACCACATGCACCTGCCATTTATATATATATATATATATATACTCATATATATAAATTAAATGTATTTTTATATATACACATATACACATACATACATACATACACATAACATACACCCATGTGCACACATACGGTGGTCCACACATATATATATATATATATATACACACACATTCATACATATTAAATACTAATATACGCATATACATGTATTACACTTTATGCCTACACATACATAATAAACATATTATACATGTATATATTTATTTTCATATACGTATGTATATATTAAATTTTCGGGCACGTACACATACACGCCTATTTCACGGCCTATACTTATTCACGTACGTATGCATGCATGAAAATGCGTGCAAGCACGCACCACGAGGCATGGTTCTCAGTTGCTCGGGTGTCGCCCTATACTGACTACTCAAAACAAACTGTTCACTTTCCGAATCGCTCAGTTTGTAAAATATATCCCGACATAGAGCCCTAACAGTTCGGGTTACTTGGGTACTACACAACTTAGCTGGTCTACCTCGGTCTACGTGCCATGTTCCAATTCAGGGTACTACAGTCCTATTAGCGAAACGAAAAATTTATCCTCAATTTTTCATGTCTTTACAATAACATAATACTAAGACTAGAAACAAGTTTATGGGCGTGGCATGTGCAAGTGTACATTTTAAAAGTTATGATCCCATAATCTCCCAATGCCATGCAATGTCAACATGCATGACACACACATGCAACTCTATGCCACCCATGTCCCACTTTACGGTCCGCCCCCGTCAGCTCGTGAGTATTGTCATCGGCCAGATTTTAGATTTTTCACCACAGGATCTACACCCTTATAATGCATAATACCACGTGCTCAACCCACACCATGTTTCAAGGAATCACATTATGCCAAAATGCCATGATCTCATCATACACCCCAATGTGACAATTTATCAAACACTTGGTGCCCCTTTTTAAGTTATGCATTTTATCCCACATAATTCATAACTTTGAAACGCCAAAACATCTTTCATATAACACATGCCATAACTATACATATCAACACATATTCAAACCACAATTTCACAATTCTACTAATTCACAAATAACATAAAATTTTCATAAAGTATTAAGGCACAAATCCTTGACATGGTCCAAACCACAAGGTGTGTCAACATGCATATAGGCCAACAATATAACAATACAATCCTATCAATAGAACACACCTTAATTAAACTCCCTAAACATTTAACCAACATGTAAAAATACAAGAAAGCTTAAACCTATTACAAGCTTAGCACTATATCATACCTAGATAAGTTTTTCTCAAACTGCGGAAGCTATGTTCGTCGTATGGCCAAACTGTTCGTGAAAACACAGGTCTCGATGAGAGGAACAACTTCTCAGAAGGAACCTCGGCGAAAAACTGACCCGAAGAGTGTGTTTCGGGAGCTTGAAGCTTGAAGAACTAGGGCTTTTTTCTCACTTTCTCTCTATGGACGCCCACTGCTCTGATTTCAGAATGAATTCTGTTCTACAATTGTTCTAAGGGTTGTATTTATAGTGGAGGGCCAAAGGGCAAAATGACCCTTTTGCCCTTAATGAGTCTGAGGGCCCCGTTACTCTACAACCCATCCCGAAACACCTTAATTTGATATTTTGTTTTAACCAATGTTCATAAAATTATTTTAAATAAAAATTTTCAAAAAAATAAATTTTCACCCGTGGTCGGGTTTGGCCGTTTCCACCTGGGTCACCCAGATGCCCTTTTGGTCTAATTTCTGAAATTGTTTTCGTTTTGGCTCAAATTCTCATAGTAAGTGTATTTTAATATTCTAAGCATATTTATCGTCTATGACACACTCCAAATATGCTTCTAAATATGACTTATAGTTAAATGCGCACGTATAGCGCCCTACCAACAAACGGTGCATGAATAGTGCCCTACCGGGAAAAACGAAAAATTTATCCTCATTTTTCAGATCTCTACACGTGTGTATATATATATGTATGTATATATATATATTTATATAAATATATAAAATGTTTATATATATATGTATATATACAAATGAGGAAATATACATATATATATGTGTATAAGTGTATAATTATGTGTAATAAAGTGTAGGTGTATATAGATGTATATACATGTGTGCCCTAAATAAAATAATTATGTCATATAAATTGTAAAAATCTACACATATATGTGTACACATTGCCTACAAAGTGTGTGTGTGTGTAATATAATATATACATATATATATATATATATATGATACAAACCACAAGCAAACTAATGTGAATCAGAAAAGTGGGAAGAAAACAGGAGGGAATTCAGAAGAGGTGTAGTTGGTTGTGTGTGTAAGTGGGTGTTTAGTGTGTGAACAGTGTGCAATGAGTGAATTGTATATGTGTGTGTGTGTATATATATATATACACACACAGCAGGTGCAGCATTATCATGATATCTGGTGTATTTATAAGAGTTGCGTGTGTGAAGTGAGGGGAAGAGCAGAAATCATAAGTGTGTGTTTGGGTAGAGAGAGAGAGTGAAGTAGAGAGAGAGAGGGAGTGAGGGAAGAAGAAGAAAGGAAAAGAAGTTGCATGCTGCCTTGACCTGAAGGTAATCACCAACCAGAATCAACTAAACCTAGCTTAGAACGATAAGAAGAGGGAAAGAGAGGATCAAAAGAAGGTAATCTCTGTTTCTTCATGAAAGTTTTGTTTTGCTACTGTTTGAATTTTATAAACATGCGTGCACGATATTTAAGTTGAAGTATTGAATAAAGGGTAGATTTGAACCCTAGACGACCTGAAATAACCCAGGAAGCACGCGGCTGTATATAACCACCATTGTCAACCCTTTCAAGGTCCGATCTAAACTCACCTAGTAGGAACTGATTTTTAAGCATTAGGCCTTAAACTAGATGATGTGGAGTCTACACTGCAACAAGAACCAGACCAAATAAGCTTTCAAACGAGCCTTGAAACTTGAGTTGCAGGTTAAATGGGTGGGGCTGTTTTGGGGTTAGTCTAGAGTTTTATACTTTAAAACTTTATTTAAAGATAGGAAGAAGACCATATGAAGTGCAGAAATGAAAGGAAGGGAAAAATAGTGGCCCAAACACCATGAAATGTGAGAACAGAACTGAACGGAAAAACTGAAACCCTTAAAGTTTTATAACTGTCCATGTAGATTTCGAGCCAAAAAAAAATACTATCTAAATGCTTTAAAAGAGTTTTGAAACAATATATAAGTGAAGAAGGGATCAAAACATTGTTTAAAAACTTGAGTTTGAAAAATGAAAAATTGCAGATTCCAATCACCGTCGCTGGAGAGGGTGACCGAAGCTCTGTCGAAAAATCGTGAAGGGTTGATATAAGTATATGCAATACGACATCGTTTGGGTTTCACTTTGATTAATACTGCGCCGTTTAAAAGACTATTGTTTTAAATTAAAACCCAAATAAGCTTGTTTGGTTATAGGCGTATGAAATTGGAATTGATTTAAGGCTGGTCCGAGATATCTTATTCCAATTTTGAGACATTGTCTGCTGTTTGGCCCCGAATAAATTCAGAAAAATAACGGAGCAGTAGCTCCTGCTGCTCGAACCCCCCACCCACGCGTATTGAAACACACACTTAACCACTGAGCCACTAAGGCCCATGTGGTCATATACTGCTACATATATATATATATATATAAAAATTAATATAATTAATTAATTCAGAAAATAAAGGGGCGCAACCCTTGGTGGGAATTGAACCGTGAACCTTGGGGAAATAGGGAGATGCGTATGACCAGTTGGATAGGTACCACCTGTGCCAACTTCAGCCACAAATATATATATATATATATATATATATAATGTAAAATGTAATATTAAATTAATTAAATAATGAGAAAATAACTCGGAGCCCAAATTAAACAAGTCATTAGTGTTTTCTTTATGTGTCGGACATTCTGAATCCAATGGTGAGGTCTGTTTTGTAAGACGAGTTCCCAAAAAATAAGAGACCCGTAGAAACACTAAAATGACCAAAATACCCCTAAGTCAAAGAGTAGTCAAACGAACTCCAAATAAAATAAAAGAATAGTGAATTTTATTATTTCGAGCATCCCGAACTCAACAGTGAAGTTAAATTTATGAAAAGAGGTCTCGAGAAGTAAGAACCCGTGAAAGTGCAAAATGACTATTTTATCCTTTTTAGTACAAATATCCGAATTGAATTCTGCGAAAGTTTAAATTGACTTTGTTCGACGTTCAGGACTCAATGGTAGAGTCTATTCAAGTAAAGAGATACCAATAGTAAAGAGACATAAAATTTGATGAATAGAATAAAATCATGTAACGATACACTGAGACATAATTTGTGAATCTTAGGAACATCGAAAGGAAAGGGGGAAGCAGTTTGACTATTCTAGGCAAATACAGTAAAAAGACTGCATTCTCACAGGTTAGTTCAGCTACGCAGTGAGCACGACTTCCTAGGGTTGAGACAAACCCATCAGGTATGATATTTTGCTAAGTAAGAAATAGAATTAAGTTTAGGAGTGATTTCCATGTTGATTTAATGATTCGTATGTTTATTCGATTGTTTATGTGCTTATGTGTTCCTTGTTGTTTCCTTGAGAGTTTGGTTAAGTGATAAACGCGAATTATGACTATATGTATGTTCCATATGTTGGCACAGTATGTGATTTATATTCTTCGAGAATTGTTAAAATTGTGAATATATAACTTGAGCATGTGTTTAAATTGATTTTGAATAGCGTGCATACATGTGGAAGAAATTGTGTGATTCAAATGCCATTATTTTTCTAAGTATAATGCATTATTTAAAGCATGCTTCATGTGTTGGTAAAATGTTCCATTGAGACTGCATTATGGCATGGATGGAATCAAAGCATTTGGCATAGTGTGATTCCTTGAAATATAGTGTGGGTTGAGCACTTAGTACTATGCATTATGAGGGTGTAGATCCTATAGTGAAAAATCCAAAATTGGCCATTGGTACTCATGCCAACGGGACGGACCGTGAAGTGAGACATACGAGTGGTACTTATGCCAGCGGGGAAGGACCGTAAAGTGAGACATGGGTGTGGCATAGAGTTGCATGGGTGCGTCACACATATCATTAATATACTGCATTAATGATTTGGAAGACATATAGATATAAATGTACACTTGCACATGCCACGCTTTAATTCTGTTCCTTGCATTAGCATTGTGTCATACTAGCGGTTGAGCTTGACCCATTCGTGGGATATCATATTACAGATGACGCCCCTGGTACATGAGACTCGATGAAGTCTTGAAGAAATGAGGGGAAAGGAGCTTAGAAGTATATTTGGCCCTTGGGGCATATCTTGAGATGTAAGGGCCTAAGCCCAAACGATATGAACAATATGTTTATTAATGTACTTTACATACTTATCTGTTGAAGGAAATGAATGCTTGTCTAATTGAATCCTATTAAATTGCCTTTTATTTCCTTTTCTTATTTCATTTTACTCACCCCCGGGTTCGTGAAAATTCGGGCGGGCGTGACAGATAACCAGCAGAGAATCATCAATTCCTATTAAGACGGAAACAGAAGAAAAAAGGGCAAAGGCCTACCTGTGCTTCTACCGATCACTGACACGTAGGTACCTCCTCCATTTCTACTTTGTTTTCTTCTCTTGCTATCAGGCCTTCCGTCGGTCTAGCTCTCTCTCCCCTTTTCTCTTCTCTCTTCTCTGCATGGCTTCCTCGATTCTTCCCCACTCCCCGACATACCCTCGTATTTTAGCTTTTAACCCCCTTTGATGTATTTGATGATGGTGCTCCCTAGCTGAATTTGATGCATTAATTCTATCTTATAATTTAATTCTATACACTTTAAGCATGAATTTCTTTAAAATAATCTTACTAACTTCTCTTCTATCTTATATATCTGTATTACATTATCATGATCTCTATTTGCATTCCTCATTTTTTATAGGTGTATTTGCCTTCATATAAAATTTTGTGCCATAGAACTTCATCAATGTTTGGGGAATTTAGTACGTTGTTGACACTATATCGTAGATATTATAAGTATCTATATACGCAATTGAGAGGCGAGTAAAAAAAAAAAAACACAATTTGTTATGCTTGATTCAGTTGGAAAAAAATGTATACGAATGTTTTTGGTATGGGATGTTCCTTATCTATACCAAAACAATAATATCATCCAAACGTCTACATGTTTACGTTTGGATGATAGTATTTGTAAGCTCTCCTTATATCGTACTTTGTGTCTTATTCTTATATGATCACTTTCAAGCCTACCAAAATGAGAATATGGAATTTGTTGGTTCATGATATCTCGCCTTTTATTATGACTCGAGGTGTTCATTCTGCACATTCTAACTATCAGTCTATTTTAATGGTTGATAAACAAAAAAAGTGGCACATGAATGAACTAAGACGAAATCTGTCTTTCCAGTTGATGATCAAAAGTTTGTAACTACAAGAACTGTTATTATGAAAACCATTAAATATCAAGGAGCTTCATGAGTTTCAAGTGCATTAACTGCTATAAAATGAGTTGGCTGATTTTATCATTGGATCCCGTATGACTTCTAATAAAAATTGAACAATAACACAAAATCTGCCTTTTTCATTTGCAGAGCAAACGTCTGTAACTTGTAGCTTCATGAGTTTCAATGGAATTAACTGCTATAACATGAGTTGACTGATTTTATTATTGGAGTCCCGTATGACTTCTAATCAAAAAGCTGAACAATAACACAAAATCTGCCTTTTCATTTGTTGAGCAAAAGTCTGTAACTGCAAGGTTTGCTATTATTACAACCGTTATATATCAAGGAGCTTCATGCGTTTCAAGTGCATTAACTTCTGCAACATGAGTTGGCTGATTTTATCATTGCAGCCCATATAAATTCTAATCAAACACTAGCCACATTCACTTAGAACTTCCTCCCCTTTCTTTACATATCTTTTTTCTTCTTCCCTCCAACTCTCTATCTTCCCTTACATCTTATACAAATTGCCTTGTTCAAGCTGCTCATAAGGTAACTTCATTTCTTTTATGTAATTATTTTTGGTAATGACAACACAACTGAGATTTCTAATTTTTAAAATTTATGGTGATGGACTCCCTTTTATTATAATGGGTTAAATTTATCAATATCCATACAATCTTCATAAAAAATAATTCTGGATTGATTTACATCAGTTTTGAATTTTATATACAATAGGGTTCTGTTGTTATTATTTGAATTCAATTTAGCTACAGAAGACGTTGAAATCACAAAGAAGAAAATAAAATTCTTTCAAATTGGGCACAAATCCAGGTATGTGTTTTATTCATTTTTTAAGTTTCTTTACAACCCTCGTCATTGCAACTTGCAAGGCCTCCTATTATATCTGAAGACAAGGTTGGTCCTTTTATCCTTTATATTATATATACATCAAAGAACTCTATTTGCAATGTCTACCAATTTCATGTTGATAGATAATTAATTGACCATTTAATCTCTATATAGGTTGAAAAATGCCATTAAAGAAACCAATTTGCTCTGAAAATTGACTTTCCCCTTTATTTAGCATATGTGTTTATAGCTTGAGATTGGTAACTAATAGCCCCAACTCTCGCACCTATAATTTATATTGTTCATTGTTCTTTCTTTTCATTTTTCAAATTTCCTTAGTATAAGATTACTAAACTTCTATTCACCAATATATATATATATATATATATATATATATATCGATAGATAATGCAAAATATAATAAAGTAGGTTGTTGTATCTCCACGATATCAAAAAGTTAATATTCAATATAAGCCACACACTATATATGTTGTATCAAATATAGATACTTTTATCCTGTTCACCAGTATATGTATAATTTATGTAAAATCTCATCATTGTTATTAGTTGCTCGCTGGTAGAAAAATGCAATTTTGATTCCTGCTTTGGATGGTTGACCAAAACATGGAAGAGGTAAAGAAAACGTAATTACATAGGGTCCTATTCATGTTCCATATAAGATTTTCATTTTAATATTCTTCTTAGGACGTTTTTTAGCATTGTGGATGTGGATGCTTTTGTTTCATTTTGTTTTTTGCATCAATAGTGGATGTTGTTGACTGAAAACATGTATAATCAGATCTAATGGAGAATGCTAATTGTTGCCAATAGAGTCTTAATTAATGAAGTTATAGTAGGTGTCTTTTATGAAAAATTGTAGTAGGCTGATCCGAAGATAGAATTGGGGTGAGAGAATTACCACAAAAAATTAGAATTAGTCAAAGAAGAGCAGACTCGAGACTAAATGTAAGTGTAATTTTATTAGAACTATGACTAGAGTTGGAAAATTTGTTGATTCTATTTTTCTTCTTAGCATCAATTGTGGCTAGTTTTTGACTAAAAATGTTCATAGTGAGCTCTCATGGAGAATGCTAATTGATGCTATCAGATTTTTTATTGATGAAACTGTAGTAGGGGCCTGTGAACAAAATTGTAGTACGAAATCTAAAGTTAGAATCAGGGAGAATGACTTACCACAAAAATTAGTATTAGGGAGCTAGAAAAAATTAGTATTAGGTAGAGAAGCATTATAGTTGAATGGTTTATAGTTTAACAGACCCAAGATTAAATGTATTGTATAGTAATTTTATTAGAATTATTACTAACAATGGAAAATTGGTTGATAGGTTGCTTGCATGCTAAAGTGTAATCCTTGATCAAGGGACTTAAACTAAATCTTTCAAGTAAGGCAAGATAGTTGAAGAAAGGAGAATCAAGTTTCAAACCTTGAATTAGGTATTAGACAATAGCATATGCACGCATGAACTCCTACATGTTTTTAATGACTGATTTTGGACACATTCATCATGCTTCAAGATCCCTATTAGAGGCACTTTAATCCTTGAAATGAAAGTAGAAGTAATAAAATTATCAAACACTTGAAAATGAAAAAAAAAAAAACACTCGAAATGATAGGAAGTTTTTTTCTATGTAATCTAAAGACACAGATGCAAAGAAAGCTTCAAATGTTGATTCATCCAAACACCATTGTGTTATAATAATTTGGAAAGACGGAATGCAAACAGAGCCACAAAAGGTCATGAAATCTTTAATTAAAAACTTATTATAGGTAAATAGAAATCACATATTAGAATTGTGAAGCCATAGTTTGCAATTACAGCCAATGTGTTGGTCTTGACCAACTATTAATTTCATAGTTTAAAATTTTAACAAGAGTTGAGATTAGAAAAAGGGGGGGTGAGTTAATAGAGTCTAACCTTTTGGTCAGAAATTTATAGTAGTAAAAGTTTTGGATAGCCTTAAGTGCCTCATTTGGGCCCAGTGAATGTAAGATTACATATCAGGCAATTGATGAAAAGAATCATGGAATTAGTTTCAACTCTCACTCGTACGGAATGGAAACAATGACACCAAAGTGAACACAATCACTTAAGTCCATAACTCCTATCAACTTACACAAAAGTCAATCAATCTCATTGATCATTCTCGATTCATCTTTATTGCTACTATGCCTAGCATCCCTAATTGCATCATGACATTGGATGCTTACTCACATGGAAAAGAAGTTAGGAAAAGAACTTAAGATTATATATGATGAAATAAACTATTGGAAGAAAAAAAAATATAATAGTATAAATTAAAAGAATATAAGTGAACCCAATAAAAAAACTTGAAAATTGGAAAGAAAAACTTTAGAAGAAGGTAAAGTTTCGTGTGACACTTGCATTGCTATAAAAGATAATAACTCATTAACACCATCAAAAGCTTTATCAACTATTTTGGACCATATCATCTAATTAGCTCATAACTTTTCAAATGTTTCTTGCCTACTTCCATCAACTCCATATATTAGAAGGGGGAAAAAGTCCATCCACTTTTTTTTCTTCACCTACTTATTGTAACCTTCAACCTACAACATAGGATGTAGATTTTTCATTTGCACCATCCTATAATATTTTTTTATCAATACCTTCCTAAATATTGTAACTATGTATTACATATAAAAAAAAAAAACATTTATATTGACACCTTGGTATTACATTTTTTTTTTATTCAACAACTTTATTTGATATAGGCTTCCTCGAGTAACAAATTAATATTAATTTTAGTTAATACTTGTCTATTTTGGCATCCCCTTACATTACATAAATTTCCAACTTTATTCCTAACTATTCATTAAATAGGTAGCGCTGTGATAACCTAATGCCTAGACATGCACATCTGGCTATGTTAGCCTATTATGGAATTTGCTTATATATAAGCCTACAACATATCATTAATATAGATGAAATTTTCTTAGGTATATTCATGTGCTTTCATGTTATAGTTTGATCCTATAATGTTTCATTTGTATCCAATTGATTCATTACATATTTAAAGTTAGTGTAACTTTTGCTTAATTTTTTCCTCTTACTGATATAAATTGGTAAAGGACTGTCTATCAAATCCTTGACCAAATCAGACTTAGGGTTTTACATCTTCCCTGTTGAGTAAAAGTTTTGCGTTTATCTTGCTACTTAAGTTTACCAACTTGATATTTTTCTTGTTTGGTCATCACAAATTATACCAACAGTAACAGAGCTTCTTGTTACCCAGATCATGTGTTTGGATTATGATAAGCCATCAAAGGCTATATATCTAAATATAAATTCACTTGCGACGCATGCTATTATTTGAATGTATTGTATTTGTCATATTGTTCTTGTATCTTCTATTTGAGACTAATGCAAGACCATTTTTTTTGTGGTTGCTTGAAGTAGTTTTTTATTTGAATCTTGTACATTTATCTATGTCTATAATTTTAAAAAAACAATTAAGAGCACAAGGATGTAGAATCAAATGGCACCACTATACATAAGCTAATTGTAATTGGTAATATTAGGCCTTGAGGGAAAAAAATACATTACAAGCTTTTCAAATGGGAAAAAAATTAAATAAAAGACTTCATATGGCTGATAACTGAAGAGCTTTAGCAAGGATAAGAAAACGTAGCAAATTAATACCTTGACAGAGGGGGAGTGATGACTAAATCAATCCTCTTCTCATGTTTGTGCAAATTATTTACTTGTCACAATACCAAAAAGTTATTCTCAAGCATTTATGCTATAATGATGCAAGACCAACAATCAGAGACTTGGGTCAGAAAAACATGAATTGACCATTTCTAATTTTTTGTGATTGTGACTTTTCCAATTTTTAGAACATTGCCCAATAAGTCTCGTGCGGGCATATTTATTACACTCACTGATATTGAAAATTCTGTCTAATTCTTAAATGCTCTCTTTATGATTATGGCAATCTAAGTTCAAAGCGAAAACAAACTCATACATGTATAATATTAACTATATAGGTGTTTTTATATAATCATTTTATTTGCTCAATTAATTATCCATGTATTCTTCCTAATATCATCTATACACTTTTACTTTTTATATACTTATGATGCTAACATTGGTCCTTGTCACTGACAATGTTTGTTGAAAGTATAATTCCCATCAACTCATTGCAATCTAACCAAAAAATATGGACAATCGAAGTAATGGTGTTACGACAAAGAACCATTGAGACTTTCAATAATGTTCAAAATAATGACAAGATCTGGAAGATGATCCTTGTAGATAATATGGTTAGTTAAAAAAATTTGTATATAATTTTTCAAATCACTATATATTTTATATTTATTCCTAATCATATATTAATAAAGTTTATTTTTTAATTAATCTATCATAGGGAACAAAAATTCAAGCCGTCATGTTTAACAAAGTAGTAAGAAAATTTGAAGGAATAGTTCAGCATAGTAAGACTTATCTAATCTCTAACGGTACAGTGAAGAAGCCTAATGAGAAATTTGCCAATGTCCACCCATCCCTCGAATTGGTTCTGCAATTGCATACTGATGTCCAAGAGACAACATCAACATTTGATGCACATATCTTTGCAGATGAATTTGTGAAATTAAAAAAAGTCCAAAAACATATTGAGATAAACTCATATGTCGGTAAGTTAGTTATATATATATATATAATATAATATGACATATAGAATGCTCATTGTTACACAAAGCTAATACTATTATAATGTACATAGATATCTTTGGATTTGTAAGCAGTATCGGACAAAGTTACATCATAAAAAAGAAAAATGGTGGAGAAACGCACAAAAGAGAGATTACTGTTATGAACAAAGAGTAAGTACTCATTTTCATTATAAAATTAAAACCATTATGTTATATTAATAAATAAGTTTCAAAAACCAGTATGCTTCCATGTATAATAAACAGCATACATATTTGTTAATTATGTGAACTTATAATACAAATCTAAAATTAATATACATATTTATTATATTGAAATAGGCCGATTCCAGCTTTCAACCACGAATATGTCAACAATATAATTTGATCCACATTGTATACAAGTTCAAAAATTGAAAAAATGGTAATGTATATTTGCGTTAAAAAAAAAAAAAAACGAAACTAATATTTTCAATAATATATTACAAATTATAACTATACAATTATGTAAAAAAATATAGATTGCACTCTTCGTCCATGAATGAAATAGATGTTTAGCAATTAGCAGTTGGAAAGAAAATCAAACAAGCAAAGGAAATAAATATTCGAGACTTGTTGATCAACCCATCATCTATAATGGAGGTAAACATAGTCTTTTATAGCAATTATTACAATTAAGTCTTATCCTAACTAGATAAATTGATTTACAAAACACTTTATTATTTCCAAGCAACCACAGATGATGTTGAAAACAACAATCAACCATGGTACAATGGTTGCAGAGTCTGCAATAAAAGGTTCACAGAAATAAAAGAAGGACTTGAATGTTACAGATGTGATAGAACAAATGCAGAATCCATCCCCAGGTAATGCAAATCAGTCACACAAAGTCCTCCTAAGTATCCTATGATAGGAATCTCTTACTCTACCATATGATAAGTTTCATAAAAATTATAGGTATCATATCAGGCTTGAAGTCATTGATGGTAATGATAAAACTACTATAATCTTATTTGATGAGCCTGACAACTTCTCTCATTGGTTGCACAATTTCATACTACATAAACTTGGTACGCAAGGTATACAATATTTTAATCCAAAAATAAATTCGATATTAGTACAATATTTGTATATAAAACATGACATTACATTTATGCTTGCATTTCAATACAGGATAAGTTCAAATCTCATTTTTACAGAAAAATGGTTTTATGCAAGTTTATGCAATACAATTTTTTTTTTAATTCAAATAGAGTAACCCATTCTGCCACGGGTCAAACTCTAACAATAATTGCACAAGGAATTAAAGCTGCTCGAGGAGATAACTTTGCAAAAATCAACGACGAAGAAAAACATGAAACAAAGAAGAAGAGAAAACTAAAGAAGAAAATTGTTGAGGTAATTGATGAAATTGAACCGATCTCGATTGAAGATGAAGACATCAATAACTTCAAGCCAAATGAAAAGGAACCGATCGAAATTGAAGATGATGAGAATCTTAATGATTTTTACAAGAGATAGAAACAAATTCCAAGAAAAAAAAATATAAACATCTTAAAAAACAAATTAAGGTTGAGAATGTCTAAATCTATCCACACCTTTATTGCTTCAAAATTCCACCTTTAATTATATGAGATGTAATGTAACTAAAGCAACACTCCTTTTTTCTTTGGGGTGGGGGGGGGTTCTCCAGTGTTTTCAACGATAAGGACATGGACTTTTAGATTTAATTTACTATAATTAGATGCTTTTAGATTCATCTATCATGATATTGTTTATCTATATTTACCACTTGTTTTATTTTAGTTTTATCATGATCTTCTTCAATGTTTTCAATTGTTTGTTTTTTTTTTTTATTTATTTACTGTAGCTCTTTGTATCACTTAGAATTTTTTCAGTGTTTTCTCTCTACTTTTCACTCTAAACTGTATGTCACTCACCATGTTACTTTGCAACAAGAGCCAAGAGTGACTCTTTCCAAGAAATTGAGGACTTTCACATGTCTACTGCCTCTAAAAAAAAAAGTTAAATCAATGGCACATATCAAAGTCCATTATTTTCGAGTGAAATGTACATTATCCGAATGAGCTATAGAAGAAGCCGCATACACTTTAGATGGAAGCAACTACCCTTTCTACATAGGTCATAATTCTACAAACTGTTATTGTTCATATTATTTACTTAGTAGAAATTTCTTTTGTATATGCCTTTCTTAATTCTAATTATTAAAATTTTGTTTGCAACAACACTTCAGTGCATATATAGGTTATAACCAAGAAGCTAAGAGACGTGAAACCCTCGACCAATTTCTTTTTTTTTTGCAAAAATTTGAGGAGCTGAAACTACAATAGTTCATTCACAGGTTTGACATATATATTTTCTATTTTTGTACTTCCCTATCCATATACAAAACCGTTATGGTAGACAATTGCAATCCAGAGTTGCTGGAAAACAGAATCATACCAAATTCAACTTTAATTTTCTCACTCCCTATATCTTCCTTTTCACATATTGAGATTCCATATAACTTTCGTTTAGACATTCTAGGTTAGCTCATTGCAAACTCGTATGCTTTCGCATGAGATATTCAACACATGGGGGAAACCTCAAAGCCCTGAGATAAATCTTTGGAATCTATTGTTGTTTCATTGTTAGATTCAAAGATTGGCAAATCAGGGATCTCTTGGAGGAATTGATGGACTGCTTGGTTGCCCCATACACTTGCCTTCGTCTAAGCTCTAAGTTGGATCCTTTTCTAAACTACATCACTTTGTTTTTGTAGCTTTGTGTCATAGTCCAATGGTGACTTAGCATCTGATTGAAATTTGCAACGCATTTTAACTGTTTTACCATGGTTCCTACCTGAAGCTTCAATTTTATTTGAATTTAGACACTTCACTGTTGAAATTGCATAATAAATGTTTGTTAAAGATTGTGATTAAATTTTTAAATCTTTTTTGAAGATGAAGCATCCAAAAGTGATTAGATGTCTACAAGTTTGGTTTAGTACTACGATTTCTGGACTTTTAAACAAGAATCTCGAGCATTGGGAAAATGTATAAATTGTAAGTATTTCAGCATCCTTATACATTTTGGATGTGTAATATATAAATAGAAAAACTAAACGTAACTATTAGTAAAATTATCATATATCACCATTCCTTTTTCCCTTTTATTTCTTGCAAGGTAGAAAAATAAAACATGGAAGCAATTGTTTCCTATTTCAGAACTTCAGTTCAATGAGAATAAAATTGTTAAAATGTAACCTTTCTCAGGCGCTTGACAACTTGATGCTTTAACATTTATATAATTTATTAGATATTTCTGGTTACTCATAATTCAGTGATGACAAAATGGCTCTTGGGACAATGTCTTGAGTGTTCAACCTTACGGTTTAACCCAAATGGAGATAAGTCACTTATATGATGGATATTATGTTTCAGTGTCATCTCTCAGACAATAGAGGGTGGTCAATGTATTTTATTATTTTTTCGTTAATTTTTTTTTTCAAGGAGAGTTTCTTGCTAAGGAAATAATGAGAAATTTGAATAGGGCCTCTTAGTTTTCTTTGAACTGTAGAAGCAATTATCTCTCAGCTCTCCCTTAAAATTGCTTAATTCTTACTTCTTTGTTTCCTGCACCATTTAGACTAGCCTTTTTTCTTGTTATTCTATTTTTTTATAAGTAATCATTCAAATATAAAATAGTTAGACTCGCCTCATTAGCTACAAGAATGGTTGAAATAGTTACTTTATTTTCTTGGCTGCTTGCATTTAGATGTTTGATGCACCACAACCCTTAAGGAGATGTGAGCTGATGCTGCCTTCAACCTGATATCAGTTGGTTAAGGTTTTTCATTTTTAGTGTTGCGACAATAATATTAGTTTTATGGGTGTTTTGAGGGTTGAAATGGTTGAGCTTTGAGATGAATTTTGCTCTGCAATTAAAGTTGAAAGTTTGCTGCAAGAAGCTTGCTTTACCATGGTGCCCAAATAAGAATGTTGAATACAGAGACGTAATTGAAACCAAATTTTAAGAAATAGTATTTTTTTTTTTCAAATGTATAGGCTAAGTACATGAAGCCTTACTAAAACAATTACATTATTTCATGGAAGTGGTATATTTTTGATACTATGTACCGTCTTTCATTTATTTATGTTTTCAGTTGAATAACAGATCGAATTCAAGTACATTTGCTTCTGAAGTGGGGGCAAAATATTTCGATCATTCAAAACCTCCTCATGAGTCATTTGTTACTGTGATGTTAGAAGAGAAAATTCATGCACAAGTGCAAATTGTATGTTGCATATATTATAACTCATTTTTGTTCTTAATGTCTTGGAAAATGTAAACAAAAATGTTGTATGCAGTGATGTGATTATAAATTATTCATGTGCAACACGCGTGTAATACCACTAGTTATTGAGAAATGTGAGAAATGCGGGATGAAAAATGTTTAGTATACTGATTTGGTTTATAGGATAATGTGTTGATAATTTTTTTTTTTTGTAATTAATAAATGTATTTGGTCTTTTTATTTAAATTAAAAAAAAAATTTATAATAGATAATGTTATCCAATGAACTAATTTGGTAACGTTACTCATTTATAAAAGTTGTTGAAAAATGTGGGTTAGATTTTAGAAAGTAGTTTGCTTGTGAACTATAAAGATTATAATGGGTTCCCTCAGTCTCTCAGGCTAAAGAGGCTCTTAACAGTATTCAGACTGAGCTATCCCAAGACCCCTCAAACCAAATTCTCATGCAAGATGAAAAAGCTGCTAGAATTACATATACTGAATTCAGTATAGTAGATGCGGTTTACTTCCATCAAAAATCCAGAATTAAATGGTTACTTTGAGAGATAAAAACACTACTTTCTTTCTATAGAAAGTAAATATTCAGAGAGTTACCAATAGAATCTTTTTCATCGTCAATGAGCAAGGGGATAAGCTCTACGATCTAAACACTAATCAGAACCAATAAAACACAAAAACAAATAAGAAAATAAATCTAAAATCACACGCACGCACAAGAACACAAAAATTTACGTGGTTCACTTCAAAATAGGGCTACGTCTATGACTGTTGCGGTTTCACTATAATTTAAAAGAGTTACAAGTTATAATGAGATGTGGCTTCTCAACTATAAATATATAGAATTAAGGTAACAGAAAAATAATATGAAATATCAAAAAATACCTTCAGAAAAATTCGCCTCAAGGGCACGCCCCTGAACTCCCACCTTCGGGCAAGGGGACTCCCATCCCCCTGCAATTCTCCGACCAACTTATCGCGAAATTAGATTTAGAAATAAGGACTAGTATTCAGCACTTATCAAAATTCACATTACCTAACACTAAAGTGAAAGAAGAGTTAGTGGTTTCTATCAAAAGTTATTAGGCACTCAACCTCATCATACCTCCAACATCCCTAAATCGAAGGAATGCATCAAATCTAGACTAACCTTGGAACAAAAATCCACTCTTCTCCAGCCAGTGACCAATTTAGAGATAAAAAATGCAATGTTTGACATAGCAAAAGACAAGGCCCCAGGCCCAGAGAGTTTAATGCTTTCTTCTTCTAAAATCATTGGGATCTTGTGGGTATTGATGTTAAGATATTAACCATTTCTTCTCCGCTGGCTTTCTTCAACCTCAACGGAATGCCATAACTATCAGTCTCATTCCCAAATTATGCAACCCTTCAACCATGAAAGATTTCAGGCACATATCCTTCTGCAATATAAATCCTCTCCAATTATCTCAAACCTATCCTTCCTTTATATCCCTTAACCAAGCTGCCTTCCTGAAAGGTAGAAATATCACTGTCAACATATTTCTAATGAAAAAATCTCTTGAGAAACTACGATAGGGACAACTCCCCTGACAGGTATGATGAAGGCTTTTGACATTTTTAAATGTCACTTTATTGTTGACTTACTCCAATTTTTTGAATTCCCTGCCCAATTTGCTCAATGACCCTCACCTGCATCTCTACTACCTAATTCTCAGTCGTGGTAAATGGAGCTCTAGAGGGATTCTTCAAAGGTGGTAGAGGTCTTAGACAAGGGATCCCCTGTCCCCCCATCTTTTCTTCCTTGTCATGGAAGCCTTCACTAGCTTACTTAACAACAACACCTCAAGTTCCTTCAAATTCCAGCCTAAATGTGGAAAATCAAACCTCTCCCACTTAATTTTTGTTGATGACTTGTTCATCTTTGCAATTGTAGATAAAGACTCTATCCTTAAGATAAAAAATATTACTTCTGACTTTGAACAACTTTCTAGTCTTACCCCTAATCCAAGCAAAAGCCTTATTTTCACTGCTGGAACTTCCCACTCATTGAAGACTCAAATTAGTCAGATTTTGGGCATGAATTTAGGCAGATTGCCAGTAAAATACTTAGGTGTCCCTATGATATCTTTTAATTTGAAGGCTACTAATTGTAAATAGCTGGTGGATAAGCTAACTGCTAAGGTCAAACATTGGACTACCAGGTTTTTATCATATGCAGGAAGGCTTCAACTTGTCCAAACAATTCTTTTTTGCATTCAAGTTTACTGGTCCCAAAGATTCATTTTTTCCCAAAAAGGTCATCAGGAATGTTGAAGCTATCGTGAGGGCCTTCCTTTGGAAGGGCCCTTATCTGCACCATAGTGGAGCCCAAGTAGCGTGGAGTGTTGTCTATAGACCCAAAGCTGGGGGAGGGGGTGGTTAGCCCTTGAAGAGTATAAGACCGGAACAGAGCTGTTATCCTCAAGCACGTGTGAAACATTTCTGTTTAAAAAGACTCTATATGGATCAAGTGGTGCCAGACTTACTTTATAAAGGACCAAAGTTTTTGGACCCTCTAAATTCTCTATGATTGCAGTTGGTGTTGGAGGAAGATTCTAAAGCTTCGAACCCTTGACAGAAACTCCAATAAAACTATAATAGGCAATGGTAGAGACTCCTTCATGTTGTTTGATAATTGGCACTCCTTGGGTCCTTTATCCCTACTCTGGCCATGCCATTTCCACCATAAAAAATGCCACCCCTGACAACTTCCTTCCCAACCCTTCTTCTCAAGACCAAGTTAGATGGACCTTATCTTCCTCAGGATCATTTTTAGTTCCTCTGCTTGGAACTCAATCAGAGACCCCTCTCATCTAGTGCCGCAGGCGCCTGTTGTGTGGTTCGAACAAAATATCCCAAGATGGTCCTTCATCTTCTGAATGTCATGCAATAGATGTCTAGCCACAAAATCTAGACTCAAGCAATGGGGCATCATTGATAAAGATTGCTGTGAGTTTTACCAATTGGATCAAGAGATCCCTAACCATTTCTTCTTCAACTGTTGTTACTCTAAACAAGTATGGGAAGAAATCCTGCAACGTTGTGGTATCCACAAGCTTGCAGACTCATGGATTACTGAAATCCAATGGATCATATCTAACCTTCAGGCTGACTCCTTCCAGGATTCAGTTGTCAAACTCTTCGTTTTTGATACCATCTATCATCTTTGGGCAGAGAGAAATCATCGAGTCTTTAAAAGGATCAGAAGAGATGCTAACGCCCTTAACTAGTGCATGCTATCACATATGCTCTAAGAATGAATGTTATATCTTGGAGAGGCATCCCTAACACTTATGACAATTGGTTGACTAGTCTAAGTCTTGGCTTCATTGACAAGATTTTCTCTAGCTATTAGCTATTGAGTTTTGTCTAGCTTTCTGATGTTGTCCCCCTACTCTATCTAAGTGGTCTCTCTCCTTCTGTATTCTTTTATCTCCTTCTAATAATAGCAAATTTTTCCAAGAAAAAAAGTGAGATTATAATGGGTTGGACTACTACTTTCTAACTTCCTAATTGCCTCTGCAAGTAACGTGGAAGAAATATCAATGTCATATATATATATATATATATATATATATATATATATATATATATATATATATATATATATATATATATATATAAAAGAATTTCTGAAACCATACCTTATCTACCGTTCTTTGATTATTATACATCATTCCTTGTCTTGCTTGGAGTTAGATTACTTGCTAATTTTTGAAACCAAATCAGTTTCAATTTAGGCCCGAAGGCATGGTCTTAGTCTCGCCCAACTCATTAAAATGATTGTGTCACACTTCGGGCTGGGCTGCTGGAATTGGATTGGCCCATACCCTGAATGTGCCCATTTAAACATGTGGGCCTAATGAATTTTATAAAAAAAAACTTTGAATTATTTCATTGAAATTGCATAAATTTTTTTTTTTTTGAGTTGTAAATTTATTTAGTGGGTGTTTGGGGTTGTTTTCTTAAATGAACAAAAATAAGTTTGAGGGAAAAAAAAGGTTGTGAGCTATTTCATTGAAAGTTCATAATTTCTCCCTTTTGAGTTGTAAAATTATTTTTGTATTTCATTAATATAAAAAAATGCAAGATACAAAAGTAACACCAAATGAGCCCTTAGTATGATAATGGAGAAATGCTCTTTACACTCCCGGGCTCTGCATTAAAACTAAAATTACCCAAGCACCCTTACATAAAAAAATTTGATATACATCATAAGTCATTTGAGTATTACAAAGTCAATACTTGTGACAATTTTAGTTATTTTCTTGGATATATTATACTGACTTTTTTTGAAATTTTTGATAATTATAAAAACTTTTAATAAAATTCTGAAATTACACTATCTTCTTTTATCTTTACTAACAAACTACACTCCCCTCGGGTCTAATTTTTTTTCAAAATGACAAGAGTGCTCCTTTTATTTTATTTTATTTTTTTCGTATCTTTTCAATTTTGACAAAAATTTTCTATATATATATATATTTTCATTTTATATAATTTTTTTAAAAGTAAATAACTTAATTTTTTTAAATTTTTGATCAAGAATGTTTTAATCAATATTTATTTAAAAATAAAAAATTTAAAAATATTGGTCAAAATTGAAAAATACAAATAAAATAAAATAAGATAGGCATTTTTGTCATTTTGAAAAAAAAAAAAACTGAAAAGAAGGTATGTATAGTTTATCAGTAAAATTAAAAAGAGCACTGTAAATTTCAAAAATTTTAAGAGATATTTTTATAATTGTCAAGAATCTCGATAAAGATAAATATAATTTATCTATTTTTATAACTTGTAAATTTATAGGTTCCTTGCTCCTCTTCCACTATGTTTGGAACAAAAGAAGGGGAGGGTGATGTGATTTGGGTACGTGTTAGGTTCTTGTGGGATATATGTCCCTTTCCTACACATGTGACGAACACTATGGCCTTGTGGGATTTATGTCCCTTTCCTTTTGTATATATATTTGTCCATAATACATACTCAATATATATATATATATATATATATATAGATAGATATGTATATTATGTGGACTTTGATACGTGTTCGATGTTACTTGGGACATTTAAAAGTAGTAGTCTAATCCATTATAATCTTTATACTTCACACGCAAACTACTTTTCCATTGTAATCTTTACAGTTCTTCACACGCAAACTACTTTTCCGAAACTATGTTTAAAACATGAAACTGACAAGAAACACCATATACAAGAACCAAAACATCTCCCCATCTTTCCTGCAACTTTAAAAAAGTTCAAAACATTAATTTTGTTCAAATACCACACACACACACACACACACACACACATATATATATATATATATATGATTCAATATTGTGTGAGAGAGAAACAGTCAGCAGTCACAGGCTTGGGCATGAAGCAATATCTTTGAACGTGCAAAACAAAACAAGAATGAGAACACTAAGAAAAACTTGGATCAAATATGAAAATTATTCTAATTAATTCAGTAAAACTTGAAGAAAAGTTGACAACCTACTAGAAGCCTGAAAGCTTGACTTTGAACTAAAAGCAATATATGGAAAATCTTATCTGGATTAGTAATGTAATGTCATTGTCGCCCACCATTTTTCTTTGCATTCTTGATTACCCTACCAACGACGTGTATTGCATTAATGCCACTTTCATAAAGCGCCGTTCATACTGATTAAAGTCCTTTCAAATGTAAGAGGATGAGTTTCACAATGGTGGAACATAATCAAGAGATTGCATGTCTAGTTTTTTCCACTTTATGGATTAGATAAATCAAAATAATTTTTTTTTATTTTTTTGCATTTTAAAAAACAAACTTAGATTATGTTTGGTTCAACTTGTTTATCGTAATTAATGTATTTTTCAAGAGTTCAGCCTATTATAAATGTCACAACTTTTTCATTAAGTGAAGTTTGAATTAAACTGTTAATCAAGTTCATTATAAATATTCACATGTAATAGTTATTAAACATTTTTTAACGGCTCATCCACAAACATTCAACTACTTAAATGATCTCACTAAAGTCCGATTATTTTAATTTTACAAAACATCTAAATATTTTTCGTTATCAGTTACTTATCTGCATTAGCTACCTAGGGCAAGCCAAAACCAACTAATTGAAGGACTTCATAGCCTTACCTTCTTATTATAGAAAGTGGAGCTTATTATTCTATTTCTTATTTTACTATTATATAAAAAAAGGCTCAGCATTTTTTTTTTTGTATAATAAAACAATAATGAATTAAAGGGGCTAGGAGTTGCAAGAATTGAGAAGTCCCCCATTGAATTGAATGGGGCGGGAAAGACAGGTTCAGAAATGGCCATGTTGTTGGACCCCAAAAATAATCAAACTATATTGAAATAAAAAAAATAACTGTTTAATATTTCATGGCAAGCTCACGGCCTCCGCCCCACTGCAACGCCTTTGTGTTTTTGATAATAGGCTACTGTATTGAGAAACCAAGTAACCTAGTTTATTGAAGAAGAAAACATAATGTCTCACACTAGTGGCTTCTTTTGGCGTATGGCTGATTCACATGACTTGGCTCACTGCGCACAGCACACACAACTTGGCACACACTATCACACGGCTACACACCTATATATAAATTATGTAAAGCCTAACCCTAATACAATTAGAATTTTTAATTCTAATTGAATTAAAATACCACTCCCACTAGGACAAGGACTCCTAGTCTCATTAGGATTAAAATAAATCAAATCCTACTACTAACATAACTCAACTTTAAAAATCCTACTAAAAAATATAACTTGGTTTAATTGGCTCACATTGCCTCCCTTAAACCAAGGTCTTCAAGCTTCACTATGCCAAGTAATCTCTTTAACTTCAAAAAGGAATTTGTTTTGAGCAGCTTTGTAAAAATATCTGCAACTTGTTCTTCAGAAGGACAAAACTCAAGTTGGATCTCCTTGTCATTTACCAAGTCACGAATGAAGTGAAACTTGATATCAATTTGCTTGCTTCTCCCATGAAACACTGGATTCTTCGTCAATGGAATGGCTGATTTGCTATCACAAAATATTGTTGTAGGACCATCTTGCTTGTGTTGTAGAACACCAAGCATCCGTCGTAACCAAACTGCTTGAGTAGCAGTATTTCCTGCTGCAATGTACTCTGCCTCTGCTGTTGAAAGAGCAACAACTTGCTGCTTTTTAGAAGACCAAGAAAACACACCAGAACCAAGATGGAAGACATATCCTGAAGTACTTTTTCGCATCTCAGTATCACCTGCCCAATAACTATCTGTATATCCAACAAGTTCCAAATTGTTAGAAGATGAGTAAAAAATACCATCACTTTGCGTACCTCGAATGTATCGCAAAATCCGTTTAGCAGCTTGGAAATGAGATTGATGTGGAGTCTCCATAAATCTGCTAATCAATCCAACACCAAACCCAATATCTGGCCTAATAGAAGTCAAATATCTCAAGCTTCCTACCAACCTTTTAAAGTAGGTTGGATTCACAAGATCACTTGTACCATCTCTTACCAACTTCAACCTCTCCTCAACTGGAGTCAAAATTGGATTGGACTTGTCCATCCTGAACCTCTTCAGAATATCACTGGCATACTTTTTCTGCGAAATAAAAATTCCACCATCTGTTTGAACAACTTCAATGCCAAGAAAATAAGACATTAGCCCCATATCTGTCATCTCAAAATGAGCTATCATAGCCTACCTGAATTCTGAAATCAACTTTGGATTATTGCCAGTAAATATCAAAACATCAACAGATAAGCACACAATAAGGATATCACCATGTGAATTAGACTTGACATATAAAGTATGCTCATAAGGACATCTTTCAAAACCATGCTCACCAAAATAAGAATCAATGCGTGTATACCATGCTCTTGGCGCTTGCTTCAATCCATACAAAGCCTTATTCAATCTAAGGACTTTGTTTTCATGCCCTTTTATCACATAGCCGGCAGGTTGCTCAACATAAACCTCTTCTTCAAGTATACCATTTAAGAAAGCAGATTTAACATTCATTTGAAAAATTCTCCAATTATTTTGAGCAGCAAGAGAAACAAACATACGAACTGTATCAAGTCTAGCAACAGGAGCAAACACCTCAAAATAATCAATACCTGGCTTTTGTTTGTAACCCTTAGCCACCAATATCGCTTTAAAGCGATCTACCTCACCATTGGGCTTATACTTTGTCTTGTACACCCACTTCACACCAATTGATTTCTTACCACTAGGAAGAGTAGTAAGTTGCCATGTGTTGTTCTTCTTAATTGCATGGATCTCATCATCCATGGCTTTAATCCAATGATTATCACGAGAGGCTTCTTCAAAAGTCACTAGATCACAATCTGCAAATAAAGCAAAGTTCACTAAATCTTCATTAGTTGGCTCATTATCACTACCAACAACATAATCCTGTAAGCGAGTAGGCAAGTGGCGTTGGTGTTGAGGACGCCTAGAGGACTCTGCATGAGATGATGACACATCTAAAGATGGAGGATCACTGATCTGAGGCTCACTCTGTACTTCAATCTGCGGATCTGCATTATTAAAAATTAAAGTTGGCTGAATTTGATCATTTTGAAACCAATCCCAAACTCCTTGCTCATCAAAAGTCACATCACGACTAATAACCACCTTCTCTGTTATTGGATTATACAACTTGCAGGCTTGTGACAATTGACTGTAGCCAATAAAAATACATTTTTCACCTCTATCATCAAGTTTCTTTCTAAGATGATCTGACACATGAGCATATGCAATGCATCCAAACACCCTTAGGTGTTTAATGACAGGCTTTTGTCCACTCCAAGCTTCCTGTGGGGTTTTGTTAGAAACACTTCTAGTAGGGCACATATTCAAAACATAAATAGCACAAGCAACCCTTCAGCCCAAAATCTTTTAGGCAAATTTTTAAATTTCATCATGCATCTAACCATATCCATAACAGTTCTATTCTTTCTTTCCGCCACTCCGTTTTGTTATGGAGTATATCTAGCAGTCAACTGATGCCTAATATCATGTGTCTCCAAAAAATCATCACAAACAAGATATTCTGTACCCCTGTCAGTTCTCAAAGTTTTAATTTGAAATCCACTTCGCTTTTCAACATAAGCCTTGAATTTTTTAAAAGTATCACAAGCATCACATTTATGTTGTAAAAAATAAACCCATGCTTTTCTACTAAAATCATCAATAAAAGTAATAAAGTACCTACTGCCACCATTAGAAGGTACCTCCACTGAGCACAAATCTGAGTGTATCAACTCTAAAGGCCTCTTGGCTCTCCATGAATTTCTTGTAGGAAAAGCATCTCTATGTTTCTTTCTCATTACACAAGTTTCACAAACTCTATTTGGGATATCAATAACAGGCAAACCAGAAACCCAATGTTTTCTAGCAAGAAAATTAAGACTGCCAAAATTTACATGCCCAAACCGCATATGCCATAACCAACTATCATCATCAATCATAGAACTAAAGCAAGGTAAATTCTCACATTTAATACTTAATGGAAATAAACGATTTGGAGTCATGTTTACCTTTGCTATTAGCCCCATACGATCATCATTGATTGTGTAAACTCCATGGTGGATTCGCATATCATAACCTCTCTCTGAAAGTTGCCCCATACTCAACAAATTTTGTTTCAAACCTGGTACATAAAACACATCTGAAATATACTTGTGAGACCCATTCTTTAATCTGATTGCTATTCTACCTTTACCCATCACAAGTATCTTTGAATTATTTCCAAACTTTACCTCTGATCGAACAGACTCATCCAAATCAGAAAACATGTCTTTCTCACCATACGTGATTACTACAGCCAATGTCTAAATACCACTTAGCACCATCATCATTATCTACAACATTACAAGCCAGCAACACGGTCTCTACTTCATTATTACCACCAGGATTATTTTCAGCAACATTAGCTTGATGATCTCTATTATTCGACCTTCTAGATCTGCACTCAGACTTTTTATGCCCAAACTTGCCACAATTAAAACATTGAATATTGGATTTATGAGATTGTGGATTAGAATTGTTACCATCCCTTCTTCCTTGGACTGGTCTGTGCTGCCAATTATTATTCTGCCACTGATTGCCTCTGCCTCTTCCTCCACCAGATCTGTTTTGCCCATTATTGCCTCTGCCTCCTCTATTGTTGTGATTCTGTCCTCTATTCTGGTAGCCTTGAAAACGTTGATTAAATCCTGTATTATTCTGAGACTCGAATTTTTCATTCTTTAAATTTAATTGAGCTTGCAAAGCTTCCTCCACAAAATTTTTTGATCTTTCATTCAAGCGTTGTTCATGAACTGTCAACGAACCCTATAATTCATCCACTGTCATGGACTTCAAGTTAGCCGACTCTTCAATAGCTGTCACTTTATATTCAAACCGTAGTGTCAAACTTCGAAGAATTTTTTCAACAATTTGACGGTTTGCTATCTGTTTGCCATTAGTCCTCATCTCATTAACAAGTGCCGCGGTCCGCGAAAAGTACTCAAAAATAGTTTCTGATTTTTCCATCTGCAACAACTCAAAATCTCTATGCAGTTTTTGTAATCTAGCCTTTTTCACCTTATCAACACTAACATATATTTTTTTAAGAATATCCCATGCTTGTTTCGCAGACTAAACATGTGAAATTTTACTAAGAACAGAAATATCTAAAGCTTGATGAATACAATTTAAAGTTTTGAAGTGTACTTGTCTTGTTGACTCATCTACATCTTCTGCAAGCTCTTCCTTAATGAACTTTGTTGTTAAACCACTTGAACCAAAAAAGATTATCATCGTATTCTCCCAAATATGAAAAGGAGATTTCCTATCAAATTTGTAAACCGTACAAATAAGTGAAGTCATCTTCACAAACAAAAAAAAATCAAGCTCTGATACCAATTGTTGGACCCCAAAAATAATCAAACTATATTGAAATAAAAAAAATAACTGTTTAATATTTCATGGCAAGCTCACGGCCTCCGCCCCACTGCAACGCCTTTGTGTTTTTGATAATAGGCTATTGTATTGAGAAACCAAGTAACCTAGTTTATTGAAAAAGAAAACATAATATCTCACACCAGTGGCTTCTTTTGGCGTACGACTGATTCACATGACTTGGCTCACTGCGTACAGCACACACAACTTGGCACACACTACCGCACGGCTACACACCTATATATAAATTATGTAAAGCCTAACCCTAATACAATTAGGATTTTTAATTCTAATTGAATTAAAATACCACTCCCACTAAGACAAGGACTCCTAGTCTCATTAGGATTAAAATAAATCAAATCCTACTACTACCATAACTCAACTTTAAAAATCCTACTAAAAAATATAACTTGGTTTAATTGGTTCACACATGTTAATAGGAAGAAGGGTTAGGGTTCAGTGAAATGAATAAGCAAGAGCTGATTAAGAATCCGAACTTCCAAACTTGTCGGCTACTCCATCAACTACTTATCTTCAACTGTTATTTCTACTTGTATTTTTCGACAATTGAACCAAAAACACATAATATGAAAGTAATTTTAAAAGCTTGACCATACAGTCGAGCACATTTTTCAAGATAACTTTTGTAAAAATAAAAATGCAAAAATTATACCAAACAAGCTCTAAAGCTTACTTAGGATTGTTTGGACAACTTAATGCAATTAAAGAGAGTTCAACTATACTTACTTGACTTTGAGACTGATTGAATAAAATTTAAACCATGTTAATTTGCCATAATTTTTTTATTAAGTTGAAACATCACTTTTACATATAATTACTTAATTATTTTAACTATTTTGATATCCCATAAAGTGACAGAATCAGTCCCCATGAGACACGTGTGATTACAAGGCTCAGCTGTCTAGAACCTACAGAACGAAATCGTTCACTCAGAGCGGGCTTGAGTAATTATCCTTCAGAACTCATTGATCCGAGCACAGGGCCTTCAGAGCGTCCTTCAGTGTTCAGAGCTCGTCACTGCCTTTAGGGTTCAGAGCTCATCACCGCCTTCAACATCCTACCGAGCATAGGATAAGGAAACAGTCTTCAACAAGGAAATTATCACTCACGGATATCTCTCAAGCGTAGTGTCCAACATGGAACTGCTATCTCCGATAATCAAATCCTTACTTTCATGGATCCAAATCCTAATCAACTTAGGAATCACTAAGCCTATAAATAAAACCCTAAGGTATGCTTTTACATTCATGCTCATTCTTTGGCTTATAATTACAATCTTTTCAATTTAGTTTATTAACTTAAACATCGGAGCGGCTACCGTCGGACCAATCTGGTGGTACTTTGATCTTCTTCTTTGAGCGTTCTCCAGAGAGCCAAGCTCGGAATACACATCAGCCAAAAAGTGCAGCATCAGTTTGGCGCCGTCTGTGGGAACAACAATTACCAAGTGCTTTATTTACACAAAACTCATTGTCCTTTTCACTAAAGGATTATGGCTCCTAATCTCCGACCGAGAAAGAATACTCAAGATCCTCAAAACCCTCAACCCCGACCGCTTGTCGGACGAGGAAGAGGACGAATAAATGATCCCGTGAGGCAAGAGCTCAACCAAGTCAAACGGCAAAACCGGTTGATGCAAGAGCAACTTCTAGCCATGTCCAGAACTCTGGCAATGCTCACCTAGAATCGTGAAGCTGATCTTTTGAATCCACCTGTCAACACGATTGATCCACAACCTACCACTGCTTACATTCATAGAGATCCCCAGCCGTCGGCAGCCGCGGGCAGAGGGATACCAACCTTTATTCCAAAGGTCCATTATCGAAACACCACTAGGGCTCTAACCCCTGGGGCTTCGGGAGTGAATCTGCCACCACAAGATTCTCAACCTCAAGTAGCTCTTGCACCTTCAGTCCAAGAGGACCAAAGTAATCTCTCGGCCATGGGCCGGGATCATCCTATCCATATAGGCCCTGAAGTTGCAAGGCTTGACTTGCAGCAACCAATCTTGCCTAGGGGCCCACAAAGAGCTGAAGAAGTTACAGAGTCTATGGATCATACTATTGTTATAAGGGGTGCTCAAATCCCTCCAGAACAAGACGAGTTAGCCAGGCTGCTCGGAAGGTTTGCCACGTTGTTCACCCGTGCTATCATGACCAAGGAGAGGCCAAAGAAATTCGTTGTCCCAAAGTTCACTCCTTATGATGGGACAGAGGATCCTGGGGACCGCCTTTCCCATTACCGGCACACCATGGCCCTACATGGCACTTCTGACGCATTTATGTGCCGAACGTTTGTGACCAACCTCAGGGGTACTGCTCTGAAGTGGTTTCATCACCTCCCACCGAAACTTAGTCACCAGTTTTTATGAGCTCGGTAGGCGATTCTTGGATAGGTTCATGACTAGTAGGAGGCTAAGGAAGGGTCCTGAATTCTTGTTAAATGTGAAACAGACTAAGGAGGAGTCCCTCAGAGAGTACATCGCGTGCTTTAATGCCTAACTCACTGAGGTTACAGATTGCAGCCACAGTTTCCTAGTAGCTGCTGTGGCCTTGGTTTTGCTCAGGGAGGCTTCAGGGATTCTTTGACAAAAAATCTCCCTACCTAACATGGTAGCACTCATAGATCGAGCCAGGAAATACATTAACCTAGAGGAAGTGAAAGACACCTCCCGAAAGATTAAAGAGCAAGCCTAAAAAGACAACTAGAAGAGGGACCCCTGTGCAGCAAGGAAGAGGGTTAGAAGCTCAGATAAAAGAGTGTTGCCCAGAACTTCATATAACTCAGGGCTAAGAGAGTACACCAATTTTACTGTTCTAAACACCTCTCCAAATAACATACTTCGGCAAGTCAGATATCGGGAAAATCTAAGATGGCCAGAACCCTTAAAAGGTGACCCCAATTATAGGGACCAGAGCAAGTATTGTGATTTTCAAAAAGACCTTGGACATACAACTAACACATGTAAGGCTCTTAAACATGAAATCGAGCAGCTTATAAAGAGAGGACGACTGCAGGAATTTGTCAGGCAAGACGGGGGGCAGAATCCCCTCAACGATAGGCCTCAGCAGAGGAGGCCATATCAGAGGCCTGATTAAAGATAGGAGCAAAGGGAAGGACGGAATGAGCCTCAACGACAGAACAACCAAGTAATCTTCGTCCTTCATGCAGATTCCCCAGCAATTGGAACGTCCAATAGATCGAGAAAACGATATGCTCGGGAGGCTAGAGCTATTCCTAGCATCATACAGATCTCTAATGTCGAGAAAAGATTGAGGCCAATACCAGAAATCTAGTTCTCTGACCAAGATCTTGCAGGAGTACACTGTCCTCACAGTGATGCCCTTGTTATCTCCCTCAAAATTGCCAACTTTGAGATTCGAAGAGTCCTCGTGGCTACTGGGAGTTCGACGAATGTACTGTTCTACGAACCTTTCAAATAGATGAAGCTCAACCCCAGTGACATCAAGCCCACTCTCGTAATCATGGCAGAATTTGATGGAAATCTCAATACTCCATTAGGAAGGATCGACCTCACCACTACAGCAGGAAAAGGAGACGGACAAAAAACCACAGTAACTGAATACATGTTTCTTAATGCCAAATCCCCATATAATGTCATAATTGGGAGACCTTGGCTACACCAGATGGGAGCAGTCACCTCGACCCTCCACCAATGCCTAAAATACGTCCACAATCAGACTGTTTACTCTATCAGAGGATGCCAACAAACTTCTAGAGAATGTCATGCTCTTGCACTCAAGGTCAAGGCCCCCAAATAGCAATTACTGCACGCCCATGAATGTGAGGATCCAGTCCTTTCCTGCTATCACGAGGTAAAAGATTGTCCTTCCAGAATTAATGAGCCACTAAGCCTCAGAGGAAGGGACAGTAAGGCCAAGCCCATAGGGGAACCCATCAGAGTACTGGTCAGCTCAAAATCCCAAGGGCGCTACCTGCAGATAGGCCTAGACCTAACACCAGTCGAGTAGGATAAGATGGTAGAATTTCTGAAGAAAAACCTCTCGGTGTTCGCTTAGGAGACAAAGGATATGGAGGGTATAGATCCAGACCTCATCACTCACAAACTGATCGTAGATCTAGACCACCCACCAGTGAGACAGAAAAGAAGGCCACTCGCTCTAGAGCGGCATCAGGTTATCAACGAGGAGGTCCAAAGGCTACTTGAGGCCAAGATGATACGAGAAGTATTTTACCCTGATTGGCTAGCCAACACCGTTCTAGTTAAAAAGAAAAATGGCAAGTGGAGAGTCTGTGTTAACTATACAAACCTCAATAAAGTATGTCCCAAAGATAGCTTTCCTTTGCCGAGGATAGATCAGCTAGTTGATGTTATTGCAGGGCATGAACTCATGAGCTTCATGGATGCCTACTCAGGATATAATCAAATACAGATGTACCCTCCAGACTAAGAAAATACTGCATTCATAACCGAACAAGGTCTCTATTGCTATAGAGTGATGCCGTTCGGACTAAAAAATGCTGGGGCCACATACCAGCTTCTGGTTAATAAGATGTTCGGCCCTTTGATCAGCAATATCATGGAAGTTTATATTGATGATATGCTAGTCAAAAGCCTATGGAAGGATAGCCACCTTTAGCACCTGGCTCAAACATTTGATATCCTGAGGCAATACAAGATGAAGCTCAATCCTTCGAAGTGCACCTTTGGTGTAACAAAGAGAAAGTTCTTGGGATACATTGTCTTTCAAAGGGGTATAGAAGCAGACCCCACTCAGATTGGGGCTCTGATTGGACTGGAGTCACCAAAGACCAAGAAAGATATTCAGGCTTTGAATGGCAGAATTGCAGCTCTAAGTAGATTTATCTCCAAATCCACTGATCGCTGCTTACCATTCTTCAAAGCTCTGAAGGGTAACAAAGCTCTACAGTGGATGGAAGAGTTTGAAAAATCCTTTCAAAAACTAAAGGAGTACCTAGCTTTACCTGAGCTCTTATCAAAGCCAGTCTAGGGGGAAAAGCTACTTCTCTAACTTGCTGTCTCCGAGAACGCCAACAGCTCCGTACTGGTCAGGCAGGACAGGGGTGTCCAGAGGCCTATAATTTATGTCAGCAGGGCACTGTTAGACACGGAGAAAAGGTACCCTGAGATTGAAAAACTGGCCCTTGCGCTTATAGTATCTGCTTGGAAGTTCTGACCTTATTTCCAAGCACATCCCATTGAAATTCCAACTGCTTACCCCCTGAAGTCAGTTATGAGGAAACCTGAGGTCTCAGGGCGATTAGTTAAATGGTCAGTGGAATTAGGAGAGTTCGACATATCCTATGTTCCACGGATCTCAATTAAAGGGCAAGCCTTAGTCCGATTTTGTTGCCGAGTTTACCCCAGCATTGCAGGACAGAGGACAGCTTTGCGAAAGTTTGGGAACATGGCAGCTTTACACTGACGGATCATCCACCGACCGTGGTTCTAGAGTTGGTTTGGTATTACAATCCCCTAAGGGGCTCATGATAAAAAAGGCCGTTAGCCTAGGGTTCAGAGCCTCCAACAATGAAGCAGAATACGAAGCCCTTGTTTTGGGGATGAAGTTAGCATAGGAATGTGAGGCTCAGAACCTTAAAGTCTTCTCTGATTCCCAATTGGTGGTTAGCCAAGTTCAGGGAGAGTTTTCCATCAAAGATGACGGGATGCTTCGGTATTCAAAACTGGTTAACTCGTTGAAACACTCCTTCAAAGCATTTTCGATTCAAAAAATAGAAAGAGGCAAGAGCTGTAGAGCCGATGCTTTGGCGAACATGGCTTCTCACCTGAAATCAGAAGGAGATACTACGCTAAGAATCTCCCTCCAGCCAAGACCGAGCATCGAAGAGATCCAAGTCGCCTAGTTCACAGAGCAACCTCAGAACTGGATGACTCGCATCCTCCAGTACCTAGAAGAAGGGCTCCTCCCAAAGGACAAAAGCAGGGCAAGAAGGATAAGAATCAGAGCAGCTTGGTATCTCGTTATGAATAGGAGGCTTTACCGAAGGTCTTATTCTCAACCCTTGCTGAGATGCCTATCTCCAGAAGAGTCTCAGTATATCCTGGCAGAAATTCATGAAGGAATATGTGGACACCATAATGGGGGTAGAACCATAGCACACCGAGCTCTAACGCAAGGCTATTACTAGCCTGGAATGCTGAGGCAGGCTAAGGAATACATTTGGAAGTGTGATAAATGCCAATTGTTCGCTCTCTACCAACACCAGCCCCGCTTTGAGCTCATCCCTATCACAAGCCCGTGGCTTTTTGCTTAGTGGAGGATGGACATCATAGGCCCATTGCCTAAAGCCGCACCGAACAAGAAATATCTACTGGTAGCCATTGACTACTTCTCCAAGGGGCGGAAGCAGAACCTCTAACACACATTACTGAGAAAGAAGTCAAGAGTTTCACTTGGAAGAATATAATCTGCAAGTTTGGTATACCACGCGTGATCGTCTCAGAAAACAGTATGCAATTTACTGGTAAAATTTTCAAGAAATTCTGCCAAGACCTGCATATCAATCAACATTTTTCCTCCCTTGGTCATTCTCAAGCCAACGGGCAAGCAAAGGTCACCAACCGAACAATCCTTGATGCTCTTAAGAAGAGGTTGGAGGATGCCAAGGGAAGATGGATTGAAGAACTTGATTACGCTCAAAGAATAACGCGGTAATTGTAGTGTGGCTTTGGAGTGTCGATTCCACAAGGGAGACTAAATTAAAAGAATAATAAACAGAATTTCTGAAGCTAGAGAAAGTATTAAACGGTTAACGAGAAAATAAAAATATAAATAGTGATTTTTGAATGCAAATTAAAAATTAAATAATTTGATTAATGGAAGAAAATACTCAAATTTAACGAACAGTGGAGTGTCGGGAATCCCTTGCACATATTTGGTATTTTAATTATTTTTAATTCACTAATAACTCAATTGAGAAATTAAATCCCAAAAATCTCAATCGGAAGATATACAATTATGAACCACAATTAGACTGAAAAATAACCCTTTGAAAAATCATTCAACACTTTTAAATCACACAAGTTATTATTCACATTGAAAAAACCCAACGACGACAATATACCCAACAAGCAATATTGCAGCAGAGAATTGAATCAATATAAATATTTAATTGTTCCAAAAATAATTAAAACATTAATCCATTCGATAGAAAAAACATGATTGAATCTATAAACGGACAAAACCCTTTAATTATTCGGACAATAAAATCCAACAATTAATTATGAATGATCATCAAAGAATTTAACAAGTGAAAACCACGTACAGGAATCAAAAATAAATTAAAATAATCATCTATGGTGCAAGTTCATCCCTAACCCCACTTACAAATTTAGTTACCCATGTACAAGACGGGTAACATAAACCTCATGAAGAAAAGCTGAGCCATGGAGCAGCCGCGACTGATTTTTTTCTGTTCTGTACACTGCCGTGCCGCAGCCCTCTCGTTCCCCAAAACAGCCGCAGTTTCGTTCTATCTCCCCCCTTGGGCTGCACGTTCTGTTATAATTTTTCTCTTTTTATATCCCCCTGGTCAGTACCCTAAACCTTCATTCAGTCCCCCGCAAACTGCTTCAAAACAGCCGCACAACAAGTCTTGCGCATCAGCCCAGTCAAACCGCGCCAATCGTGGGCCCCTGATTCGGCCCAAGCCTTGCACGCATCAGGCCCCACAGCGCAGGTCAGCGCCCCTTAATGCAGCCTACGCAAGCCGCATGTCCTCTAGCGCTAGCGCACCAAGGACCAGGCCGCAAGTCTCCTTCTCCTGCGCCTTGCACATGGTTGGGCCCCACTTAGACGCTTCACTTGCTATTTCTTTTAAAAACCTTCAGCCTTGTTCTTTTCTTTTCATTTAAATGCCCAGCGACTCTAAGCCTGCTTCTTTCTTTTCTTTTCTTTTCTTTTTTTTTTTTTTTTAATTTACTTCTCTGAATCAACGCCTGTCATCAGCATGAATTTAAATAAATAATCTGAATAAAAAAAACTCAAAAATATTAAGTGTGAATCAGAATTACGTATTATCTCTCGCCAATAAATATTGCAAAATTTGAGATTTAAAATCTTATAAAATATCGTTTAAACCAATCTCACCGTGAATAAAAATAAATTAAATAATATCAGTTATATCTCAATATTTCTATCCACATTCTAGCACTTTAATCCAATAATAGGGCATTTAGAGTACACTTTTGCGCACTTATCAGAACTCCCTAGAGTACTTTAGGCCTACAGAACAACCAGAAGAACGCCAACCTCTGAAACTCCCTTTTCGCTTGCCTACGGCACTGAAGTAGTAATCCTTATTGAGATCGGTGTGCCCACTTTGAAGACTGAAACCTTTAACCAAGAAGCCAATGATCAGTAGCTTGTAGAAAACTTTGACTTACTTGAGGAAAAAATGGATTAAGCTGGGATCAGGATGGAAGCATATCAGCATAGGATGGCCGACCATTCCAAATTTGGTCTAAAACCCATCAGCTTTCGAATTGGAGATCTCGTCCTAAGAAGAGTATTTCAAAACACCAAGGATCCCAATATGGGAAAGTTATCACCCAACTGGGAAGGCCCTTACAGAGTAACAAAGACTGTTAGACCTACCACTTATTGGTTAGAGAATATGGATAGGAAATCTGTTCCCAGGCCTTTGAATATAGAGCACTTACAGAAATATTATCAATAAAGATTGTTTCTTTTAATACTTCATAAAGTGGTTCCATCTTAATGTACAGACCTAGTGTCTAGTCCATCTTAATGTACAGACTTCGTGTCTGGTCCATCTTAATGTACAGACCTCATGTCTGGTCCATCTTAATGTATAGACCTCGTGTCTAGTCCATCTTAATGTACAGACTTCGTGTCTGGTCCATCTTAATGTACAGACCTCATGTCTAGTCCATCTTAATGTACATACCTCATGTTTGGTCCATCTTAATGCACAGACCTCGTGTCTGGTCCATCTTAATGTACAGACCTCGTGTCTGGTCCATCTTAATGTACAGACCTCATGTCTGATCCATCTTAATGTACAGACTTCGTGTCTAGTCCATCTTAATGTACAGACCTCGTGTTTGGTCCATCTTAATGTACAGACTTCGTGTCTGGTCCATCTTAATGTACATACCTCGTGTCTGGTCCATCTTAATGTACATACCTCGTGTCTGGTCCATCTTAATGCACAGACTTCGTGTCTGGTCCATCTTAATGTACAAACCTCCTGTCTGGTCCATCTTAATGCACAGACCCTATGTCTGGTCCATCTTAATGTACAAACCTCGTATTTGGTCCATCTTAATGTATAGACTTCATGTCTGGTCCATCTTAATGTACAGACCTCGTGTCTGGTCCATCTGTACACTCCATTTTAATGTACAGACCTCGTGTCTGATCCATCTTAATGTACAGACTTCATGTCTGGTCCATCTTAATGTACAGACCTTGTGTCTGGTCCATCTTAATGTACAGACCTCGTGTTTGGTCCATCTTAATGTACAGACCTCGTGTTTGGTCCATCTTAATGTATAGACCTCAAGTCTGTTCTATTCAGTATACCGATCATCAAGTCTGGTCCACCTCGTCAAGACTACTTGGTTATTTTCCCAAATGAAAGGGAAAATGTTTAACTCAGTTGCTCAGCTACATGGTTACAAACACTCTTGTGAATCTCATTAGTTCTTACCATTTAAGTTCTGGAAATCTACTCTAAGAACAAAGGTTCTGGTTATCAAAGATTTGTGCAAGTACCCCCAGTCCAATTGTTATCACAAGTCTTTTTAGCTCAACAGTTAAGCCCTAAACGATTTACTTTCACAAAATTTGTTGCCCAAATTTGTTCAAGTTTTATTACAAGTTGCTTTGCTCAGAAGGATGGACCTAAAGTAGGCTCTTGAATAGCTTCACTTACAATAATTGCAAGCTTGAAGGGCTGGAGCCCAGGGTCATACCACGGAAGCAGCAAAGGCTGAGTCAATCTACTTGGCATGCATAGCAGTTCACAGAATTTACAAATATGGTAGCTTAGAAGGGTGAAGACCGTCAAATTGAGAAAAATTCTTATTTTATTGATAAAAACAAGTACATTAGTTTTTTTTTTTAAAAAAAAAAAAAGAAAAAAAAATCCTACTCTACAAGAGGAAGATCAGAAGGAGTCGCTTCGCTCTGGACCTCAGCACTGGATGGAGGAACTTCAGTGCCTTCAATCAACGACATATCGAAGTCTGGATATTTTGCAAGAAGCTTGGTCTTGAAGTCATCATAACCATACTGAACCAACTCTCGACCCATTGCCTGGACTTCGGCCCTCATTTCCACCTCAGTTTCTACTTTGGTAGCTTCGACTGTAGAGGCAATTGAATCTCGGAGCTTCTGGTCATAAAGATATCGAATGTTGTAAAGCTCATTCTCAAGATCTGCTGCCTTCCGAGTATACAGATCCCTCTCAGACTCTAGTACGGCCAGAGAGTTTGAAGCCTCCTTCATCTTTTCCTCAGCAGTATGAGCCGCCGATTGAGCAGTCCCGAGATGCAATCTAGCTTCATCCAGCTCGGTTTGAAGCTTTTCAACTTCATCCGAGTTCAGAGGAGTCACCATCAGAGCAGCCAGACTATGTATACTCTGCAAGGTACAAAACAAATAGGTCAGAATATGTCAAGTACACAAACAAACAAACAAAAGAAGAGCAAAAGAAGACTTTAGAAGTTACCTTCATATGGAGACTCATCATCTCATTCATCAGCTTTTCTGGATTTTTCCCCTTGTATCGATGAGGGCCCTTAAACCAGATATTGTCAAAGGCCTTCTTGGCAATCTAGTAGTCCGAGTCATCAGATGGTTGGGGGGTTGGGGCAGCCTTCTTCCCCTTCCTGGTCTGCTTGCTCGGGACGGCAAGGGTAGGAGGGACCATGGATATAGGGGGAGGGGCCTCCCTCTCTTCCTCAGGAGGGGCACCCTCCGAAGAGCTGGGTCTCCCTCTCTTCTTACCCTAGGGTGGCTGTTCAGTAGGAAGGGGAGCCTCTCTCACCTTCTTCTTGGAGGGCTCAAGAGCCCACGAGCCCAAAATGGACTGCCTGATCTCCTCCATACGTTTGTTGGCTGCCATCAAATTTTCTTGGGTAATAATAACGGTGTGGGCTCGGTTCAAGGTCTGAAGGAGCTGCCGGTACTGCTTTTGAAGATCGGTAGAAAAAATGGACCTCCTCTAAGCACTCTTATTTACACAAGAAAAACAAGCACATTAGTTGAACAGTTTAGAAGTGAAAGTACGAAATAGAGCAATAACAGTTACTAGAAAATGGGGTCTCACCCTTGAGCCCCGTACTCTGGGGGAATGTTGAGATATGGCTCTGGAAGTCTACACGCTCCCATCCTCCTCTAACAAAGACGTACCACTTTTTTCATGTTTTATTGGAAGTGGGTACAGAGGACAGATGTTTGAATCCCCTATCGAAAGACATATAGAAGAGGCCTTCCGACCTCATATACTTCAGATCCATATTACTACGGATCAGATCGGCTGCCACTTCTACATCGTTTAGATACCCTTGCACTATGAATCCTAAGAGATGCTGCCAACTATTAAGATTAAGGTCGGCAGGGCAAAGATCGAACCAACAGAAGAATTGCCTAACTAAATCAGGGAGAGGGAGCCTCAACCCCATCTCGAACCAAGCGAGATAAACATAGATCTTACCCTCTTCAATATCAGAAGGGCGATTTAGGGAGTTTGGTACCCTGCACGTAACATTTGAGGGAAAGCTATACTTCACCCTCCACTCATTTAACAGGCTCCGGGTAACAACACTTTCACCCTCTTCTCTTGGGGAAGACCTACCAGAAGCTTCCCCAACCCTGTTTTTGGGTTCTAAAAAGGTATCAACTACCCTAACCTCAGAACTGTAAGGGGATCTTACAGACCTATCTCCGGTACTTCCGACGGGAAAACTACCTACATTTTTTACATGAGACGGTACAGTTGTCTCCAAAGTGCTCCCTGTGTCGTCCCCAGTACCAGAGGACGAAGAGGAAGCAGACATTGCTTAAGAAGAAAATGAGGAAGATGGAATTCTTAATTGAAAAATGAAAAGAAAGGGAAGACTAGTCGAACTTGTTCTAAATTAGAGCCTCAAACAGTAAGCACTCTTCAAGCTTTAAGGTCGCACAAATCCAACAACGGTGGAAATTCCTTCGATACAGTGAAAGCAAGTAAAGGAAGAAAGCATGTAAGGCCTTTGCCTCCTTTATATACGACTTCAAAGTATAGGTCGAGTGAACCCGAACCATCATGACAGTTAAAGGCAATGATGGCCTCGAAAGCTCAACCATCGGCTGCGCAATAAATGACGCACTAACAGTTGCATTGGAAAACAGACAGACAGGACGCATGGCTTTTCGGAAGCATGTAGCCCTAGTTACGCGTTGAGTTCGAACTAGGACTTGGGGGGGAGTAACTGATATACCATAAAGCGACAGAACCAGTCCCTATGTGACACGTGTGATTACAAGGCTCAATTGTCTAGAACCTACAGAACAGACTCGTCCACTCAGAACGGGCTTGAGTAATTATCCTTCAGAACTCATTGATCCGAGCATAGGGCCTTCAGAGCGTTCTTCAGTGTTCAGAGCTCATCATTGCCTTCAACATCCTACCGAGCATAATAGGATAAGGAAACAGTCTTCAACAAGGGAACTATCACTCACGGATATCTCTCAAGCGTAGTGTCCAACATGGAAACTGCTCTCTCCGATGATCAAATCCCTACTTTCATGACTCCAAATTCTAATCAACTTAGGAATCACTAAGCCTATAAATAAAATCCTAAGGTACGCTTTTACATTCATGCTCATTTTTTGGCTTATAATTACAGTATTTTTAATTCAGTTTATTAACTTAAGAATCGGAGTGGCTACCGTCGGAGCCAATCTGGTGATCCTCTGATCTTCTTCTTTGAGTGTTCTTTAGGAAGCCGATCTCGAAATACACATCAACTAAAAAGTGCAGCATCATATTTAATTCAAATATCATTTTTACACCTCTCAACAAAACATAAACATTTATAAATAAGTCAACCACTACAATATGTGATTATATATATATATATATATATATATATATAATTCGGTGATTTTTAAAATCTTACCTGTTTCGTTTCATGTGATGAACCAACCAGTTTATTTTGACCGGGTCGACCATTCAATCCATGACGCCACAAAAGCGTAACCCTTACCAAACCTTTCGTCTAATTTACGAGACCTGCTGAGTAACATCCAATTTCATTTGTCTAAAGTCAAAACCAACCTTATCAATGGACATTCTTAATTATCAATTTCTTCTTTTTTTGTTTGGATTTATAGTTGTGTCCATAAACATCCAATTTCATTTGTATAAAGTCAAAACCAACCTTATCAATGGACATTCTTAATTATCAATTTCTTCTTTTTTTGTTTGGATTTATAGTTGTGTCCATAAACAAATATTCTTATACGTATGTGTGTGTGTGTGAGTGTGTGTGTGTGTGTCTCTCTCTCTCTCTCTCTATATATATATATATATATATATATATATATATTACGAAAGTTATATATTTATGTTGGATAGTTATTATGAATTCATTCGAATTTTCAATGTGATTTAAAACTTTTGACTTGTTTTATTTTGGTATTTCTAACTTGTTCCGTTTCATATTTTATAATTCGCATGGATAATAGTGTTTTTTTAAGATTCCTTCTTATGGGAGAGAGAACTGATTTGTGTGAGTTGTCGTTGAGTCAAAAAAGATTTTTGAGTTTGTGAGTATTTTTTTTTGTAATATCTTTAATATATAATAGATTGATCATCGTTGTTCGTGAGCATCTTGTTGAATCATGTAAATCTTGCACATTTTCTATTCTTATTTCAAATCGATTCGTTTTTTTTTATTTTTATCGCTTTTGTACAACAATTTATACATGAGATATTATTAATACAAAATAATTAAATCCCAACGGGCCTTAAAATATATAGTCAGTATTCTCTTTCAAGCTTGAAAGAGCCATTAAATCCTACTTCTTGTAATTAATTTTATTTGTTATTTTTAATTAAAGAATTGTGTGTTTTTTTTAATGCATTTTGCATTTTTAAGCACTTAAAAATTGTATTTTAATACTTTTTTGGTGTCTAAACTAACAAACCAGGTAGGTAAGTCATTTCTTTTATTCACTCTATAGTTTTTAGAAGATTGATCAATGTATCATATTTATAAAAGACATTATAATTTATAAATAAATAAATTTTTTAATTTCATTTCCATCATAATATATAGACAGGTTAATTAAATACTTCATATTCTTTAAAAAATTTGGCTGTTATGTTTTGTTTCGTTTTGACTTTTTTGTTTTTTTTTATCTAATTGAGAAAGAAATCACTATATAAACAATTTTTAGAAATATTATAAAATTTCTTTTCTCTTAAAGATTGTAGATATTATCTTCTTCTTCTTTTTTTCAAAAAAAAAAAAAAATAAGAATTAGACGTCAAAGTTCACAATTTTTTTTTTATATCATGTGGTCTGGTTTGGGGTTTTACGGTCTGACGGATGCTGCCCGGCGTCCAAACCAAGCCCATCAATAATGAATTTATAATTTAATATGGTATATTGTTGTGAACTCCTTTTAAGTTATTAGAATAATAGACTTAGAGTGTTATATTTGTGATATTTAAACCATATCTCAAAGGATAGAAATCCCTACAGAGTCCGCTTATTCATAGAGGGTAGAGGCCTAAGTCCGATATTTATCAAAAAATTTATTTAAAAAATTTAACAGATGAATTGATATTATTATATTAATTTCATATCATATTATAATATAATATAATGTGATAAAATATTAATATAACACTAATAACTCATGTATATAAATATTTTTGGTACAAAAATCTGCATAAATATTTTTAGTAAAGAAATTGACCAGTTATTATAATAATAATAATAAAAAAAGAGACTACTATATATGATTGGGTGTAAAAGGTAAGAACTTCTACCACACGATTTTTTTTTTCGTTTGAAAACATGAAATATTTTTTTTCATATAAGAATTAATTGAACTAAGTAATAAATAGTAGTTGTTACTTTCCCAAAGAAAAAAGAAAGGTAGTCTCTTTCTCTTTTCATTAGGTCATTAATGATCTTTGACACATATATACCATTGTCATCTAGAAACAAAGAATTTTAACACCCATTTCATTTATAGTGTATATATTAAAAAATTATCGAGTAAGACCGTTATACAAATTCATCATTGTATTGTATGATATTACAAATTTTTAAATATTTTGTCAGTTATGAAACTAACTTTTTCATAACTTAAAAAATTTAAAAATTTTGTGAAACACCGTATAATAATAATATGATGTGACGATAAATTATTATATGATGTTGGATTATTGACTAATCCAATAGTTTAGACTAATCATAAATTATCTTGTCAGTAAAATTTATTTTAATATCTTTAATAAATCATGCTCCTGCAAACCATACAATAAATTCTCATTCTATAAAAATATAAAGCAAACGCCAACAAAAACTGCCGGAGTGTAAGGGAAGGATAGCCTGTTTGACTTTTTTGACTAATAATATTAGGACTTCTATATGTATCACACTGCAGCAAACCATACTCATTATCACTTGTCTAGAATACCCAGCTGAGTGCATATTCCTTGTTTGGTGGGCTTTAAAAATTTCTGTATTTAGAAAATGAAGGTTGAAGTTATCACCATAGAGACTATCAAACCATCTTGTCCAACCCCACACCACCTTCGCAATTACCAGCTCTCATTTCTCGATCAAATATCTCCTCCAGTGTTCATGCCACTGGTTCTCTTCTACCCACTTGACCATGGTGATACCAAACTCAGCAACATTGAAAAGTCCAACCAGCTCAAGACTTCTTTAGCAGAAGCCTTAACCCGATTCTACCCGCTCGCCGGACGGGTCATTGGCAATCTTTCCATTAACTGCAACGATGACGGCGTCCCCTTTATCGAAGCTCGTGCCAACTGTCAACTGTCCGAAGTACTGTGCAATCCAATCCCGGGCGAACTCAACAAGTTCATCCCATATGAACTGGATGATGTTAGGGACCTCCTCATGGTCATCCAAGTCACTTTCTTCGACTGCGGCGGCATGGCGGTTTCCTTGGGAATCTCTCACAAGGTTGCTGATGCCTTGTCCTTCTTCATGTTTCTCAATTGTTGGGCTGCCACTGCCCGCGGCGACACCGATTTGCCGTGTCCCCAATTTGAATCCGCCACACTTTTTCCACCTGTAAATTTTACTGATTTTAAACCGAGCACCGGCATCGTAAAAGAGAAGATTATGACAAAGAGGTTTGTGTTCACTGCCTCTAAGATATCTGCCATTAGAGATAAATATTCTGACAACACAAACGCAGATTATCCGAGACGCCCGACGCGGATTGAAGCACTCTCAGCCTTCATATGGAGCCGTTTCATGGCTTCCACTCAAGCTAAATTATCAGATTCCAATAAAATATACACAGTTCTTCATGCAGTGAACCTGCGGACGAGGATGGACCCACCACTGCCTGAATATTATTTTGGGAATGTCAGCCGGCTTGCCATAGCTGTACCTTCCATGGACAGGGCAGATAAGGAAGACTGTTTTGGAATAGTGAAAAACATGAGAGATGAAATAAGGAAAATTAATGGTGATTACGTGAAGGAGCTTCGACAGGGCGACAAGCACTTGAATTTCATTAAAAGCAGAGCTGAAAGCCTCACCAAAGGTGAGATCATCTCCTTTAGCTTTACTAGTTTGTGCAGGTTTCCTCTGTATGAAGCGGATTTCGGGTGGGGCAAGCCGGTATGGGTGGGCTCAGCAAGCCTAAAGTTCAAGAATCTGGTTGTTTTCATGGACACTCCATTGGGTGATGAAATAGAGGCTTGGGTTAACTTGAAGGGTGAAGACATGGCTAAATTTGAAATTGACAAAGAGTTGGTTGCTTTTGTTTCCCCAACACCAGGTCCTAGGATTGGTGGGTTTTAGGCTTTGGCAAGTTAGTGTTTTGGCCAAAGTGGCTTATTGGGAAAAAGTTTGTATCCTGTGAAATAAGTTTGTTGATCAATGTGAATTTGAAACAAGCAATTAGATGTATCTTGTTAATGTGTGTATTAGTCAATAATTATTCTTTATTCCTGTGTTTTGTGTTTTATTTTTTTTGATATGTATCTTAATTTTACAAGAATTTTTTTTGGTTTGAATAAGTAAGATTTTATTAGACAAAGTGTAATATCCCGATTCAATAAATTGGGGGATACCGTGTAAGACATCAAGCATGAAAATAATTTATTAAGAAATAATTATTAATAAAAATAAAAATAAAACATATATTTATAAATATATATAAATATGTATGTATAGATAGGTATATATATATATACATGTATGTAATTATATATATATATGTGTGTGTGTAGTATGTGTATATATATATATATATATATATATATGTAGTGTGAGTACAGTATGTGTATATATAAAATGTGCGTGAAGTGTCTGAAATGGGTAAGTGTGTGCGGCTGTGTGTTTATGTGTGTACGTGTGTGTAGTAGCATTAGGTATATTTATATAAGTGTGTGTGCAGTTGTTATATATATATATATATATATAAAAGAATGCATGTCGGCACAACGGCACAAAGTGTGTATATATATATATATATATATATATATATATATATCTAAGAATGCATGTCGGCACAAAGTATATAGGCATATATATATATAATACATAAATATCAAGCAAAATAGAAAAGAAAAGAAAAAGAAAAAGAAAAATACCAGGAAGGGAGAGAGGCGGTGGTATTGCCTCTATTTGCATGGAATGCATGCACTGTGAAAGAGAGAAATAGAAAGAAGAAGGAGAAGGGAGGAAGAAAAAGGGAAAAGTTGAAAATCAAAGGTAAGCTCTCTAAGATTCTTCAAATCTTTCATTTAGTTTTATAAGTCTAAATTTCATGTATATATTCTGCAAGTTATAGATGATAGTTTAGAAAAGAGAAATAGGGATCGGATAGACCCAGAAAATCAAGAAGAAAAAAAAGGGAAACCGTCATTGGAGGACCTCAACTATAGGTTTGAACCAAGTGTAATCAAACAAGTTTTGATGATTAGGGGCTTAAACTAGAAACTATAAGGAACCCAAAACCCACAAGAATTAAACCCAAAACGTTAAAGGGGAGTGAAAAATCTTGAGTTCCAGGTTACGGGTTCAACATTGAACTTCACCAAATGAGTTTTAATCTTGTCTTTGTGAACGGAATAATAATCCTCATGGTTGTACGATTTCAACAAGCCAAGTCGCGTGCCATTTGGTGTAAAACTGAGCATGTACTGAGGGAATATCTGAAATGGCCATAAAGGCTCGATAGAGCTTTTGATCTTAACTTAAACTATGAAACCAACGGGAAAACCTAAATTAGGATATTTAAGGATGATTGGGAATGAAAACAGGAAGAAAAATTGATCAGATAATGCACAAAATAGGAAGAGAAATTTTACTGTTTTTAGGGTTACTGTTCACCGTCCTAAGGAAGACGATGAACAGTAACAGGTCGGTCTCGGGTCGGGTTAGAACTGACCCAAGCGTAGTAAGGGTAAGTGACACTGTGTCGTTTTGGGAGGTTTAGTTTTTTAAATTAAATCTAATTTAAGCCTGTTCGGAAACGAGTTTAAGAAATCAAATTGATGGTTGCGGCCAGAATAGGATATCCTATCCCTAATCTGTTGCCTTGTCTACTGTTTGGCACCTAAAGAATATCAGAAAATATAAAAAATTGCGGCCCAAGGGTTTCGGACCCTAGACGTCCCCGCGGGTGGGACTGAAGTAAACTCTTGTTTAAGTAAATATATAATATAAAAATAAGATAACTTAATTAATTAATTTAAATTGGTAAATTAATCCCAGTGTCCAAATAAACTTAAAAGATAGTGTAACTTTATTATTTTGGGCACTCTGAACCCAAAGACAGGGTCTCGAAAAATTAAGAGACGTAAAAATATAAAATTATCATTTTGCCCTTAGTAGTACCCGAAACCAAATTGAAATTCGTAAAAGCTTAGATCAATTCTCTTCGACATTCCGGACTCAATAGTGGAGTCTGTTTTACCAACTAAGATACTTAAAATATTGTTGTACGAAATTCTAGAAATTTATACGCCCCTAAGACTTAAAGAGGCTACCAGGATGAGGTAATTGGAATAAAAAGTTAATTGCCTCTAAGATATCTACCTGTAAATTTAACTGATTTTAAACCGAGCACCAACATTATAAAAGAGAAGATTATGACAAAGAGGTTTGTGTTCACTGCTTCTAAGATATCTGCCATAAGAGATAAATATTTTGACAACACAAACGCAGATTATCCGAGATGCCCGACGCGGATTGAAGCACTCTCAGCCTTCATATGGAGTTGTTTCATGGCTTTCACTCAAGCTAAATTATCAGATTCCAATAAAATATACACAGTTCTCCATGCAGTGAACCTGCGGACGAGGATTGACCCACCATTGCCTGGATATTATTTTGGGAATGTCAGTTGGCTCGCCATAGTTGTACCTTCCATGGAGAGTGCAGATAAGGAAGACTGTTATGGGATAGTGAAAAACATGAGAGATGAAATAAGGAAAGTTAATGGTGATTACGTGAAGGAGCTTCGACAGGGTGACAAGCACTTGAATTTCATAAAAAACAAAGCTGAAAGCCTCACCAAAGGTGAGATCATCTCCTTTAGCTTTACTAGTTTGTGCAGGTTTCCTCTGTATGAAGTAGATTTCGGGTGGGGCAAGCCCGTATGGGTGGGCTCAGCAAGCCTAAAGTTCAAGAATCTGGTTGTTTTCATGGACACTCCAATGGGTGATGAAATAGAGGCTTGGGTTAACTTGAAGGGTGAAGACATGGCTAAATTTGAAGTTGACAAAGAGTTGGTTGCTTTTGTTTCCCCAACACCGGGTCCTAGAATTTGTGGGTTTTAGGCTTTGGCAAGTTAGTGTTTTGGCCAAAGTGGCTTATTGGGAAAAAGTTTGTATCTTGTGAAATAAGTTTGTTGATCAATGTGAAATTTGAAACAAGCAACTAGATGTATCTTTTTAATGTGTGTATTAGTCAATAAATATTCATTAATCGTGTGTTTTGTGTTTTAATTTTTTTTTTTTTTGATACGTTTCTTAATTTTTTAAGAATTTTTTTTTTTCGTTTGAATAAGTAAGATTTTATTAGACAAAGTCAGATAAAAACTACAACAGATATAGAGATAAAAACTGAAGAATACAAACCCACTAGCAAACTGCAGTCACAACATATGTTATACATACTGTTTGTTACGACCCGAAACTGTCCTGTGTAGATTAGGGATTCCGTGACCAAGGGTAGCGGCCCGCGAGCCATCCTCTACTAAAGAATCTCAAACACCAATTAATTACTCATTAATGCATATTATGACATTAGTTAATTTAGTACCATCGTCAGAGTATAGTTATACATGTCATGATAAAAGTAAATATTTAATTTATAGATCCTCAATACAAAACCATAGCCAGGATGTGGACACATGGGAGAGATAAAACTACATTACACTTAGTCTAATTACAATTGTAGCAAAAGCGTCCACCATTACTTGCAAAAGGGTGATCTGTGGGCAAAACGTGGCGTCTACTTGTAGTGCACGACCTATGGTCCTTCTACAATATCTTTTCCTAAAAAAAAAAATAATGTATCTCGGGTGAGTTAACTTAGCTCAGAAAATAAATCCCCTTGCTCTACTATGGGTTAGGTTTAGTTCAAATAGAAAGATATAAACAATAACAAGCAAAAATATAATATCACAATAGCTAGTTACCAAGAGTGTGAATCATTAGAAATGACCCGTAGGTCCAATAGGCACATCCCATAGTAGTTTGATACAAGTGATGCAAACGATGCAACAAATCAATAATAAGAATTGGCCTATACAATAGTCAGCTGCCACAAATCATAAGATAGCAATTCGAGTCCAAGGATAAGCTTGCAATGCATAACATCAACTAAAGAGTGCATCACCAGATAATCCAAAGATATGTTTGCATAGCATATCAACTAACCAAAGAGTGCATCAGCAGAATATGTTCAATAAAATATATGAGATACTAATAGAATAGATGATATCAACAAAAAGAGTCTGGCTACCCCCAAAAGCACTCATTTGGGTTCACCCCATTTTGGTCTCTTGAAAAGCACTAGAGCTCTTATCATATATCATGTCCTCCATAGATCAAGTGTTGGGTATCATTCCCAATCACCAACCGTAGATCCAAAAGCATTTATAGAATCAGATGAATGTTGTGACAGACACAACTCCCGGCACTCATAATAATATCATGATCAACAGAATTTCATAAAGGATCTACATATATATGGAATAACAAATTCTCAGCAGTGAGAAACATAAGAATTTTCTAATATCCAAAGCAAGGTATAGAAATGAACAAGTAATCGCATTAGGATATTCGCAACCAAATTCTCATCATATCCACAAGGTAGAACATGTATCAAATTGTGGAAATCAATAATGTCAGGTATGTATAGAATACAAATTGGCAGCATCGAGGAAATAAAATTGTGACATAGCTAAGAATTACCACATGTTAGAGTTCAGATTTTACTTAACTTAAAATAGTTTCTCCTCCCTTCAAGAGGAAATTAGACCTCATTCTCTTTCCCTTTTGAAGACCTTATAAATTGGGAAATATTATTTAGTCTGATATCATTTATAGACTTAATCTGATTTTATTGATGAATCTACAGTCTTTTAGTATCGTGTGTTGTATTTTAAGTCTATGGACTCATTTACCCCTTCTTGGTCGCATCATTGTACCTTTAAAGTGTCCTAAAAATAGCCAATTTCATATATCAGTATTTTAGGTATTTTATTTAGCAAAAACGACGCCACTGTTGAGTCCGGAACATCGAAAAACCTTAGGGTAGGTACTTTTACAATTTTTTGAGGTCATTTGGCCTTTAGGAAACTTTTAGGATTAACCCAGTTAGAAGTGTCAATCATGTCGTGTTGTGTCAAGGTAAGAGTATTATACTATATGGGTCAACCCGAACACGACATGATTAATTAATCGTGTCAACTTGCTTAACCCTAACACGACCTCTATAATACATGGGTGATACAACACGACCCATATAACCCGTTTATTAAATAGGTCATGTTAAAACACGAATAACACGACATGGGTAACACGACCCATTTAAATTGTATAATCTATTTTCATAATAAAATTACTAGATAAAATCCAATTCATTTATTTTTAACACATTATAGTAATAATAATAAATTCACTACACAACCATATATCGTAGCATCATCCAAGATGTCAAATTCATTAGGATTTTTGTTTGGATGTAATTTACGAAACTAACCTTACTTATATGGGTAATTAAGGGTCAGACAGGTTAGGCGGGTTTGTATTAAACGGGTTTGACATGAATAATTAAATGGGTTATTTCTTATTAAATGGGTCAACCCGATTACAACCCAAACACGACACGTTTACTAAACATGTTAAACGAGTTGACTGTTTATGACCTGAACCCATATAAACTCGACTCAAACCCGTTAATTACGTGTTGGGTTCGAGTCGTGTTATCATGTCGTGCTAAAAATTAACATCCCTAAACCTAGTTTGTCCATTCACATTTTTTAAGATTTAATTTCGCAATTTGAACTCTGCCATTGACTTTGGAATGCCCAAAAATATAGGGTCATACTGTCTTTTTATTTTATTCGGACACCGAAAATAATTTACTAAATTAAATTACTTAAATTAATTAAATTATTTTATTTTATATTATATATTTATTTAGTCACTATTTTAATAAAGTGACACAATGGCACAGTGGCTTACGTGTGGGGTTAAAACCCTCACACGCGCGAGGTCTATGGTTCAAGTAGCTACGGCTCCCCTTTATTTTTCTGATTTTTTGTATGCCAAACAGCAGATGAGGGGCTAATTCAGGGATAGGCTATCCCTATTCTGCCTTAGGTTATTAAATCAGAATCTTTTATCCTAATTTCTAAACAGACCCAATCCCCCTTTTAAATTAAAACTTAAACTCAAAACGGTGTCGTTCCACTTAACCGAATGTGCGACTGGGCGAGTTCCGACCCATACCCAAACCGACCCCAAACCCGACCCGTCCTGTCCATCATCTTTCCCATCTCCCACGCTATTGTTGCCCTAGTTGTAGATTTCATAAACTTTCTATTTCGTGTAGTTTCTGAAGTCCATTTTTTCTGATTTCAATTCTTATGGATTCCTAGGACATTAGGGATCATTTTGGCGTTGGTTTAGGGCATCGAATTGAGCTTAAAAACTCGGTCAAACTCTCATGGTGTGTTCTGAGTATTGCTTAGTACATGCTCATTTCGACACCAAAATGCATGGGATTTGTTCTATTGTGATGGTCTCCTTATAGGGTTTAAATCTTTGTTCCTAAATTAGACTTTGGTATTCATTTTGTAAGGGTTAGTTTTCAAATTCGTGGCTGCAACTCATGTTTTAGGGGTCTTCCTTTGGGTGTTTTGGTCGCAGACTAGGGTTCTTGTAACCCTTGTGAGATCTAGTTTCAATTCCAATTTACAGAAATGGGTTTAATAAGAGTCAGTTCAAACCTGTTCCGTTGAAGGTCCAACAATGGTGGTCCACAGGATTTCTAGCTTTAAGTGTTCTAGTTTACCCCCTATTTGCTTGTATCACACACTACAATCACATGTATGCATTCTAGATTCATCAAATTACAAAAGACAATGCGATATTTCCTAAGAGAGAAAATTTGAATTAAGAGCTTTTTACCTTCAAAATGGGTGCTCTCCTTGTTTTAGGGTTCAAGTTGCTAACTCCCAAGATCAACTCTTAAGCTTGTATGCATGCAACCTCTCATTTATCATCCTTTTTCTTCTTCTTCCCTTTTCATTTTCTCTCTTTTCACACCATGCACACACCCTCGGTCTTTCTTCAACCACACGCAGCACATATAACACACACATGATACATAGATATACACATGTCTCATGTATATAATACATATAAATATATATAAATCTTTTGAGGTGTTGCATAAAATGTAAGTGGATGAAAGTGTGGCCCAATAGAGTACTGGCACTTCAATTTTAAGCATGCAGATTTTGGGTTTAATATATATATATATATATATATATATATATATATATAGCACAAAAGTGCTTGTAGCCCAGCTGGTAATCTTTTTGAGCTTTGAATCTTTCTTCTTTTTGGTATAGGGTTCAAACCCTTTGGCCAACATTTTGGCCTCATTTTCTCCCCATTTTTCTTCTTATGCCTTGTTTGGCTTTTTGGGTTTTGTTTGTTAAATTTTTGAAGTTGTGTTTCAATTGCTTTAAAAACCTCTTGTATTCTCGCCTTGTTTTTTTTTTTTATTTTTTATTTTTGTGTGCTTCCTTTTTATGTCATTAATTTTATTTTTGACACATTACATTTATTTACACCAAAAATACATCGTATTTTTTGAAAAAATTCTGATTAAATTTATTTTATTTGCGTATCGCGCTAATTTTCCCAATATCAGTTCGTGTACTAATTTTAATATTTACAAGCTACTAATTTCAATTTAAGATTTCTAAGTAACTAATATATGATTAATTTCATAAAAGTGGCATTAATTAATGTAAATTACTTTGCCCTAATTGGGTCGAGATATTACATCCTCCCCTTTTAGGAAAGTTTGGTCCCCAAACTTGACGTACCTCGTAATGCAAAGAGTTGTGGGTACTTGGCACTAATCGCATCCTTTCGCTTCCAAGTGGCTTATTCAATTTGATGATTTCTCCACAACATTTTTACTAGTGGAATAGTCTTGTTTCGCAAAACCTGCTCTCGGTGGTCCAAGTTCTATACTGTTGCTTAACATATGTCAAATCTTCTTAGACATCTAGGGGCTCGTGTTCTACTATTGGTTGGGTTGTGCAAGTACTTCCTTAGCATAGAGACATAAAAGACATTGTGCATATGCGCCAATTCTGATGATAGGGTAAGTCGATATGCCACTAGTCCGACTCATCCTATGATCTCAAACGGCCTGACGTAACACGGCCTTAGCTTCCCCTTCTTTCCAAATCTCATCACGCCTTTAATAGGTGACACTTTTAGAAACACATGTTTGCCCACTGTAAATTACAGCTCTCTTCTTCGAACATTGGCATAACTCTTCTAGCAGCTTTGAGTTGCTAGTAATTACTGCTTGATCAGTTGGATCTTTTCTGTCGTATGTTCCACTATCTCTGGGCCTAACAACTTCCTTTCCCCTACTTTTGTCCAGCATAGTGGAGATCGGCACTTCATGTCGTATAGTGCTTCATATGGTGTCATACTAATACTGGACTGATAGCTGTTATTGTACGTGAACTCCACCAGCGGTAGCTGTTCCGACCACCTTCCCTTGAAGTCCATGACACAAAAGCGTAGCATATCCTCCAAGGTCTGAATAGTCCTCTCAAATTGTCCATCAGTATCTAGGTGGTAGGCGGTATTGAGACTTAGTTCTGTGCCCATTTCTTTCTATAGGCTACTTCAAAATCGGGACACGAATCTTGGGTCTTGATCAGACACTATAAAAATTAGAACTCCATACAATCGAACAATCTCCCGAATGTAGAGCACTACCAACCGCTCCATTATCTGGGTCGTTTTGGTCGCAACAAAGTGAGCTGTCTTTGTCAATCTGTCCACAATCACCCATATAGAATCATTCCCCTACGGCGTCCTGGGTAACCCTAATACAAAATCCATAGTGATGTGCTTCCATTTCCACTAAGTTATCGGGAGTGGTTGCAAAAGTCCATTGGGCTTCTGATGTTCAACTTTGACTTGCTGGCACTTGACACATCATGCTATGTACTCAACGATGTCCTTCTTCATCCCTGATCACTAGTAAGTACTTTGGACATTGTGGTATATCTTGGTGTTTCCTGGATGTATGGAAAACTTCAAGTTGTGCGCCCCATCAAGGATCTCTTCTCTAATCTAGGGCATATCTAGCACATAGATTCTGTCTCAAAAACATAACACCCCATCTCGGACAACAAATTCCTGATTCCTACTTGTCTCAGCATCTTCACGGAGTTTAACTAAATTCTCGTCTTGGGTCTGCAACTCCTTAATCTTATCCACAATCATTAGTCTAATTGTTACATTGGCAAGCATTGCTTTAGAGTCTGGTAAAAGCACTTCTATCTCCATCATCTCCAGCTTTTTTAGTAACTTTCATTATGTAGTCAACAGGCAAGCAAGACTCTCTAATGACTTCTTGTTGAGAGCATTTGCCACCACATTAGCCTTCCCTAGGTGGTACTGTATATCGAGCTCATAATCCTTGATCAATTCCAACCATCGACACTGTTGTATGTTGAGCTCTCTTTGTGTAAACAAATACTTGAGGCTCTTGTGGTCTGTAAAGATCTCAGCATGTTGCTTCATAGAGGTAATGCCTCCATATCTTCAGTGCAAATACAATTGCCGCAAATTCAAGGTCATGAGTTGGGTAGTTCTTCTTGTGTGGTCTCAATTACCGCAAGTTATAGATCACTACCTTGCCCTTTTGCATTAGAACACACCTCAAGCCTTTATATGATGTGTCACTGTATATCATAAAGCCTTCTGTCCCATCTGGTGCCGTTAGAATTGGAGCCGACAGTAGACGCTTCTTTAGCTCTTGGAAACTCTTTTTCCTTTATTCTGTCCATACAAAAGGAATATTTTTTTGAATCAACTAGGTGATTGGTGTTGCTATCTTGAAAAGTCTTTGACAAACCTTTTGTAATAGCCAGTTAACCCCATGAAACTGCGAACCTCTGTGACGCTAGTTGGCTGAGGCCAATTCACAATGACTTCTATCTTTTGGGAATCCACTGAGATCCCATCTTTAGTGATCACATGTCTAAAAAATGAGATGTTGGGGAGACAAAATTCACACTTTTTTCAGCTTGGCATACAACTTCTGCTCCCATAACTTCTATAGAACTTTCCTCAAATATACTTCGTGTTTTTCTGGATTCTTAGAATAAACTAAGATATCATCAATGAATACAATCACGAAGTCATTTAGATACGGTATGAAAACACTATCATTAGGTCCATGAATGCGGCTGGGGTATTTGTCACCCCAAAAGGCATTTCTAAGAACTCATAATGCCCATAACGGGTTCTGAACGCCGTATTTTCTACATCTGTAGGCTTGACTTTCAATTGGTGGTACCTTAACCTCAAGTCAATCTTTGAGAAGACCTACGCCCCTTTCAACTGATTAAATAAGTCATCTACCATTGGCAGAGGGTACTTGTTCTTGATGGTGACTTTGTTCAACTCTCTATAGTTAATGCACAGTCTCATAGTCCCATCATTCTTCTTAACGAACAACACTAGGGCACCTCATGGCGAAGAGTTGGGTCATATAAAACCCATGTCTAATAACTCTTACAGCTGCAATTTCAATTCCTTTAGCTCCACTATTGCCATTCGATATGGGGTCTTAGATACAGGTGATGTGTCAAGGAATACATCAATGCTAAACTCAATCTCCTGATCAATAGGCATTCAAGGTAGATCATCCAAAAATACATTGAAGAGCTCTCTGGCCACATGAATCTGATCTAGAATGGGTTCTTATGAGCGGGTGTCAATGATGCTGCACAAGAAACCATGACATCCCTTGCGAAGCAAACGTCTAGCCTGGATGGAAGCAAAAAAATAGGGCGGAGAGGCTACTCTCATCCCCTCAAATACGATGCTCGACTGCCTTGGCTTTTGAATAAGGAGTCTCTTGGCTACACAATCGATGGTAGCGTGATTCGTAGTCAGCCAATCTATGCCGATGATCACATCAAATCCAAAAATCTTTAAAGGTATCAAATCGGCAACTAACTGGGTACCTATAATCTCTATCTCAAATGATTTATGTATTACAGTCCCCAATAGTGACTCCCTCGAAGGGATTGAAACAGTCAACAAGTAGCCTAGGGGTTCCGCTTCTAAGTTTAATTTGGTAAAAAAATGTGGGAGATATGAATGAATGCGTAAAAATAGTATTAAATAGAACATATGCAGGTTGTAAACAAATTGAAAGGGTACCTGTAACCACTGAGGTGGTAGCCTGAACATCACTAGGTGTGATGGAGAAGACCCTTCCTGGGCGTTACTGATCATTCCTCGGTCCTTCATTCCTAATCTAGGGCCTTGCAACAGAGGCTGATGCTGCAGGTGTAGAGCTAATCATAATCTTACCACCCTTGGGACAATCCCTCATGTAATGCGCAATCTTACCACAACTGAAGCAAGCATTGGTGCTCTTGTAGAACTATTCCTTATGTATCTTCTAGCAGGTGAGGCATTTGATTGGGCCCCCATTGTTGTGATTGGTCTTTCTCTTACTAGGCCCTATCCCTGTATTGTGTGATTCGGTACCTAGCTTGAAAATCAAGGATCCTTGTCCTCTGTCTCTACAGCTACTTGATCTCTGGTTCCCTCTTCTTTTGGCATACTCCTTCCCATTGCACTCAATGATTTTTGTCGTTGCCACTACCTCACTATAAGTGGCCAGCCGCTCAGTCTTGAATTTGTCCTTGATGGCCCACCTTAATTGTAGAGATCTAAAAAATTAGAATAAATTTTTCATTTTTGCCGGTAGGGCACTATTCATGCACCATTTGCCGATAGGGCACTACATATGCATCATTTAGCTATAAGTCATGTTTAGAAACATATTTTTAGTATGCCATAGAAGAGAATTATGCTTATAATGTTAAAATACACCTCCTGTAAAACTTTGAGCCTATTCGGAGACAATTTCAAAAATAGGACCAAAAGGGCATCCCGGGTGACCCTGGATGGAACCGGCCCAACCCAGCTTCAGGCAAAAATAATGTTTTTTGAAAATTTTTGTTTAAAATAATTTCAAGAACTTTGGTTAAAGCAAAATTTCGAATTGAGGAGTTTTGGGACGGGTTGTAATGTAACGGGGTCCTAGATTCATTAAGGGCAAAAAGGTCATTTTGCCCTTTTGCCCCTTTAGTATAAATACAACCCCTTAGTGTTAAAAATCACATTTTGGTATAGAGAAAGAGCAGAATTCGCACAGGGGAGAAAAAGAGAAGAGAAAACCTAGGTTTTTCAATCTTCAAGCCACCAAAACACACTCCTAGGCCAAGATTCTTGCAAGACTTCCTTCTAGGAAGTTGTTTCCCATGGCAAGAACTATATTCTCACCGATCAGTTCAGCTGCACAGCAAACAAAACTCCCAAGGGTTGAGAAAAAGCCTTTTAGGTATGATATCTTGCTCAGTTAGAAATAGATTTAAGTTTCTTTGCCTTTCTATGTGTTGGTTGAGTGATTTAGGTGTTTACTTGATGTTAGAAAATTACTTAGGTGGTAGTTGCTTTGAAAACTTAGAGTTAGTAGTTTAGGTACTTTTGTGTTCTTTGAGTTTCTTGACAATTTGTTACCATGATAAAGGTGTACCTTGCATATGTGTTGGATTATTATATTTTAGCCTTATGTTCATGTAGAGAAACTTTTGTGGTTTGAGAGTTATGATTTATTCCATGAGTTGGTAGTTTGTGTATTTGTATTTCCTTTGAGAAATTATTAAAGTAATGAACATGAAACTTGATCATATGTTAAATTCATTGAATTGTGACTTACATTCATGTAGACAAAGTGTTATGAATTTGAAGTTATGTTTTATTTTATGAATGAGGCATATTTTAAGTTATACAATATGTGGTTGATGAAATGTCTCATTGAATTGCATAAGAACAAAGTCAAGGCATGTTGGCATAGTGTAAATCCTTGGAAGCATAGCGTGAGTTGAGCACTTTGGTGCTATGCATTATGAGAGTGTAGATCCTATGGTGAAAAACCCAAAATTGGCCATTGGTACTCATGCCAACGGGGACGAACCGTGAAGTGAGACATACGATTGGTACTCATTCCAACTGGGGAAGGGCCATGAAGCGAGACATGGTTGTGGCATAGAGTTTGCATGTATATGTCATGTATATCACCTTTGCATTGCATTGATGAATGGAATGGGGGTATGTATAGCTTGAAAATGTACACTCACATATGCCATGCCTTAAATTTGTTCCTAGCATTACCATTGTTTCATACCAACGGTTGTGCTTAACCCTCGTGGGATATCATATTACAAATGAAGCTCCAGGTACATGAGACTTGATCAAGTCTTGGAGAACGAAGGAGAAATGGGCCAAGAATAATATTTGGCCTTTGGGGCATATTTTTGTATGTATGAGCATAAGCCCAATTAACTTGTATTTAAATTTAAAAAATAGTGAACTATGGGCCTTGAGCCACTTTGCAATGCAAGGGTCTAAAACCCAAATGATTGGTGGTATAGTCTTTATTTAAGGTGTATCACATGTATATGTTGAAAATAGTAGATGGATGTTTTACTTCCATGAGTTATGGCCATTGAGTGAGGATGGAAATGTGTGAATCATTGATTGTATAATGTATCATGAATATTAGGTGGAAAATGCTTACAAAAATAAAGGAGGTTATGTCAAAATATTAGAAAAATTAAAGGATTGGTTAGGTGTGTAAAACACCCTTAAATAGGTGAGAAAAGTGCCAACAAGGGAGGGCTGAAAACCTTGAAGTAGTGGGCTAAAAATGGGAGAAAAGTAGCTTTAAAAACTTGGGAAAACAATTTGGAAAACAGAGAAAATTGGCTGCTGGATAGAGAAATTTAGTCGCAACCATGAACAGTAAACTTGCAGAAAAATCAGATTTCAGCTTGTAGTTGCTACAGTGGAACACCCCAGCCTCCTGCCGCAGCTCAATCGCGCATGCGCGCTCTCTTATGCTCACTTGCGCGCCTATTGTTGCCCACCTGTTGCGCCCTTGCACGTGCCATGCCCAGTCCTTGCTGCCTTGTCCCTGTATGCCAGCCTGACAGTCCATGACACCTGCCCCTTTGGCTACCTTTTGAGCCATATTTAGGCACCTTTTTGGACTATGTTTGGGCACCATATTGGGTTATGTTTGGCCAACCTTTGGGCCACGTTTTGCCATTTTTTTTGGGCTATTTTTAGTAAGCTTTTTGGCCATGTTTGGCCACTTACATGGGCTATGTTTGACCCTCTTCCTTGGATAATTTTTAGTGGACTTGTTGACCCATTCTTGGACCATGCCTTAGGGCATTTTGGGGCCCATTTGGGCCATCATTCCAAGGCATTTTTAGAGATGATTTATGACTATTTTAGAGACCATTTTTGGACACTACTTGGACCACTTTAACCATTAGTTGGGGGAGGTGTTTGACCACTATTTGAGACTCATCTTGGGTAGGTCTAGTTAATAAATTTTCACTTTTAATTTTGAGAAAAATATGGAAAATGAATGAATGAGCAATTAAATTCACCTTATGACCTTTCAATTAATTTTTTTCTTTCATTTTACTCACTCCCTGGGTTTGTGAAAATTTGGGGCGTGACAACGTGGCATCAAAGCATAAGTTTGAATACCTAGAGACCATAGGGTGTTGTTGAACATGATAGGGCCGTGACACATGGTTTTAAATTTTGGTGAGCATTATGTTAAGTGTAAGAACTTGTTATGTATATGTTAAGGCATGTTGTGATTGTTGCTTGTGAAGTGTGAATTGTTGACACGTATATGCTTCATGTTCTTTTAAATACCTATGTCTAAATGCGAAAAAGATTTCTTAATTTCTTTTCTTGAACATGTAGAATCATGCCACCAAAAAGAACCCTAGCGAGACCAGTACCACCTAGGCGCAGTAGGCCTAGAGCTACAACACCACCTAGGCGTGGCAGACCTCGAGTTGCTACTTCCTACTCATAGCGCAGCAGAGAAGGCTATTGCTCTTCCTCCTGCTCTTGCACCTGCCCCAGCAGAGGAAGTAGAGCAGACTATTGGTGCTAGAGATATGGTGACCATTTTACAGGAGTGCTTTTGCACTATTCAGGAGGCTAGGCCTACTAGTGGAGAGACTAAGGATACCTTTGTGATGAAGGTGTTCCAGCGGATGAGACCCCCCACATTTGTCGGGCAGCCTGACCCCTTAGTTGCAGAGGAGTGGCTAGATTAGATCACTAGGATCCTAGATTCCTAGGGAATTGTTGAGCCACACTTGCAGATCAGGTGTGCCACTTTTTAGTTTATAGAGTTAGCCAGCCAGTGGTGGCGAGTAGCTGTTGACCGGTTAAACAGTTTTGGCGAGGGGTGGAGTGCATTCATGGCCATATTCAATGACCACTATTTTCCCGAGACTGCTAGGATAGGATTTATGGACGAGTTTAGGGCACTCCTCTAGAGAGACATGACAGTGACTCAGTATGAGTCTCAGTTTACTGCATTGGGGAGATTGCCCCACATGTTATAAAAGAGGAACGACTGAGGGTCCTTTATTTTGTCAGGGGGTTGAAGACCTCCGTCAAGGATAGACTAGCAGGCCACATTATTGAAACCTATGATGAGGCAGTGATCAGGTCCACCAGAGTAGAGAGGGAGCTAGATGACCTTAGGGGGATCAGGGAATCCTGAACCCAGAGCAGGACCGCCCCAACATAGATCCCTATGCCTGCCCTGACTTATACTAAGGGGAGACCACAGAAGAGGTACCTGAACTAGTACTTCTTTTATACAAACACAACCGAGGCCCTATCCAATTTCTAGCCCCCCAACTTACTATTCATGTTACTTTTTGAGGGAGAGGATCACAAAGACCATTTTCATGTTATCTGTGTGGACAGCTTGGCCAGAGGGTGGCCACTTGCCCTCAGAGGGACCCCAACCTAGGATAGGGGACCGGATCCAGCTAGGGGTCATTTGCAACTGCAATGCAGAGTCAGGGGTAGAGAGGCCCCTCCTTTTTGTTATACCTATCACCTAGATGGGCCATGTTAAGGCCAACTATCCTCAGGGACAGACATCTCAGAGCTCGTAGAGACCATATTACTATCAGCATACTCAGGCACCTCTACCACAGCCACAGTTAGGCCATAGACTTCCAGCACTATATTTTCAGCCTACACCCTTCGCACAGAGTGTTAGAGCTCCTCGAACAGAGGGGAGGAGGTCAGTAGGGACAGAGAGGAGGAGGTAGACAAGGCCAGACCACTCAGGGTCGTGTTTATGCAGTGACCACACTAGAGGCATCTACTTCTGGGCCTTCAGTGGTTCAAGGTACTTTTCTCATGTTTAGTTCATGGGCCAGTGTACTGATAGATTCGAGTGCATATCATTCATTCATATCTACCACTGCTTGCCATGACATTGGGGTTGGATATAGATCGACTAGATCCACCTATTACATGTTGACACCCCAGTTGGGGGTAGTGTGACTTTGACAAGGATCTGTCGAGATTGCTCGATAGAGATAGCTAACCGCATCCTTTATTTTGATTTCATTCTACTTGACATGTCTGGTTTTGATATTATATTGGGGATGGATTGGTTATTTGCTTTTTCGGGTGAGTATAGACTGCTGCAAGAGGAGAGTGACTATGTGTACTCCTAAGAGAGATAGCTTCTATTTCACAGGGGATCGAAGGAATTTCTTAGTTCCACCCTTGTATGACTCGAGGAGTTAGGGAGGTCATAGCTACATGTTGGCTAGTTTGATAGCAGATGGGAGTAGGACTATGGAGAGGGTATTACTGCTATATAGTAGATGAGTTTTCAGATGTCTTTCTGGATGACTTGACTAGTCTTTCGCTGAGACGAGAGATAGAGTTCACGATAGAGCTTATCCTAGGCATTGTGCCTATTTCCATTCCACCTTATCGTATGGCTCTAACTAAGTTGAGGGAGTTGAAGGAGCAGTTGACTGATTTGTAGGGTAAAGGTTTTATTTGTCCTAGTACTTCTCCGTGGGGTGTTTTTGCACTATTTGTGAAGAAAAAGGATGGGACATTACGTTTGTGTGTGGATTATAGAAGGCTGAACCGAGTCACTATCAAGAACAAGTACCCAGTTGCCGAGGATAGATAATTTGTTTGATCAGCTTAGGGGTTTGAGATGTTTCTCGAAGATTGATCTTAGATCAGGGTATCATCAGTTGAGAGTACGAGAGGAAGATGTGGCGAAGACAAGTTTTCGCACTCATTATGACTATTTTGAGTTTGTAGTTATGCCATTCGGTGTGACGAATGCCCCAACGGCATTCATGGACTTGATGCATTGCATTTTTAGTCCTTATTTAGATCGGTTTGTCGTGTTATTTGTTGATGACATTTTGGTTTATTCACCTTCTGAGGACGAGCATGCTTTTCACTTACGGACTGTATTACAGATTTTGAGGGAGCATCATTTGTTTGCTAAGTTTTTGAAGTGTGAGATTTGGATTCAAGAGGTACAGTTTCTAGGCCATGTTGTGTCAGGTAGTGGGGTATCTGTGGACGCTTCTAAGATTGACGCTGTTATGAGTTGGAAGAGGCCGAAGAGTGTGTTTGAGATTCAGAGTTTCTTAGGATTGGCTGGATACTACCGTCGATTTGTAGAGGGATTTTCTCGTCTTGTCACGTCGATGACTCATCTGACATGTAAGGGCATTAGATTTGAGTGGACAGATGACTGTGAGCATTCATTTTAAGAGCTGAAAAGGAGGCTGACTTCAGCACCTGTCTTGATTATACCTGAGGGAGGTATTGGCTATACCGTTTATTGTGATTCTTCACGAGAGGAACTAGGTTGTGTGTTGATGCAAGAGGATAGGGTGGTAGCCTATGGTTCTCACTAGTTGAAGAATCATGAGCATAACTATCCTACGCATGATTTGGAGTTAGCTGCCATCATCTTTGCACTTAAGAGTTGGCGACACTACTTATATTACGAGAGGTTTGAGGTGTTCTCAGATCACAAGAGCTTTAGATACATTTTCACGCAGAAGGACTTGAACCTTCGGTAGAGGAAATGGATGGAGTATATGGAGGACTATGACTTTGACCTTCAGTACCATATTGGGAATGCCAATGTAATAGCAGATGCACTTAGGAGGAGACCAAGGAGCAGAGTTGCTAGCATTTCCATTAGGGAGTGGGAGATATTGGTGAGTTTGACTTAGACTTTGTCGAGTCTAAGGAACAAGCCACACTATTCAGTATATGTGCACAGCCTACACCGTTGAGCAGAGTTATTAAGGCACAGTTACAGGACACAGAGGCAGAACAGATTCGAGCACGAGTTGCTAGTACCGAGGGCTTTGAGGGGTGGACAGTTCATTCTGACCTTAGCCTGAGGTATATGGGTAGAGTTTTTGTTTAACAGTCTCTTAGGGCTGATGTTCTTAGAGATTTCCATCATTCACATCTAGTAGTACACCCAAGTTGCACTAAGATGTACCATGATTTACGCCGCCAGTATTGGTGGACAGGGATGAAGGGAGATGTGGTCCAGTTTGTGTCGAGATGTCTCACGTGCCAGTAGGTTAAGGCTGAGCACTAGAGACTTGGAGGTTTATTACAGCCATTACCAGTGGTCGAGTGGAAGTGGCGAGTTCGTTACTATGGATTTTGTGATGGGTCTTCTGAGGTCACCTAGAGGTCACGATGTAGTTTGGGTTATTGTGGACAGGTTGACAAAGTCCGCACATTTCCTACCGATTAGAGCGACTGATTCAGCCGATGTCCTCAGTAGGTTGTATATCCAAGAAATAGTACGACTACATGGGATTCTTGTTTCCATTGTTTTAGACAGAGACCCACGTTTTACTGCACGATTTTGGTAGAGTCTCCAGACAGCCTTAGGGCTCAGCTACTGTTTAATACTGCTTTTCATCCTCAGACTGATGGTCAGTCAGGGCATACTATTTAGATCCTTGAGGCTATGCTTAGAGCCTATGTTATGGATTTCAAGGGTAGTTGGGAAGATCACCTTGCTCTGGTAGAGTTTTCCTACAATAATAGCTATCAGTCTAGTATTGAAATGGCACCTTTTGAGGCATTGTATGGTAGATCGTGTTGTTTACCGGTATGTTGGACTGAGGTAGAGGAGACAGTTGCTTTAGGGCCTAACATAGTCCGTGAGACCACGAAAAATATACAAGTGATTAGACAACATCTGTTGACAGCACAGAGCCGCCATAAGAGTTATGTGGACAAGAGGCGGCGACCTCTATCATTTAATGTTAGGGGGAAAGTGTTCCTCAAAGTAGCCCTACGGCAGGGATTGAGGAGATTCGGGTGTAGTGAAAAACTGTCGTCCGTGGTTTATAAGTCCATTTGAAATCCTTGGGAAGGTTGGTGAGGTGGCCTATAAGCTGGCATTACCGCCACAGTTATTAGGGGTTCATGATGTCTTCCATGTGTCGATGTTGATGAAGTACGAACTTGACCCTTCACATGTGCTAGATTGGGTAGATCTTTAAGTGGAGGGTGATCTTTCTTATGATGAGAGGCCTATGGAGATATTGGACTCGAGGGACCAGGTTTTGCGAGGCAAGACCATCCCTTTGGTCAAAGTTTTTTAGAGCTATCACGGGGTCGAGGAGGCCACTTGAGAGTGTGAGGCTGAAGTCCGCGCTAGGTATCCAGAGTTGTTTATTCATAGAGGTACATTTCTAAATTTTGGGATGAAATTTCTTTAAGGAGGGAAGGATGTAGAGATCTGAAAAATGAGAATAAATTTTTTATTTTTGCTGGTAGGGCACTATTCATGCACCATTTGCTGGTAGGGCACTACATATGCATCATTTAGCTATACATTATGTTTAGAAGAATATTTTGAGTATGAAATAGAAGAGAAATATTCTTATAATGTTAAAATACACCTCTTGTACAAATTTGAGCCTATTCGGAGATAGTTTCAAAAATAGGACCAAAAGGGCATCCCAAGTGACCCGGGTGGAACCGGTCAAACCTGGCCGCAGGCAAAACTAATGTTTTTTGAAATTTTTCATTTAAAATAATTTTAAGAACTTTGGCTAAAGTAAAATGTCAAATTGAGGTGTTTCGGGATGAGTTGTAATGTAACGGGGTCTCAGATTCATTAAGGGCAAAAAGGTCATTTTGTCCTTTGCCCTTTTAGTATAAATACAACCCCTTAGTGTTAAAAATCACATTTTCGTCTTGAGAAAGAGCCGAATTTGCGTAGGAGAGAAAAAGTTAAGAGAAAACCTAGGTTTTCCAATCTTCAAGCCACCAAAATATACTCCTAGGCCAAGATTCTTGCAAGACTTCCTTCTAGGAAGTTGTTCCCCACGCCAAGAACTATATTCTCACTGATTGGTTCTGCTGCGCAGTAAACACAACTCCCAAGGGTTGAGAAAAAGCCTTTTAGGTATGATATCTTGCTAAGTTAGAAATAGATTTAAGTTTCTTTGCCTTTCTATGTGTTAGTTGAGTGATTTAGGTGTTTACTTGATGTTAAAAAATCACTTAGGTGGTAGTTTCTTTGAAAACTTAGAGTTGGTAGTTTAGGTACTTTTGTGTTCTTTGAGTTTCTTGAAAATTTGTTACCATGATGAAGGTGTACCTTACATATGTGTTGGATTATTATATTTTAGCTTTTGTTCATGTAGAGAAACTTTTGTGGTTTGAGAGTTATGATTTATTCCATGAGTTAGTAGTTTGTGTAGTTGTATTTCCTTTGAGAAATTGTTAAATTAATGAACATAAAACTTGATCATATGTTAAATTCATTGAATTGTGACTTACATTCATGTAGAAAAAGTGTTGTGAATTTGAAGTTATGTTTTACTTTATGAATGAGGCATATTTTAAGTTATACAATATGTGGTTGATGAAATGTCTTATTGAATTGCATAAGAACAAATTCAAGGCATGTTGGCATAGTGTAAATCCTTGGAAGCATAGAACCGTTGGTATGACCCCTCATGGGATATCATATGACAGATGAGGCTCTGGGTACATGAGACTTGATCAAGTCTTGGAGAGTGGAAGAAAAATGGGCCACGAAACATATTTGGCCCTTGGGGCATATTTTTGTATGTATGGGCATAAGTCCAATTAACTTGTATTTAAATTTAGAAAATAGTGAACTATGGGCCTTGGGTTACTTTGAAATGTAAGGGTCTAAAACCCAAATGATTGGTGGGATGTCTTTATTTAAGGTGTATCACATGTATGTGTTGAAAATAGTAGATGTATGTTTTACTTCTATGAATTATGGCCATTGAGTGATGATAAAAATGTGTAAATCATTGATTGTATAATGTATCATGAATATTAGGTGGAAAAATGCTTGGAAAAATAAAGGAGGTTATATCAAAATTTTGGAAAAATTAAAGGATTGGTTAGATGTGTAAAACACCCTTAAATAGGTGAGAAAAGTGCCAAAAAGGGGGGGGGGGTTAAAAACCTTGAAGTAGTGGGTTAAAAATGGGGGAAAAGTAGCCTTTAAAACTAGGGGAAAAAATTTAGAAAGCAGAGAAAATTGGCTGCTGGACAGAGAAATTCAGTCGCAGCCATGAACAGTAAACCTATAGAAAAATCAGATTTCAGCTTGCAGTTGCTACAGTGAAACACCCTAGCCCCCTGCCACAGCCCAGCCGCTCACGCGCGCGCCTGCGCGCCTGTTGCTGCCCACCTGCTGTGCCCCTGCACGTGCCACACCTAGGCTTTGCTGCCTTGTCCCTGTGCGCCAGCCTGACAACCTATGACACATGCCCCTTTGGCCACCTTTTGAGCCATATTTAGGCATGTTTTTAGACTATGTTTGGGTACCATGTTGGGCCACGTTTGGCCAACCTTTGGGCCACGTTTGGTAACCTTTTTGGGCTATTTTTGGTAACCTTTTTGGGCCATGTTTGACCCCCTTCCTTAGACAAGTTTTGGTGAACTTCTTAACCCATTCTTGGACCATGCCTTAGGGCATTTTAGGGCCCATTTAGTCCATCATTCTAAGGCCTTTTTAGGGATGATTTAGGACTATTTTAGAGACCATTTTTGGACACTACTTGGACCACCTTGACCATTAGTTGGGGGAGGTGTTTGACCACTATTTGAGATTCATCTTGGGTGGGTCTAGTTAATAAATTTTCATTTCTAATTTTGAGAAAATATGGGAAATGAATGAATGAGCAATTAAATTCACCTTATGACCTTTCACTTAATTTTCTTCTTTCATTTTACTCACTCCCCGAGTTTGTGGAAATTCAGGACGTGACATTAATCATCCCTCAAACTTGCGTGCTTTCAGGCTTTCCGTATTGATGGAATTGGGAGCAAATCTGGCCAACTCAATAAATTTGGCCTCGTACTCGTGTCTACTATCATGCCCCCTTGCTGCAAGACTAAAAACTCAGCAACATTTTGATCTCTAGCCTCTTGGGGGAAGTATTTTTCGTTGAAGACCTCAGTGAATCGCTGCCAGCTCATATTATGTTCCCGTGGTTCTTCTAGCAACCACTACCTATGAGTCGCTCCCTTGAACATATACGTGGCATAAGCCATTTTCTGCTATTCAGTGCATGTCAAGATCCAAAAAATCATATTCATTTCCAACAACCACTCCTCGGCTGATATGGAGCCTCTAGTGCCATCAAACGTATATGGTTTCAGATCTTGAAACCGCTTGTATAAGTATAACTGGTCTTAGTCATCACCTTGTTGCCCTTCTCAGATCCTAGGACGGTCTTACGGTGCTGGTTCATTCCCACCCCCATGGGGTCTGGGTAGAGCCTCCACAATTCTCTCCAATATGCGCTTCACTCTATCTAACTGGTCTGACTCTATAGCTATACTGCGAGTACGAACCATTTAGTACAAAAGAACAACATTTAGAACTTAAGTAATAACTTATTCACCATGACAAGTTTAACTTAGTAATTGACCCTTAAACTCTTTAAGTCTTAGCATTCTATTCCTAAACTATCATGAACCACTAGAACTTAGGGCTCTGATACCATGATTGTCATGACCCAAAACCCGCCCTTTGCGGATCAAGGGCCCGTGAACAGAGGCAACGGCCCGCGAGCCGTCCCCAGCTAAAGGATCTCAAACACCAATTAATTAATCATTAATACATGTCATGACATTAGTTAATTTAGTACCATCATCAGAGTATAGTTATACATGCCATGATAAAAGTAAGTGTTTAATTTATAGATCCTCAATACAAAACCATAGCCAGGACGTGGACACATAGGAGAGATAAGACTACATTACACTTAGTCTAATTACAGTTATAGCAAAAGCTTCCACCATTACTTGCAAAAAAGTGATCTATGGGCAAAATGTGGCGCCTACTCATAGTGTAGGCCCTATGGACCTTTTGCAATATCTTTTCCTAAAAAAATATATATCTGGGGTGAGCTAACTTAACTCAATAAATAAATTTTCTTACTCTGTCATAGGTCATGGTCAGTTCAAATAGAAGGATATAAATAATAGTAAGCAAAATAAAATATCACAATAGCTAGTTACCAAGAGCATGAATCACTAGAAATGACCCGTAGGCCCAAAAAGCACATCTTATAGTAGTTTGATACAAGTGATGCAAACGGTACAACAAATCAATAATAGGGATTGGCCTATATAATAGTTAGCTGCGACAAATCACAAGATAGCAATTTGAGTCCAAGGATTAGCTTGCAATGCATATCATCAACCAAAGAGTGCATCATCAAATAATTCAAAGATAGGCTTACAAGGCGTATCAACAATCAAAGCGTGTATCATCAGAATATGTTCAATAAAAGATATGAAATACTAACAGAATAGATGTTGTCAATAAATAAGGCCCAACTATCCCCAAAAACACTCATTCAGGTTTACCCCCTTTTGAGCTCCTGAATAGCACTAAAGCTCTTATCATATATCATGTCTTCCATTGACGAAATGTTGGGTATCATTCCCAATCACCGACCTGTAGGTCCAAAAGCACCTATAGAATCAGATGGATGTTGTGACAGACACAACTCCTAGCACTCATAATAATACCATGATTAATAGAATTCTACAAAGGATGTACATATATGTGGAATAACAAATTCTTAACAATGAGAAACATGGAAATTTTTCAATATCCAAAGTAAGGAATAGAAATGAACAAGTAATCACATTAGGATTTTGGCAACTGAATTCTCATCATATCCACAAGGTAGAACATGCATCAAATTGTAAAAATCAATAATGTCGGGTATGTATAGAATACAAATTGGCAATATCGAGGAAATAAAATTGTGACACGGCTAAGAATTACCACATTTTAGAATTCGGGTTTTACTTACCTTAAAATAGTTCCTCATCCTCTTTCCCTTTTGAAGACCCTATAAATCAGGAAATATTATTTAGTTCGATATCATTGATAGACTTAATCTGATTTTATTGATGAATCTATAGTCTTTTAGTCTCATGTGTCATTTTTTAAGTCTATGGACTCATTTACCCCCTCTTGGTCACGTCGTTGTACCTTTTAAAGTGTCCTAAAAAAAACTAATTTCATATATCAGTATTTTAGGTATTTTATTTGACAAAACAGACTCTATCGTTGAATCTGGAACATCAAAAAACCTTAGGGTAATTACTCTCATAATTTTTATAGGTCATTTGGTATCTTCTTTTGGCCCTTAGGATATTTTTTGGATTAACCAAGTTTGTCCATTCACATTTTTTGAGATTTAATATCCCAATTTGGACTCCATCATTGAGTCCAGAATGTCCAAAAATATTGGGTCACTTTGTCTTTTTATTTTATTCAGACACCAAAAATAATTTACTAAATTAAATTACTTAAATTAATTTAATTATGTTATTTTATATTGTATATTTATTTAGTCACTATTTTAATAAAGTTACACAGTGGTACTGTGGCTTGCGTGTGGGGGTTAAAACCCTCACACGCGCGAGGTCTATGGTTCAAGTCTGGGGAGCTGCGGCTCCTCTTTATTTTTTTGATTTTTGGTAAGTCAAACAGCGGATAAGGGGCCAATTCAGGGATAGGTTATCCCTATTCCGCCTTAGGTTATTAAATCAGAATCTCTTATCCTCGTTGCCAAACAAACCCAGTCCCATTTTTAAATGAAAACTTAAACTCTAAACGATGTTGTTCCATTTAACCGAATTTGCGACTGGGCAGGTTCCAACTTGAACCCCAAACCGACCCAAAACCCGACCTGTTTATCGTCTTCCCTATCTCCCATGCTACTGTTACCCTAGTTATAGGTTTCACAAACTTTCTATTTCGTGTAGTTTTCGAAGTTCATTTCTTCTGCTTTCAATTCTTATGGATTCCTAGGACATTAGGGATTATTTTAGCGTTCCTTTCGAGCATCGAATTGAGCTCAAAAGCTCAGTCAAACTCTCATGGTGTTTTCTGAATATTGCTTAGTACATGCTCAATTTGGCACCAAAATGTATGGGATTTGTTCTATTGTGATGGTCTCGTTATGGGGTTTACATCCCTATTCCTAAATTACCTAGGCTTTGGTGTTCATTTTGTAGGGGTTGGTTTTCAAACTCGTGGCTGTAACTCATGTTTTGGGGGTCTTTCTTTGGGTGTTTTGGTCGCCAAATAGGGTTTTTGTAACCCTTGTGAGATCTAGTTTCAATTCTAATTTATAGAAATGAGTTTAATAAGAGTCAGTTCAGACCTACTCCTTTAGAGGTCCAACAATGGTGGTCCACAAAATTTCTAGCTTTAACTATTTTAGTTTACCCCCTATTTTCTGATAGCACACACTACAATCACATACATTCATTCTAGATTCATCAAATTACACAAGACAGTGCCATATCATCCTTTTTTTTCCTGAGAGTGAAAATTTGAATTGAGAGCTTTTTACCTTCAAAATGGGTGCTCTCCTTCTTCTAGGGTTCAAACTGCTGACTCCCAAGATCAACTCTTAAGCTTGTATGCGTACAACCTCTCCTTCCTCCTCCTCCTTCTCGTTCTTCTTCTTCTTCTTCTTCTTCTTCTTCACTTTCTCTCTCTCTCTGCACACCACACACACATGTACACAGATGCCCTTGGTCTTTCTTGAACCACACATAGCACTACAACACACACATTATACATATATACACGTCTCATGTATATATAATATATATATATATAGATCTGCAGAGGTGTTGTATGAGATGTAAGTGGATGAGAGTGTCGCCCAATGGGGGTGCTGGCACCTTAATTTTGAGCATGCAGATTTGGGGCTTAATAGAGTGTGTATATATATATATATATATATATATATATATCTGGTGAGATATAGTGCATAAAAGTACTTGTAGCTCAACTTGTAATCTTTTTGGGCTTTAAATCTTACTTCTTTTTGGTCTAGGGTTCAAATCCTTTGGCCAACATTTTTGCCTTATTTTCTCCCCCTTTTTTTTTTTTTCTTCTTATGCTTTGTCTGGCATTTTAGGTATTGTTTGTTAAATTTTTTAAATTGTGTTTCAATTGCTTTAAAAACCTCTTGGTATTCTCGTCTTGTTTTTTATTTTTGTATGCTTCCTTGTTATGTCATTAATCTTATTTTTGACATGTTACATCATGTTTTATTTACACCAAAAATACATCGTATTTATCAAAAAATTTCTAACTAAATTTTTTTTATTCCCTTATCGTGGTAATTCGTCCAATTTCACTTCGTGTATTAATTTTAATATTTCGAGTTACTAATTTCAATTTAAGATTTCTAAGTATTTAATATATAATTAATTTCATAAAAATAGTATTAATTTGAATTACTTTGCCTAATTGGGTCAGGATATTACACTGTTGCTTTAAACGGTTAAGTTGTTAGAGAATGATGCAACAATTTATATTGAGCTATTTTAATACATTTTCTCATATGTAATCATGTTTTGCAAGTGTAGAATAGTGAGTAAATGAAAATAAATCTAAGAATTTATATCAAACTATTTTAATATCCTTCCTTATGTGCAATCATGTCTTGCACGTGTAGAGTAGAGAGTATATGAAAATAAACGGACATACTGGCGTAGTAAAGTGTGAATCCTGATGGAACAGGGCGAGAGAATATAAACCTTGCACCAAATTAACTGGGAAAGAGACTGAAACCCAATACATCTTAAAACGAAAAATTCTAATAAAATTTAGATCACCAGTTGCTCTAAAAATTTAAATTATTAGAAAATGAATTTAACAATATATATCAAGTTATTTTAAAATTTTCTTTCACGTGCAATCCTATTTTGTGCATAGAGAGTAGAAAGTATACCTATATCAACTTATTTTAACACAAACAACTAAAACAAACATGGAACTAAGAGTAGTCTTCACACAAAGCAGAGCTTTATGCCTTCAACACTTGAAAATAAGTTGTGAAGAAAAATTCCATTTCATACTAATTTCACCATTATGAGAAGGAGTTTTGGATTTTATTTTTTTCAAGAAGAGACTCTCCAAAGTGAGATGCTATGGATTTCCTTTAATTTGAAGGTCATAGCTCGTCTCTGTTACAGAAACCATAAATTTTTCCTAGTAAATTTAAGAGGGATAGTTATACCACATCAATTAATGATAAGACTTAAATTTAACTACAGATTTTTGTTCACATGTTAATGTGTCATGGGTATTTTTAAAATTAATGAAAAAATATATTCTTTGGTAGATAACAATAATTTTGATTAGGTGATAACCCACACTTGATAGCCACTTGATCATATGAGACTTGGGTTAAGTTTGAACAAGTCTTGTTAATTTTCCAACAACATTAAAATTAGTTTATGTAATTACCAATTCTTTGTACATCACCAATACTTTTAAATGCATTTTTCGAACTGGTGCTATCTTAATCAAAACATTAGCACTCTAAAGAAGCAACCAACACTTGTCAAGGTTTTTATAATTATGAAATAACAACATATAAAATTAGGGTGAAAAATGTTAAAGAAAGAGAGTGAAAAATGACAATATATTTTATATACACATACACTCCACATCTTGATCATCCAACACAAGTCATCCATGCACCTAAAGAAGACATAAATTTCAATTCATGGCAAAATTTCTCCATATATATTCATGCTCTTTAACTTTTAAGGATTAAGGAAAAAATACATATCCCATAATCTGACTTATATATATTGTCCATTCAACTTCAACGGGACCAAAAGATATACAATATCAGAAAACAAAAAATAATACCCACGTACAATTGAACAAACTAACCAAAACTAAAGGAATATACTTGTCTAGGATACTTCTTTCTTCTAATATGATTGGTAAGCTAATAAGTTGCATTTTCATCTTTAATGAATAATTAGACTTGATGTTACTTGTATATGTTCGCATGATCTTACTATGCAAACATTGCAAGAAATTCATCCATACGTTTCTGTCTCTCTTCCATTGCAGCCTCCATTTGTCTATGGTGCTCCTCCATGCTTTGCATCCTCATTGTAACTTCCGCTTACACTCGTTCTTGCAATTATTCTTGTAATTCAGTCCTCATCGTCTCCCTAATTTGTTCCATTTTCTCCTCTAAAGCCTCGTTGCCTCGTTGCCTCGTTGCTCAGCTTCATACAATCAAGGATGCTCATTTATTTGAACACCCAGACTGGATGAAGATGAATGAGAAGCCAACTTCCTATGGCCAAGGCCTTCTACATATCTCAACCTCGTTCCCAGCACTTGTTTACATATTTCCTCATCACTCAATGCCTCACTACCCTCTATGGGTGGCTGCGATCGAAGGTTAATCATGTGATCCTGCAATAATTATAAATGAGACAAGCGTTAGAAATATATATTAGCGACATTTAATTTATTTCCACCGTAAATACTCAATGTAACCAACGAATCTATAATCAACGGCTAATATTCGTCGGAACTAACCTCATTTCTTGTAGTGCTTGTTTTGTTTCATATTTTATAATTCACATGGATAAGAGTGTATTTTTTGGATTCCTTCTTATGGGAGAGAACCGATTTGTGTGAGTTGTCGTTGAGTCAAAAAGAGTTTTTAAGTTTGTGAGTATTTTTTTTTTTTGTAATATCTTTAATATATAATAGATTGATCATCGTTATTCGTGAGCATCTTGTTAAAGATTCATTTTTTATTTTTATCGCTTTTGCACAACAGTTTATACATGAAATATTATGAATACAAAATAATTAAATCCCAACGGGCCCTAAAATATATAGTCAGTATTCACTTTCAAGCTCGAAAGAGCCATTAAATCCTACTTCTTGTAATTTTATTTGTTGTTTTTAATTAAAGATTTTTTTTAAATTTTTATGCACTTAAAAATTGTATTTTAATACTTTTTTGAAGTCTAAATTAACAAACCAGGTAGGTAAGTCATTTCTTTTATTCACTTTATAGTTTTTAGAAGATTGATCAATGTATCATATTTATAACAGACATTATAATTTATAGATAAATTAATTTTTTAATTTCATTTTCATCATAATATATAGACAGATTAATTAAATACTTCATATTCTTTAAAAAATTTGGCTGTTATGTTTTGTTTCATTTTGACTTCTTTTTTTTATCTAATTAAGAAAGGAATCACTATATAAACAATTTTTAGAAATATTATACAATTTATTTTCTCTTAAAGATTGTAGATATTATCTTCTTCTTCTTTGTTTAAAAAAATAAGAATTAGATGTCAAAGTTCACAATTTTTTATTTTTAATATCATGTGGTCTGGTTTGGGGTTTTAATGGAAAAGTACCCTTCATCTTTTTTTGTAGTCGAACAGTTGTCATCATGATAGAGCCACCTTTGACATGAACTACAAGATTTTTATATCGAGTAATCTTACATTTATCAAAAAAAAAATTACTTAAAAAGTTTAATAGATAAATTAATATTATTGTACTAGTTTTACGTCACATAATGTAATATAATGTGATAAAATATTAATATAATACTAACAATTCATGTATATAAATATTTTTATTAAAAAAATCTACGTAAATATTTTCAGTAGAGAAATCGACCAGTGATTGTAATAATAAAAAATTAAAAAAAGACTACCATATATAATTGAGTGTAAGAGGTAAGAACTTCTACTACACATTTTTTTTTCGTTTGAAAACATGAAATATCTTTTTTCATATAAGGATTAACTGGACTGAGTAATAAGTAGTAGTTGTTACTTTTCCAAATAAAAAAAGAAAGCTAGTTTCTTTCTCTTTCATTTGGTCATTATCTATGACACACACACACACACACACACACACACACACACACACACACACACATATATATATATATATATATACCATTATTAAAAAATTAAGTTAATTGTTATCTAGAAACGAATAATTTTAACACTTATTCCATTTATAGTGTATAGATTAAAAAATTATCGAGTAAGTATTATACTGTATCATTATATTATCAATAATGCTAGGTTTACTTAAAAATTTTACCAAAAATGTTTACTTTCATGAGTTGACAGTCTTGTATTGGTTGGATATCACATCATGATGTGACATCATATGATATCTAACCAATACAACACTACCAACTCACGAAAGTAAACAATTTTAGTAAAATTATAAAGGTAAGAGTAGCATTACTCTTACAATAATGCTACCGTTACCATTTTTTTCTACCAAAACATTTTACCTGCTGATGTGGCCCAAGCCACATCAGCAGGCTTAAAAGAAAATTTTTCTGTACATCAGCAGACTTTCTCTTTCCCGCATTTTCTCCATCCTCTTTTCTCTTCCCGCCCATAACATAAACCCAAATATCTCTCTCTTTTTCTGTTTCTTTCTCTCTCTTCTTCTTCTCTCCTCTGTCATTTCCTCGTTTGAATCTCTATTTCTTTCTCTCTCTACATTAGCACGGTCTCTCATCACTTTCTTGTTCAGCGGAGGGGGAGAAGATTCAAGTGCTCGGATCTGCTGGTGGTAAGCTCATCTCTCTCTCCATGTAATTACACTATATATATGTACACAGACTTTATTTTATGTATATCTGTGTATGAATTTGAGTTATGTTTGTTTTTCTTAGTAGATTTTGATTGATAAGTGTATTCGAATGGTGATGGTATTGGATGGCAAATGTTGGAATGAATAGGTATTGTATTATTGATTCTTTTCACTAAAAATTTATAGATCAAATTTTTGGGTGAATGGTGGGGTTGAATTATATTTTATAGGTGATTGATTATTAGCGAAGGTTACTTTTTTCTAGCATGCTGAATGATTTTGATTAGTTTTGCAACTATTAGCTTTCTACAAGTTTCCTGGTCTTGATGGGTGCACATGTATCTTTTCCAAAATGATTCATTTTCCTTGAATGGAATATAATCTACACTATCCTAGGAGTTTTAAGACTGGAAGAAATTTTTAGCTGCTGTGTTGGACATTTATTGAATGATCCACCTTTACTGCAAGGGGTAACCGTAAAACAGTGTTTCTTTGTTCTTTTCCCATGTTGCCTGACCAAAAATGGCGCTCCTTTTTTCCATTTTCGAATGCCTGCTTTGCACATATATCTCTATTTTGTTATTGTCTTGCTGATTTAATTAGAAGAGAACAAAAATAGTAGAAAGAACAAGAGAGAAGAGGAACAATAAAACAAAAAAGGGTTTCATAAAAAAGTCGGAATGTAACTTCTTCTTCTTTTTTTTTTTTTAATAATTTTTTAGGCATAATTAGGAAGTAAAGGTCAAGCTTATAGAACATTGTTCAAACAAATAAAAAACTAATATTCTTTTATGTTTCCAAGAACTGGGAAGCATTGTGATCATTTATAAATAATCATTGAAATTATATATATTTAGAATAACAAAGGGAAAGCAAAAGAAAATGGGAAAAAAGATAAAAAAAAATTAATAAGAGAGAGACCCACTCTTGTTATTGACTCAATGTTTATTTGGTTGTGTGGTTGAGCTTACTTGAGAGATCAAAACAATCGGCAGCTCTTGGACTCCCCATTCTAGGGGTTTTCTTGCCAACTTCATTGCAGAAGTTCCAAGCTTCGAAGGCCACTCTCAGTCCATCTCTTCTCATTTCAGGATCTCCAACTTTTGAGATACTTTCTTTACCTTTTGCAGATGAAACATAACATTAGCACATTTGCCATGAAAAACAACCTTAAAAATTGGTTTTTCATAGCTGTTCTAATAAAATCATGCTCCAGAAACAGAGCAAAATAAATACTATTCATTCAGGAAATGGGTCGCAGCTAACAACTGATGTTATGTGCGCCTTTTCTCTCTCTCAACCCATTCTTTTCTTTCTCTTTGTAACTACTCTATTTCACACATCTTCCTTCCTTTCTTTCCTTTTCTATCCATGGCATGTCATCCGGCATTGAAATTTTTATATAGAATTCGAATGACCTGTTTTAGAGAGAGAATTTCGGTGGAATCGAAATGCTCTGTAGTGGTCGGACTATAGGTGTGGCTTGGAATTGAATGTTTGTCTCCTTGCAGGTGGCTTGGTTTGGTTTAATTTTTATTTCTTTTATGATGATTGACCAGAGCCCTTTTTAGTAAGGTCTATTAGAATGAATTTGGGTGTTTGTTTCAAATGAGTTAATTTGTGGAAACGTTTGTTTTTGGAAACCATGTGCAATACACCACTTCAATTATAGGAAATTGATTGAATTTCATTATTTTTGTGCATTGTCAGACATTAAGAAGTCGAAAAAACCTTTCAGATCATGCAAAGATGGTTGTTCAGAACTTCTAAATTCCAAAGAGTGATGAATATTTCAGAGAACAAAAATTAAGTTTTACTTTGATTTAAGCCTATTTCAAGGTAAAACTTAAATCTCTAGTGCTTAATTCTTTGAGCAACCTGTATTCTTTGAGAAAAATGTATAAATATAACTATGTAATATCTTCATTTTACAATCAGCCTTCTGTGAGTTTAGAATCTTGTTTACACATTGATCAACTACAAGACTCTGAGTAGTTTTTCTTGGCCTATGAAAAGCTTGAGAGAAAAAACTTCTCTTATTTTACAGGATTATTGGGCTCATTTTTTGATAACGTTGTTGTTTTTTTATTGGGATATTGTGTTCATCTAATTTCTTCTTTGTTATAGTTTCAGTTGGTAACTTGCCGACTGTTCTTCTTGGGGTTGCGGCTGCTGATATTTGAGTAATTATTTGAGCATCTTCGTGCCAACCTAACTGGAATTGAGGTTCTAACCATGATACCCTTTGCACTTTTCCTCTTCTCTTTCTTTTATTGATGTTGTATGCATTATAATGTGCTTACCAAAGGATATATAGTTATGAGTATGAGTGCACCAAGGGGCTGTTTGGACCTTACTAATTGTAATGTGTTGGGTCTATGTTACCATGCTTTACTTTTCCACAATGAATCAATCACAATTCATGTGAATACGAATTGTAGTTTCTTGTATAAAGCAGGTCCGCTACATCAAAATTAATGAACAACCAATCCATGAAACTACGAACATAATTTTGTGACAAAATTGTAACATGGGGTTATTGCCAATTTGGGTTGATTTATTTTTTGAAGTCAACGTTGATTTTTTCTTTAGTTTTAGCTTTAATTTTCCTTAAAAGTTACAGGTTTATTTCAAATGCCCTTGTAAGTTGTGACCTTATTAACTTGCTTTTGCATTGCCTAGAATCCTTTTCATATTTTTTTTTTCTTCATTTCCTTTCCCATGCTGCTAGTCCAAGCAGCCCCATGGTGCTAGTCTAAGTAGCCCCATGCTGCTAGTCGAAGCAGCCTTTGGTGCTAGTCCAAGCAGCCTTTGGTGCTAGTCCAAGCAGCCCCTTGCTGCACTCATGCTCATAACTATAATTAGTTGTCTAATGTTTCTTTTTTACATGTTTTCAATTTATAGGAATGGAAGAGGATGCTTTAAGTAGCTCATCAAGTATGGAAGTAGTTGAGGAACAAAAGGAGAATGAAATGGAGATAGTTAATTTGGAAGAGAAAGTAGAGGCTCCCAAGATTGGAATGACATTTAGTAGTTACGATGAATTATATGATTATTATATAAGATACGCGAAGCAATTAGGGTTCGCAATTTGCAAAAGATCGTCAACCAAAGGGGATGATGGAGAGTTGAAATATATTACACTTGCATGTTCTCGATCAGGTCATTCACAACACACTTCAAAGAATATCTTCAGACCACATCCAATAACAAAAACAAATTGTCAAGCAAAGATTAGGGCAATTGCAATTGATGGTGGAAGTTGGCAAGTAAACTCTCTTTCTCTTGATCATAACCACGGATTAAGTCCTGGTAAGGCCCGATTTTATCGGTGTAATAGAGTGATGCGACCATATGTTAAAAGAAAGCTTGAAATGAATGACAAAGCAGGAATTAGAATGAACAAGAGTTACAATGCTTGTGTTGTTGAAGCAGGGGGGCATGAGAATATGACATTTTTGGAGAAAGATTGTAGGAATTATATTGAGAAAGTAAGGCGATTGCAGCTTGGGCAAGGAGATGCTGCTGCAGTACAAGATTATTTTTTGAAGATGCAAGCGGACAATGCAAATTTCTTTTATGCCATGGATTTAGATGAAGAAGCTCGATTAAAAAATTTGTTTTGGGCTGATGCGAGAAGTAGGGCAGCATATGAAGAGTTTGGTGATGTTGTTACATTTGATACAACATATTTGACAAATAAATATGACATGCCTTTTGCTCCTTTTGTCGGTGTCAATCATCATGGCCATTCAATATTACTTGGATGTGGGTTAATTTCAAATGAGGACACGGATACATTTACTTGGTTGTTTCAAACTTGGCTTACATGCATGTCCGGTCGTGCTCCAAGTGGTATAATTACTGATCAAGACAAAGCCATGAAAAAGGCAATTGAGAAAGTTTTGCCCAATACACGTCATCGGTGGTGTTTATGGCATATAATGAAAAAAATACCAGAAAAATTGAAAGGTTACAAGGACTATGAATCCATCAAGTTTATCTTACAAAAAGTTGTTTATGATACACTGAGTCCAAATGAATTTGAATGTAGTTGGAATTTGATGATTGAGAACTACAAGCTTCATGGTAACGAATGGCTACTTGGAATGTACATAGAGAGGCATCGTTGGGTGCCGGCTTTTGTGAAAGATAATTTTTGGGCTGGAATGTCCACCACACAAAGAAGTGAGAGCATGCATGCTTTTTTTGATGGGTATGTCAATGTGAAAACAACTTTGAAGCAATTTGTGGAACAATATGAGAATGCATTAAAAGATAAGGTGCAAAAAGAGACTCAGGAAGATTTTAATTGCTTCAACTCATGGCTCCCTTGTATAACTCATTATGAAATGGAGAAGCAATTTGCAGATGCTTACACTACTGCAAAATTTAAAGAGTTTCAAATGGAGTTGACAGGGAAGATCTATTGTAGCTTGTTTCCAATCAAAGAGGATGGTTCAAGTTCAGAGTATAAAGTATGGGAGGACGTAAAAATAGGAGACAGCCTACAACGTGTAAATTTCATGGTCTTGTTAAATGGAAAAGATTGTGAAGTTAAATGCAATTGTCGCCTATTTGAGTCCAGGGGAATTTTATGTAGGCATGCAATTGTAACTCTCCTTCATAATAAAGTTTATCGCATTCCCGAGAGATATATCATGCGGCGATGGAGGAAAGATGTAAAGAGATGCCACACCAGGGTCCGAATAAGTTATAGTGACTATAGTGCCAAAGCAGAAGCCAAAAGATTTGATAGTTTGTGTAATTCCTTTCATGAGGCAGCTGACATGGCATCGGAATCTGAAGATAAATTCAATTTGGTGATGACTTGGATAGCTGAGATGAAGAATAATTTGAAACATGCAGAAGGAATTTGCGGAAGTAATCAAACTACTTCAAAAGTAAGCACTGAAAATAATTCTGTTGGCGAACATCATGGTATATCAAATGAGAGTAAGAATATACTCACTCCATTAGCAGTTCGAAGTAAAGGGCGCCCACCCTTTAAAAGGAAACAATCTAAGGTTGAACAAATTGTTAAAAAGAGAAAAGAAAAGAAAAAGGAGATGGTTTCTATAACAAACAATGTGAATGAAGGTGGATTGAAGGTATGTAAAAAATAATCATTTTGGCTATTCACTTTATTTTTTAATGGCTGCAATCATTTTTAATTATACCCAATTTTGTTTTATAGGATTTCGAGAAATTCAAAAGTATGGGCATTGGTCATATTGAAGGTCCTACTGCTTATAACGTTGCTAATATAATTGGAACGCAAGATAGCATTGTTGTGAGTAGCAGAGAAGTGGTTTTGGTTATTTATTATTGTCCACTTATAAATCATAACTTCTAAAACATCCTTTAGGAGCTTTCTATATAACTATTTTTTATTTATTTTAGAAAAACTCAGCATCCTTTTGGTCACTCAATCAAAGAAGTCATGCAAACCACTCAAGTGGAGATAGTCATGCTCATGCAAGTCAAATTTATGGTACTACACCATTTTACTTGGAAAACACGAGTTTTCCCATTTTTCAACAAAACTGTATCCAGGTATATAATTAAATATTTTATTTAATTATTAAAATGTAGTGCAACAATCTAAATTTTCATGTTATTTCAGGTTAATCCAAGCTTCCAAGGACATCGTGATGCTAACATGCCTAATTACACTCCCCAGATAATGCTTGGAGTCGATGTTGCAACAAATGTCAACTTAATGCAAGTATGTACTATATTTTTCTCAAACACTTACACTAATATGCACATATCTAATGGAGTGTATTTATTTTTGTTTCAGGGTAATCTGAATCTCCATGGATATAGTAGGACTCCACCAACCAACCTTTCTGTAGATTACCCATCTGGGGATTCAGATCATGTAACTAAAAGAAGGGCAATGGGGTTATCGGATGAGGTAGTTCAATTTGGCTCTCACTGGATTCATATTTGCAAATTCACGCTATTATAAATATCTTATTTCCTTGTTTTGCTACTTGTTCTCTTGATGGCTGTTCTGTAAATGCAGCTAAACATGCCCGTTAATATACTGCCTGTATCATTTCCGGGTCATGCTCTTAGTCAAGCCTTTAATACCCCTGATGACTTACCCAAGACAGTTGCAAAGACTCTGAATCAGGGGTCAACTTCTATGAGCATGGATTTTCATCCTCTTCAATAGACTTTACTTCTAGGTCTGGTTCTTACTGGATCTAATTTTCTTGTTTAAAGTTCCAAACTGTGACTGGGCATTGTGATTTTGCTTTCATGCTTAGAAATTAGTGTGGAACTTTTGTTTTCTTGTTGGTTTCAGTGGAAACCTTTCCATTCAAACATTTTATTTTTATTAATAATAAGTGTAATTGGAGAATCTACTTGGCTGAATGGGTATGAACTTCACGAGGAAAGAGTCACACATACCTATTTTTGTTTTGGAAAATATATACTTCAATTCAATTCAATCTGTTTTCCAATTTCAGGGACATCATCTTGGAATCTAAAGCAACTGAAGTGATGCATTGGGCATGCAGTGTTTGCTCTCTCTTAGTTCCACACATGCATGTACATAAAGTGATATTGTGGTCGAGTTGTGATTATTTGCAATCTTCTATCAGTCAGGGATGGAAGAAAGGTACTTACTCATTTAGTGCTGTGAATGGGCTCAAAATAAAAAACCAGCTCTGTTTTATGTGGTTCCACATTCTAGGTAATTGATGCATGGCAGACTGACAGTCAGAACTCATGAGCTTGTGTTTGTCAACATTTTTGGTGAATATATGCAGGTAATGAATGGGTTTGAAGTAGTTGAAGTATTGGATTCAAGACACCCAAATTTTAAGAAGGGTGACTTGATTTGGGGTATGACCGGATTTGAAGAGTACACTCTCATTATAACACTTGAATCACTCTTTAAAATTGAACACACTGATGTACCCGTTTCATATTATACTGGAATTCTCGGTACGTTTCTCGCCTGTATAAGTAAATATTTATACTACTGAAATTATCTAACTAGAGAGAAATATGATCTGCATGTGTTGAACCAACCACCAAAGTAATAAACGATCTTTCTCTACCCATGATTTGTTACTAATTTGTATATTTTCCATATCAGAAAATTTGCAAAAATCAAATATATATCACTTCTCATTCTGTTTTGTACTGTTGAATAATCAATGTCATATCTAATTCTTGTGTTTTTTGTTATAGGCATGCCTGGTTTGACTACTTATGTTGGTTTTCACGAGATTTGTTCTCTCAAGAAAGGAGAATATGTCTTCATTTCCACTGCATCTGATGCTGTTGGTCAGCTTGTTGGGTAGTTTCCAAAGTTGTTAGGTTGCTTTGTTGTTTATCAGTTGAATTTTTTCCCTTCATTTGACCAGCAAAATGCCTGGTTTTGGTATATTTTTGTCCGATGCTGCAAGCAATTGAGTGTTGATAAGTGGGCAATTGTTGATGTCTCTATTGACAAAGTTGAAGATAATATTGATGCGTCCATTGTAAAATGAGTTCTTTTCTTAAGATAATGAGTTGTTTTCAATTTTATCTACTTAACATCTATTTAAAGAAGGATTGATACAAGTACATGGAAACTAATTTTGTTTCTTCTGCCCATGCTATTTCAGCTTTGTCTTCATCTTCGGAAAGTTATGATTGCTGAATAAGAAGTAATGGTGTATGGCTTGTAAGGCACGAATGTGGGGGATAGGAAAAGTCAGATTGATGAATCAAGTGTCACATCGATGGTTGGAGCATATTCGTATTTTTGTCCTTGTAGTGCCAAACTGTTGTAAATGTATGGATTAGCTTTTTACAGACCTTGTTTAGACCAGAGAACAACATAGCACTAATGTTGTATGTACAGTAATTTGTTAAATTATAGTTATTAGTTGGGATTTGTTGCTAGGCAAAGGCAAATATGATACGGATGGTTTTTTTTATCCTTTTCCAATTGCTCATTAAACAGATGGGTTTGTAAGATGTTAATGTGTATGAAGTATATGTAAAAGAATTTGTTGCCTTGTACATTATGAAATTTCTTGAATGGTATTGTGCTTTATGCTGTTGCTTTTTTATCTGCATTTGAGCTTTTCTCACACACCCAATGAAAAACAATCTTTCCAGGAGTTAATGAATTTATTGTGTGCCTGACATATATAGTTATGAGCATGAGTGCAGCAAGGGGCTGCTTGGACTAACAGCAAAGGCTGCTTTGACTAGCATCATGGGGCTACTTAGACTAGCACCATGGGGCTGCTTGGACTAGCAGCATGGGAAAGGAAATGAAGAAAAAAAATATATGAAGAAGGTTCTAACAATCATATTTTCTTTATTTTTTCGATTCAAAAGGAAATAACCCGAGTCTTATAATGAGAGGAAAAAGGGAGAGAGTGGCGAAGGAAATAAAGATATGAAAAAAGTTCTAACAATCGCTAGGTTGAGAACTTGATTTTTATCGATTTAAATAGAAAATATGTGGGTCTTATAAAGAGAGGAAAAAGGGATACAGGAATACCTAGAGGCACAATGTGCTTACCAAAGGATATATAGTTATGAGCATGAGTGCAGCAAGGGGCTGCTTGGACTAGCAGCATAGGCTGCTTGGACTAGCAGCAAGGGGCTGCTTAGACTAGCAGCAAAGGCTGCTTTGACTAGCACCATGCGGCTGCTTGGACTAGCAGCATGGGAAAGGAAATGAAGAAAAAAAATATATGAAAAAGGTTCTAACAACCATATTTTCTTTATTTTTTCGATTCAAATGGAAATAACCCGAGTCTTATAATGAGAGGAAAAAGGGAGAGAGTGGCGAAGGAAATAAAGATATGAAAAAAGTTCTAACAATCGCTAGGTTGAGAACTTGATTTTTATCGATTTAAATGGAAAATATGTGGGTCTTATAAAGAGAGGAAAAAGGGATACAGGAATACCTAGAGGCACAATGTGCTTACCAAAGGATATATAGTTATGAGCATGAGTGCAGCAAGGGGCTGCTTGGACTAGCAGCGAGGGGCTGCTTGGACTAGCAGCATAGGCTGCTTTGACTAGCATCATGGGGCTGCTTGGACTAGCAGCATGGGGCTGCTTAGACTAGTAGCATGGGAAAGGAAAGGAAGAAAAAAAATATATGAAAAAGGTTCTAACAACCATATTTTCTTTATTTTTTCAATTCAAATGGAAATAACCCAAGTCTTATAATGAGAGGAAAAAGGGAGAGAGTGGCGAAGGAAATAAAGATATGAAAAAAGTTCTAACAATCGCTAGGTTGAGAACTTGATTTTTATCGATTTAAATGGAAAATATGTGGGTCTTATAAAGAGAGGAAAAAGGGATACAGGAATACCTAGAGGCACAATGTGCTTACCAAAGGATATATAGTTATGAGCATAAGTGCAGCAAGGGGCTGCTTGGACTAGCAGCGAGGGGCTGCTTGGACTAGCAGCATAGGCTGCTTTGACTAGCATCATGGGGCTGCTTTGACTAGCACCATGCGGCTGCTTGGACTAGCAGCATGGGAAAGGAAATGAAGAAAAAAAATATATGAAAAAGGTTCTAACAACCATATTTTCTTTATTTTTTCGATTCAAATGGAAATAACCCGAGTCTTATAATGAGAGGAAAAAGGGAGAGAGTGGCGAAGGAAATAAAGATATGAAAAAAGTTCTAACAATCGCTAGGTTGAGAACTTGATTTTTAGCGATTTAAATGGAAAATATGTGGGTCTTATAAAGAGAGGAAAAAGGGATACAGGAATACCTAGAGGCACAATGTGCTTACCAAAGGATATATAGTTATGAGCATAAGTGCAGCAAGGGGCTGCTTGGACTAGCAGCGAGGGGCTGCTTGGACTAGCAGCATAGGCTGCTTTGACTAGCATCATGGGGCTGCTTGGACTAGCAGCATGGGAAAGGAAAGGAAGAAAAAAAATATATGAAAAAGGTTCTAACAACCATATTTTCTTTATTTTTTCGATTCAAATGGAAATAACCCGAGTCTTATAATGAGAGGAAAAAGGGAGAGAGTGGCGAAGGAAATAAAGATATGAAAAAAGTTCTAACAATCGCTAGGTTGAGAACTTGATTTTTATCGATTTAAATGGAAAATATGTGGGTCTTATAAAGAGAGGAAAAAGGGATACAGGAATACCTAGAGGCACAATGTGCTTACCAAAGGATATATAGTTATGAGCATGAGTGCAGCAAGGGGCTGCTTGGACTAGCAGCATAGGCTGCTTGGACTAGCAGCAAGGGGCTGCTTAGACTAGCAGCAAAGGCTGCTTTGACTAGCACCATGCGGCTGCTTGGACTAGCAGCATGGGAAAGGAAATGAAGAAAAAAAATATATGAAAAAGGTTCTAACAACCATATTTTCTTTATTTTTTCGATTCAAATGGAAATAACCCGAGTCTTATAATGAGAGGAAAAAGGGAGAGAGTAGCGAAGGAAATAAAGATATGAAAAAAATTCTAACAATCGCTAGGTTGAGAACTTGATTTTTATCGATTTAAATGGAAAATATGTGGGTCTTATAAAGAGAGGAAAAAGGGATACAGGAATACCTAGAGGCACAATGTGCTTACCAAAGGATATATAGTTATGAGCATGAGTGCAGCAAGGGGCTGCTTGGACTAGCAGCGAGGGGCTGCTTGGACTAGCAGCATAGGCTGCTTTGACTAGCATCATGGGGCTGCTTGGACTAGCAGCATGGGGCTGCTTAGACTATTAGCATGGGAAAGGAAAGGAAGAAAAAAAATATATGAAAAAGGTTCTAACAACCATATTTTCTTTATTTTTTCGATTCAAATGGAAATAACCCGAGTCTTATAATGAGAGAAAAAAGGGAGAGAGTGGCGAAGGAAATAAAGATATGAAAAAAGTTCTAACAATCGCTAGGTTGAGAACTTGATTTTTAGCGATTTAAATGGAAAATATGTGGGTCTTATAAAGAGAGGAAAAAGGGATACAGGAATACCTAGAGGCACAATGTGCTTACCAAAGGATATATAGTTATGAGCATGAGTGCAGCAAGGGGCTGCTTGGACTAACAGCAAAGGCTGCTTTGACTAGCACCATGCGGCTGCTTGGACTAGCAGCATGGGAAAGGAAATGAAGAAAAAAAATATATGAAAAATGTTCTAACAACCATATTTTCTTTATTTTTTCGATTTAAATGGAAATAACCCGAATCTTATAATGAGGGGAAAAAGGGAGAGAGGAATACCCGAGTCTCAACATACACCGTGTACAATATTTTGAATTTGTTCAAGCATATAATTAGTAAACTTGAATTTAGGAAAGCCTTTTTAATACTAAGTTTTTTTTCCCGTCTTTACTTCTGTTTTTTTCCCCTTAATGATTTAGCATTATCACATGTTTTATATTGTATAGCTGCATCATTCTGTATTGGTGCTGTCTATAGGATCACCTTGGTTTTAAATTTTGGCAATTTCTTTGTGATCATGTTTATCAACAACTAGGAGACAATAGTCACCTTCTAGGAGACAAAAGAAGAGTTGTGATGGAAAAGCAAGATTTTAACAACAAAAAGGATGAAGACTGCCTCTATTATTAAACTTCCACTAAAAGAAGATGCAGCAGCACAATACCAACGTCAATGGCCTCTTCTTTCAATGTCAATATTCTTTACAATCAAACCCTGTTAAAAGGTTGTTACATGTATACAATCCAAGAGCCCATCTCTAACCTACCTGTAGTTAAACTCTCCTTTACTTCCACACAACATATACTAATTACAATGTATCTAAAGCACCACCATAGTTCAAACTCCCTCACATGTAAAGACCACCTTCTTGAGAAAGTCGAACAGAGGCAGCACGTTGTCAATGAGCTCTTCATCTGGTGGTTCGAGTTCTCCACAGTTACACAGGCGATGGTATACAGGGTCCATGTAATTTGCTGCAACAACCAGATTTGGGCTTTGGCAGCTACTGCATTTGAAAACCAGTTAAGTAGTTTAACCAATGCTTCCTAACTGATGGGGACCTTTATGATTTGAGAATGGCTGCAAGCACAAAAAAAGGCAGTGAGTAAAGAATTCCAAAAGATATTTAAAAATTTACTAAAATGCAAGAGAAAAAGAATTGAAAAAAAAAAATGAAACTCAATTCAACAAGGCCTTAGTCTCAACAAATTGGGGCTGGCTACCTTGATCCCATATTTTCTGTCCCTTTCAATATCAGGCTCTCCAACTTCATCCCATATTTTCTGATTTCAACAACAATTTATGAGATATAAAATTGAACATCACTATCACAGATTCAACTGGCACTATCTGAAGGAATTTTTAGTAACAATCTAAAGCAAACAACTTCAACTGTTTCCCAAAGAATTGCATTTAAACAAATGAATTCCTTTACCCTGGCTATTCTTGCACTTACTGAGATATAAAGGCTCCGTTAAAGCATATAATTAGTCCCCTATTATTTGCCCTTAGCTGGATCATTTTGGCTGTTCAACATCAGGGTGCATGTATGCAAACCAAAGTCTTTTTTTATTTGAGTTGTATAGGAGTTCAGCAAGGCCAGATTGACCTGAGCTTTACCATCTAACAAACAGACCTATCTCTCAGGACATTATATACAATATTATTTGGAGCATAGAAAGTTGGCTTCTTATGTAATCCATCTTAACCTCCAGCTTCTGAGAACATAGATGTTAAGTTTGACGTTGGAAACTATTAAACTTGAACACAGAAGTTGATGACAATTAAATTCATTCTACCTGTCAATTTCCTTTTCTCTAATTGTTGCACATTCTTTTTCTCCTCTCAGTATTGTAGAGAATGCCCTTTTATCCTGACATAGGATTATTAGTATTTGTACAGATTAGCAAATCAGTGACAAACAGAAGCAGATGCAACCTACAGAGTTCAGAAATGTGAGGAACTTGTTTGGAAAAACAATTAGGGTGATCCCAAGAACAGGCTGTTAGAGGCACAGTAAGGCACATAATATACAGATTTGAGACATCACATAAAGGATTGCATGAAGCGTAAAGTGTCTGGATGCAAATTGACCAGACTAAACAATTAAGTGGGCAGCTAGAAGAATTTTCTTAATACAACATCCCAACAAAGTTATTCTTGAAATGATCAAACTACCACATTGCTCCTCCCTCAATGAACCATCTAATTGTAACTTTCACCTCCCCCCACATGCCCCTATACTAGTATGCAACAAATAGGCAGATGTTCCCAGATCCACCACCATATAGTAATTCTCAACAATTTCACAGACAAGTCATTATTTAGGTAAGTTTACAAGGAACTAAACCACAAAGTGAGAATTTTGAACTAGTTTATCGAAAATCAAAATGAACCCTAAATACTTGCCTCTTCATTCATACTTGTGACAGTGTCCTGAATCTTCTTTAAGATAATTCCTAAACTCCCCATTTCGAAATGCAATGCCTGATAATTGATTGTTTCACAATAAGTTCAGAAACTGCAATACTGACTACAAGAAGTTAAATAGAGAATACCAAAAGATTCAAGCGTACCTATTCGAACACCAAAAGATTCAAGTGTAACTTTGAACTATGAAGAAAGATAAAGCAGAGGCCCAACATCCATATATATCATGCCAGCCTAGGCATGCAACTAAAGTATGAAAGCTTACTTAGAGCAGTCTTACAATATCCTTAAGCTTACAGCTTTGAGGAGAACTGTAACAGTGGTGGAATTTCTATATGTTTTCTTACATTTTCTTAAGGGTAACATCACTTCAAGGTATAACATAAGCAAATTTATCCCCCTTCAAGACATTAGGCAAGGTCATTCTGTTAAAAAATATTTCTGCATACTTTATGCTTCTACACTTGGAATACATGTCAACAATGGCACTGCCCACAAAAACATTATCCATATGATCGGTCCTAATTATATAAGGTTCGGACTTCAGGAGGAAAAAAAAAAGGTTCACACTTCAGAGTGTTAGTCTACTTGAGGGCGAACTCACTTGGATGGATTGTACTAGACCTCCATTTGAAGAGATTTGAATCAAAAGTTTGGGATGCCTATGGCCATCATTGTTGTAATGAAACAGTTCTAGTGTAAAAATTACTAGTAGTGTCACAAAATGAAAAAAACACCACACAAGTATGAGAGAGAGGGGGAGAGAGAGAGGCAGCACCTGCTGAGCTCCATTCGAATAAGAAGTTAAAAGCATAAGAAACAATCCAAGAGCAGAACCAGTTAACCAAAGTCACAAGGCATCCAGCTGAACCTTTTATGTTTATAGGAAATATCTAAAAATTAATAGGTAAAAACTAACAGTTGAAAGAAACCACCACCGATATAAAAATAAGACACAGAATGTTGGGCTGGAAAACCACCACCGATAGGATAAGATCTAACCCCATTTATTAACCCCTCAAACAACTTATCAAGGCTTTGCAAAACAACATTTCCTTTTTCATAGTATTGCTAAATTAAATAGCAGTGAATATAATGCTCTTACTAAAACACAAAAGTTGTTTCTAACATCTTACTAAAACACAAAAGCTGAAGCCTAGATTCATTACAATAGAAGTATTGGTGAACAATAACATTAACTGTTTCAAATCGAAAATGTAACAGAACCATCAATGAGAAATCAAACCCTCCTACTTTCTAGAGTGTCGGCTTTATCAAATTGTTGTCATGCGTGAGCCATTGCACAACCAATTGCTTCCGTATCAAATTGATTGTGTCCTGCACTAACCATATAAAATCAGCAATGATCCCATGATAGAGTTATATGTAAATCCACTCATAACCATATTAACTGACCTTTGAAAATGAAGATGTCATGCGACCATCCCAAGACTCCATAAATTTTATTACAAAAATACCAGAGGAACCTCTACGTACAAAAAGTGAAGGAAAAAAATTAATCGATCCTTTAGTAGACATTTTTTAGTACGAACAAAAAATTATCTTTTACTAGTAGATGTAAACACTTACGGGTCTCTTTGTGCTTGTTGAGGCAATCGATGGTGCATGATCTCAAATTCATTGACCGACACAACCCCACCACAATAGGTCACAATGTGATGGAATAGTTCACGCTAAATATAATAGTCATGTAAATTATAAAGTTTTAGTCAATACACACTAACATTTTAGTCTATGCATATAGTACAAGAACTTAGTGTAATTAATATATTACATCCATACCAATGACAAAACAAACTGGTGCAACTGGTTCGCCGCATAGAAAGACTCCATTGAATCTAAAATATCAATCCTCCGATCTCGAAGATTGAATACGCAGCACCACCAGTGGGTCTTTTGTAGGAGAGGCACCATTAACTACAATCCATTATAACAAAGAATAAAATAATGACTCTTTTAGCGCATTTGTCATGATAAATGAACATAATATTATAAAATTACCATATTTGAATCGTTGATGTTATAATGCAAAAGCTTGGGTTGAAAGTATTCTTCAAAACTCTCCACACAAATTGATCTTCCATTATTAAACATTTCTGCAAATTCAGCCTATTTCTCAAAGTGAAAATTAAAAAATGTTAGCATTAACAAAAAAAGGTTGTATATACTATAAATTTGACTATACGTACCCCAAACTGTGGATCAAATATATGAACAAAGCGCCTTGAAAAACCTTTTCGTGTTCGCGCTTTATTGGATTCCCGTTCCATGATTACAGTGCGAGCAACATCCATCACCTATACAATCGATATGTGCTCTATTAAAACTCCAAACAATAATTAGTGTATCAAAAATGAAAATGTGACAAATACTTACTTTGTAAGACACATGCCCACGGGCTTTCATAGAGTCGATAATGTCACTTCTCATCAAAGATGGTGATGGGGGTATGTGGATAACGTTCGTGCTATACAAGTCATGATTTATAAGTATGGGTCAAATTATTATTGTAAGGTTAATTATTTGTGTCAAGCTGGGAAAATCTTATACGTACCTCAAAATCAAGAAGTCATCTTTCTTCATACACCATTGATACAAAAGATCCTCCTGCTGAGTCAGCTGTTGTATAACAACCACTGGTGCAGACTCGTAAGGATCTTGTATTTGTGGGCCTGGTTGGATAGGTCGGCGACGTCGCCTCTGAATTAAATGAGTAGAACTACCGTCTGGATGGCCGATGGATAGGTCCATAATAGGCTCATGTTCTTGCGGTGTGCCGGTAGCCTCTTCTTGATATGGACTGAAACTAGCATGTGCGGAAACATCATGCAATGAAGACCCTTCCACATCTACCATTACTTGTTTACGTCGTCGTCTCGTGTAAACAAATTGTATGTTTGAAGATGGAGCACTAGTCTCGACTCGGCCTCCATCAATTGAGAAATCTCGAACTCTTTCATCTTCGAGATCTTGACCTCCTACGTCCTGAAAATCTTGATATCTTTCATTTTCAGAATCGTGACCTCCTATATCTTGCAAATCTGGACCTCTTTCATCTTCAGAGTCCCGACCTCCAGCATCTTCAAAGTTGGCTGCAGGCATATTAGGCATTGAAGATGATGGCCCTGCTTCTGAAGGTTGTAGACGTTGGTCAACCAAAAAAAGTTGTTGGTAAATAGTGCTTTTAAATTGGTCTTGAGTGCTTTTAAATTGCTCCTCAGTGCTTTTAAATTGGTCTTCAATTTGTTGGAAGAGAGAATTAAGCTCCTGCCATAAAATCAAGCTTGTTAGTTATGATTTGTATTTAAATAAAATGTATAATATAGTTATGAAATTGTACCATACTCACTGGGGTTTGGAACCGTTGGGTAGAACGTGACCTTGGTACGCTAAAGGATGATGAACCACCCCTATTTATATGTGAGCTTGGGATAGTTTGCATCGCCTTTGCTATACATTGGTCAACAACCTTATCTGTCCACCCAATCATAGAATCTGTTTCCACGTTGTAAAACTCCAATTGACGGAGATAGAATATCTGAAAACATATAAAAATCAGATATATATATATATATATAAATTTTACTACAACTAAAGCATGTATTATAATACAAAACATTAATGTACTATACATACCATCAAAAAGAACAAACAACCGCCCGTCCCACTAGTTGTCCCACCCTGAAGTATTTTCTTCTTGTAACTCTTTAGTTGGTCTACTAACCATTTCAGAACATAACTTGCCCAATCATATTCTCTTGCCTTAGAGGCAATAGATATTGCAGGGAAAACCAGTGAGCTAGCCTCATCGTTCATGGTGGGACAGAGAAAGCATCCCAATATATACAACAAATATGACTGCATGAAGACTTCACGAGACTCTAATTCCTCAACCGTGAGCCGGTGCAACTCACGAAAGGATCTATTAGGAAATCTAGACTTCAGCAACTCCATTTTCTTGTTTGAAATTACTTCAGGGATGCGTTTTCCAGTATAAGGGATACCTAAAACCTTACCTACATCCTCCGATGTAATGTGTACGGGGTTGCCACCATCAATTATAAGCATTTGACTCTCTGGGTCAAAGCGATCGATAACGTGTGATAAAAATGACAACCTCAACGTACGGCATGAAATATGCAACAATGACTCAAACCCCATGGAAGTAATTAGTTGCACCTTGTGGGGTTGGTTAATGATCTCATCTTTCAACTTCATGACCATTCTGGGAGAGCATTTTGTTCTAAATGCCGGCTGAATAACATACAATTACAACAATCATAATTAGAACAAGATAATAATTTGTAATAAATAAATTAGTTATAATTTTTTTTACCGGTATGCATGTCTTTTTCTCTGTGGGAGGCATCATTTGTCGATGTAGTTGTCTTTCTTGTTTTGCGCGGGAATTATAATACTCCTTTTCCTCTGTGCTCAAATCTTTCCACATCTGTCCTCCCAATTGTGCAACCTATAAATCATGAAAAATGTAACAAAACTATAATAAATATACATTGAATTCCTCATCTAATTCTACTAAATAAATTATCACTCACTGATGTCATTTGTCTTCTTATGTCATTACCCATTGCACTTTGTTGTAACCCTTGGATTAGTTCGGAACTGAAAAGAAAAATGATATAGTTACCCAAAATAAGTTTGAACATAATGTTCAATTGTTTATTAATAACTAAAAATTATTTTAACATAATCAACATGTTAACTCACTAGAATAATTTGAACCCTGTCTGTGTTCTGGAGGGCTCCGTTGAATGTGAATGTGTGCTACATTCACCATATTCATCCATTCTTGAATTTGTTATCCTATGCACTGTCTTTATACTGAATGTAATGTTCTAAAAATTTTAGAAACGAAAATTAATAAATAAAAGAATACTTTTGAATGATCACAAACTACTTAAAGAGTGATAAGGAGAGAAGATAATGCGATGCCTAAAGATGATGAATGCATTGAAATGGAGATATGAAAGAAAACTTTTGTTATATATTTGAGCATTTTACTAGTACTAGAGGCCTATTGGACTAGCACTATAAGCTTCTTGGATTAGCACCTCAATGCTAAACAAACTGGCACCTAGGTGTTTACCTGACTAACACTTGAATGCTTAACTGACTAGCACCTATATGCTTAATAGATTGACTGGCACCTATACACGATACAAAAAATTGCATGTTGTTAATATCAAAGTTTGGATTATAACCGTTGCAATTTTAGTTTGATAATGATAATTATAATAAATAACAAATGTTTTTTAATCTCACTTATAAATGTTCTTAAGGTCTTGCAATTTCAAATTTGATGAAATTTTTAAAATGACGTGAAAATTTTTTGGGAAAAAACAGGACGCTAAACTATCAGATTACAACTATGTGTCAAATGAGATAGGCAGCTTTAGTTTACACAAGAAAATATCCATGATTATTAGAGCAGACCTGCTGCAGCTTCTTTAGATGTATTGAACTAGCTTTCTTTTGCTTATGATTGTTCACTCTTTCCTCTTCACTGTCATCATCCTCCACAACTAATTCAATTGATTTAGCGTTTCTTTCAAACCAGCTTTTCTTTGCATCTTCGTAACTAGAAAAAGGAATATTATTAAAAATTAAGTAAAAGCATCATTGCAAGAATCCAACCCAATCTGTTAATAGAACAACATAATGCATTGGCAAGTTAGCAAGAAGTTCCACGCTTATGGGTGATAATATCTGTTAGAGATAATGACATTCAGAAAACTATAATTAAAACTTATGGACTAGCACCATGGGGAAGGAAATGAAGAAAAAAAAAAAAGAATATGAAAAATGTTCTAATAATCATATGAACTTGATTTTTATCAATTTAAATGGAAAATATGTGAGTCTTATAAAGAGAGGAAAAAGGGAGAGAGGAATACCTAGAGGCACAATGTGCTTACCAAAGGATATATAGTTATGAGCATGAGTGCAGTAAGGGGCTGCTTGGACTAGCACCACAGGGCTTCTTGAACTAGCATCAAAGGGCTGCTTGGACTAGCACCATGGGGAAGGAAATGAAAAAAAAAAATATGAAAAAGGTTCTAACAATCATATTTTGCTTATCCATGAAGACCCAAACAAATTATATTTCCGGGCTTCAGCATGGAATGCTGTAATATAACTTTGGAATATTGTGTTGTTCCCCATTAAAATTTGATCAACAAGATACAGGATCCTTAAATAAAACTGTGGAACAGTGAGTGGTTCACCTATGAAAATTGATCAATTTTTCAATATAATAATTTATTTTCTTCTTCACTTCAAGTATTCTCTCTCTCCCCCTCTACCCAAAAAATCTCTCTCATATAATCAAATAATGTTTGAATATGTAGCAAATGATGAGTGCCAGATCATATCTTTACCCTATCACATCACACTTGTCTTGGTCTTCCAATAGGCAGTAGTTCATTTACGTTGGAGTTGAGGGTGTTGTGTTAAAAAGATTAGGAAGCACCTTGTTTGTTTGAAAATATTTACATATCCTTGGTGACACATTATAGTGGCACAAGTGCACCTTCATATAGCACAAGCACAAGTAATAGGTACTTTGTGGGACCTCTAAGAAGATGACATGACACTTAAACTTTTTAGAGTGCCATAATTGGTCTATTTTGATAGGTTATTAAGTTTTTCCAAAGTTTTCTTGTGATACATTGCTTTGTTGTTTTCATATTTAGACTCAATATGATATTGTGATTTTTCTTTTTTGAGTCTTGGGGGAAATTTATTGCAAGCTTAAAGTGTACAGATGTTTTTTGGCTAATGTTTTCACACTTGAAAGTGGGTGGGATGGGTGTGGTTAAGGATTTTTAAAATTAAATCCTATTTTGATCAATTTTTACTCCCATCATAAATGTCTCTCTCTAAAAGCTTTCTAAAACCCAATCGAAATCATACAACTTGGTATAGTAACTTATGAAGACTCGATTTACTGAACTAAATTGTCAAGCTAGGGACAATGATAAAGGCAATCAGTAAAGTAAAGAAAAGAAAAAGATACAAATTGTCAAGAAAGGAGAAACAGATGGAAAAGTATTGGATGATACAAGGTCAGGATGAGTATTAATCGGTACATACACATAATAGAAACAGTTCACACACACATATTCCATAATTAGAAACAGTTTTTTTTTTCTTTACCATGATCAGATGACATCAACAGAGCATCCTTACAATGTTTTGAAACCCAGATTATTTGTCAAACAAAAAAAATATATGATAATTTGACTAATCAAAAATAAAGGGGCGAGCTATTCCTACTCCCACACTCCTAAAACTACTCTTCTGATCATTAAACATTTATTTTTTTGATCGGTACTTTTTTTTTCCAGTGTAGTGTACAAACAGTCCCCGAAAAAAAATATGACAATTTGGCTAAAAATAATAATAAATCTTTTAAAAATACTACCTATACTTTGTAATGGATTTACCAAAAAGATACAAAAAAAAAATTTGATGTTTCACAGATATTAACATAGCATTAACTACAAATTGATATCAAGATTAATGACGAGACAAACCCAAAATCATAAACTAATAAAATCTAATGTTTAATGAGTCCTAAATTTGAACCCAACTTCTCAGATTCGGCATATTTTTACATGTACTGCACTGTTTGCCAATACCAAACCTCGTTTTTGCAAGTTTTCCATCGTTAGAATAGCCTTCCATAAAGCCTCCCACACAAGAAAGGCTACTCTCATGGGAGACCCCAACCTCCAAATCATTGACCACAAAAAGTTCACCTCCTTTGTGCCTTGAAGCTCCTTGTAGAAGGATTTCATCGTGAATTGCCTTCCTGGCGGTTTCCAAATCAATCTATCAACTTCTCCCAGCTCAGGCTGAAAATTCTAAACATAAAGAAGGAGCCGCCCCACTTCCTCCACCTTCCAATCTCTAAAATTTCTCGTAAAGACAGGGTTCCAAATGAGGTTCCCCCATTTTGCTAACAATCCCGCATCCTAACATCTTTGTCCTTGGCTAACCCAAATAACATAGGAAATCTCACCATCAAACTTTCATCCCCACACCACAAATCCCTCTAAAAACTAACCTTGGCTCCTTCTCCCACCTTAAACCTTACATTTCCCCAAAACTCCCTCATCCCCTTCAAAAAGCCTCCCCCTAGAAGCTACGAACTTAGACTCCTTCCACTCCCCATGATCTCCATCCTCCCTCCTCACCCCCATAACTTCCCTCCACATCTCCCTCCCCTCCTCCCCAAATTTCCAAAACCACTTCCCCAAACTTTGTTTTATATATTTCTATCACATAATATGACATAATGACAATTGTTATGTTTTTCTTTACTCAATAAGTAACCTTGCGCATGCATACAACTACACACATACATAGTTGTGGAAGTACACAAACAAGAGAGGAGTTGGAAAAAAAATCATAATAACCAAGTCAATTGTGCATAATAATGATAATCATTAATAGATCTATTCTAAAAATTGAAAAGACAACCATATTGCCTGGATGAGCTAAAGAATGAAGAAAACAACAATCAAAAGGTAGTGAGATAATTACATGAGATTCAATAAATGCCCACCATTAAAACAGGCACTCAAAATGTTCTATTACCACAATGTATGTTAAAAAGGGAAATTGAAGAGGTATCCAAGTAGCTGGATATAATCAATATCATTTTCAAAAACAATTTTCCGTTTAGATAGAAAATAAATGACATCCATAGAACAATTTGGGAGGGGCATCTTCAAAATTTTATAATTGTTTCTTTAAAAAGAAAAAAGAAAGACTTATACAAGGTGTCATAAATTTTATTCATGGGATTTCACTCCCAAATCTTATGAGAAAAGACTTCAAATGAATACTGCTAGAGGGCTTCACCACATAAATTAAGCAAGTTTTGCTTATAGCTATAACAATCCAAAACCATCATATTTCTTCACTTTCTGGGTTCAAAATCGGTAACATTTCTTTTCCAGATCTACATGCCATCATCGAGTTTCAAAAGACTATATTGCCTAGTGTTGGTCCTGTCAAATTGAGGTACTTGGAGGGGTACATGAGGTACAAACCTCACCTTCAGCATTATTTGTGTGAAATGGCTACCCTTAATTGAATTTCTTCTTATAGTTGGCAGATCAAACTTTTAACATTTTCCGAAGCAATGACCCCTCATTATCAACTTTCTCTATCATCCAATATTGAAGTAGAACAAGTTTCCAAAGCATTTTGGGAACAGTTAGATCGCCAAAAGTCTAATCACTAATTAACAATTGCCCCAAAAAACAAGTTATAAACTATCCTGTCAATGTACACATACCCAGAACCACCCATATTCAATTCAAAATGATATGGGATCAAAGTCACCGTTTTGTCATGAGGTATGCTGTTTCTTGGCCAAATCTAATCATTTAGGCCTTAAAAAATGTGTTTCAACTCTTTTAGGAAAGTTTTATTTAGTTAATAACTGTGTAGGAATTGCCATTTTCTATCCTGTTTATTCCAGGGTTGTTCTAAAACTCTAAATTGTCCAATTTGAGCTTAACTCAAAATTTTTATTTTTGTTAATTTTTTCTATTTTCTTATTATTTACGAGTTTTACAAGGATTGGGATTTGGTATTTATATATAGAGCTGTAAGTCTCCATAGGAGACAATAGGAATATTAATAGAATTTCAAATTTTTGTAATTTTTCTTATGGATTCAAAGTTTGCTCTCGTGGATTCGATAACCCTTTCTACTAGAACGATATCTAGTCCAGGCATCGTTATTACGGCTGCCTGTTATGAATGTGTATTGAGGCCAAACCTGTTATAACATCGTGATAAAATTGCTGGCATGGCACCTAAAGGGGGTTGGGGTCAGGGGGTTCAATTCTCATCGCTTACCTCCAATATGTATGTGTACTGAGACTTACAAAAGAAATCCATTATTAGTTCAGTTTTTCTGAACAAAAATAAAAAATCAGATGAGGATTCAGTCTCAGCACAAATTAAGGTTGTTGAAATTGTCCACTCTCTGATATTAGTTAATTTTTATCTCATTTGAATATTCAAACCGAACAAAAATGAAATCAAAATTTTTAATTACAAATTTTTATTTGAGTAACGAGAACAAAGTAAGAACTTCATTCAACTGAACTTAACACAACTATATCCTATGTTCCATTTCGAATGCAAGAAAATAAACATAAATCCATACACCTATTGTACCACACTGCCGATTGCATGTGAGAAACTAGGAATCGAAGATTGAAGCATAAAATAGAGCAAAGGAAATTGAAAAACAATTTGTATTTCCTTTATGCACTCTTATTGCAATTCATTGGGTAATTAGGTACAACCACACAACATTTGTTAACTGATAAAAAAATTAAAACTAAAAGAGCAGTATTTTCAGTACATCATTCTGCCATCATCTCCAAACACAACAATTTCCATCAGAAGTTATAAAATAAACATACAAGAAGCACATCAAAAATCAACATGGAAAAACAAATAAGTGTTTCAAAACCAAGGTCTTATTAATATTAAGAGATTAAATCACATCTTAGCAGTGAGAAGCTAATTTGAAAATGATACTCATTCTGTAAACAATAATTTTTGACCAAAATACATCAATAAGTTGAAACCCAAGATAAAAAGCAACATCAGGAATTAATTAATCATGGGTATTCTCTTCCATGATTCAAGAAACTAATTTAAACAAGGTATTAAAAAAATTTACAAGAAGTTTTGCAGGCGAACAAGCACATCTTGATTGACACACAAAACCCCATTAAACTGAGCAAAAATTAAATTAAATGTTGAACAAACTTGTCTTAATGAAAACAAACAAATTCCTCCATTAATCTGGAGCATAAATTTCCTTAGATGCTGAAGAAAAATCATGGGCTGCAATGAGAGGGCATTTTGAAAATTAAATTAAACTAGTATCCTTACTAATCGGATAAAAAAGTTAGAAGTTTCAGGATTGGAAATTTTTTTACCAACTTTTCATGTAACCAAGTGCATTTTATATTTTCCATCAGCTAGGGAGCAACAAAATGGAAGTCAATCATACGAAAAGTGACAATAAGGCAACACGAAGTCAAATTTCAGTTTTACTGCATCAAAGCTTCTTCCAAAATACATTTTAACTTATTCAGATAAATCCCAGTTAAAAAAATTGTGGAAGACCCTAAACCTACTTCAGGCATTTAGAACTTGCATTCACACCCACATTCAAAGTAGCATTGATGGGTTCTGTGTGTCAATCAAAGGTTTCTACCTAAAGTTTTGAGATGTGCAGATTTTATTGTTAAAGAGCCTATGGTAATTGGGCACGAATGTGCCGGGATCATAGAAAAAGTTGGGAGTGAGGTGAAATCACTGGTGCCTGGTGACCGGGTGGCATTGGAGCCCGGCATCAGTTGCTGGCGATGCAACCTTTGCAAAGAAGGTAGATACAATTTATGCCCAGAGATGAAGTTTTTCGCAACTCCTCTTGTTCATGGTTCTCTTGCCAACCAGGTAACTGAAATTTATATTGGTCTGAAGTTCTTTGGATTTTATGCTCAGTTGTTCTGTAAAATTAAATTTTTGTTCTCGAGCAGCATATATTACATTCCAGTTTTGATTACCATATCTGGTCCACTAGAAAAATCACACCGATGATCCAATCCAAGAACAAATGGAAACCAAATAACTTTAAGGCAACTCAAAATCATAAAAGAAGCAACAGAACAGGGAAAAAAAAAAAGGTAAAGCAATAGAACAGCAAAACAGAAAGGGGGTAAAGCAACAGGGAAGGAAATTGATCTCACCGCGATGTCTATCTCAGCTTTAGTTACAAGATCCAAGTGAGAAAATGTCCATATCTAGAGACCCTTTTTTTAATGCAAGACAATGGTGACGGAAAGAAGAAACAGCCACTCACTAGCTAGTCACAGTGTCACACCATATAAAACGAAGGAAAAGCTTTGGTTGCAGCAGGCAGAATGGTATTATATGGAACTGGAAAAACAAAACCTTATGATGGGTTTGCTGAGAAGAATAGGGCGCTGGTGTTGTTGTGATTGAAGAGCTAGGGTTCTGAATTGAAGGGTTCTGAGGCCGAGGCAGAAAACCGAAGAGTGTAGAGAGAGAAATTGTTGGAAAGAGGTACAGGAGAAAGTGGTGCGCTGGAAACCAGGGGTGAACAGAGAAAGAGAGCGAGGGTCTGGTTGGTTTTTGCCGAGGTAACAGAGAGACGAAAGAGAAGAGAGAGATGCAAGGCGTACAGAGAAAGACTGAGGCTCTGTTATGCGCGGGAAGGGAAAAACGTAGGAAAAGTGTAGGCGGGGAAATTTCTCTTATTTGTGGTTGTTTTTAACCTGCTGATGTGGCTTGCCACATCAGCAGGTAAAACTTTTTGGTAGAGAAAAACGGTAAGAGTAGCATTATTGTTACTCTTATATTATATGATATTATAAATTTTAAAATATTTTTTTAATTATGAAACTAATTTTTTCACAACTTAAAAATTTTGTAAAATACTGTATAATAATAACATGATGTAGCGATGAATTAGTATATGATCTTGGATTATTGACTAATCTAATAGTTTAGACCAATCATAAATTATCTTATTAACTCAGTAAAATAATAACATGATGTAGCGATGAATTAGTCAGTAAAATTTATTTTAATATTTTTAATATATTATTCACTTATTAACTCAGAATCAGTCATTACATGCTCTATGCTCCGGAGCATACAATAAATTCTCCAGCTATAAAAATATAAAGCAAATGCCCACGGAAACTGCCGTAAGTGCAAGGGAAGGATAGCCTGTTTGACTTTTTTTGAGATATTAGGACTTCTATGTATATCACACAGCAGCTAACCGTACTCATTATCACTTGATTCACTTGCCTAGAATCACCCAGCTGAGTGCATATTCCTTGTTTGGTAGGCTTCAAAAATTTCTGTATTTAGAAAATGAAGGTTGAAGTTGAAGTTATCACCATAGAGACTATCAAACCATCTTCTCCAACCACACACCACCTTCGCAATTACCAGCTCTCATTTCTTGATCAAATATCTCCTCCAGTGTTCATGCCACTGGTTCTCTTCTACCCACTTGACCATGGTGAAACCAAACTCAGCAACGTTGACAAGTCCAACCAGCTCAAGACTTCTTTAGCAGAAGCCTTAACCCGATTCTACCCTCTAGCCGGACGGGTCATCGGCAATCTTTCCATTAACTGCAACGATGACGGCGTCCCCTTTATCGAAGCTCGTGCCAACTGTCAACTGTCTGAAGTACTGTGCAATCCAATCCCGGGTGAACTCAACAAGTTCATCCCATATGAACTGGATGATGTTAGGGACCTCCTCATGGTCATCCAAGTCACTTTCTTCGACTGCGGGGGCATGGCGGTTTCCTTGGGAATCTCTCACAAGGTTGCTGATGCCTTGTCCTTCTTCATGTTTCTCAATAGTTGGGCTGCCACTGCCCGTGGCGACACCCATTTGCCGTGTCCCCGATTTGAATCCGCCACACTTTTTCCACCTGTAAATTTAACTGATTTTAAACCGAGCACCGGCATCGTAAAAGAGAAAATTATGACAAAGAGGTTCGTGTTCACTGCCTCTAAGATATCTGCCATTAGAGATAAATATTCTGCCAACACAAACGCAGATTATCCGAGACGCCCGACGCGGATTGAAGCACTCTCAGCCTTCATATGGAGCCGGTTCATGGCTTCCACTCAAGCTAAATTATCAGATTCCAATAAAATATACACAGTTCTCCATGCAGTGAACCTGCGGACGCGGATTGACCCACCACTGCCTGAATATTATTTTGGGAATGTCAGCCGGCTCGCCATAGCTGTACCTTCCGTGGACAGTGCAGATAAGGAAGACTGTTATGGGATAGTGAAAAACATGAGAGATGAAATAAGGAAAGTTAATGGTGATTACGTGAAGGAGCTTCGACAGGGTGACAAGCACTTGACTTTCATAAAAAACAGAGCTGAAAGCTTCACCAAAGGTGAGATCATCTCCTTTAGCTTTACTAGTTTGTGCAGGTTTCCTCTGTATGAAGCGGATTTCGGGTGGGGCAAGCCCGTATGGGTGGGCTCAGCAAGCCTAAAGTTCAAGAATCTGGTTGTTTTCATGGACACTCCAATGGGTGATGAAATAGAGGCTTGGGTTAACTTGATGGGTGAAGACATGGCTAAATTTGAAGTTGACAAAGAGTTGGTTGCTTTTGTTTCCCCAACACCGGGTCCTAGAATTTGTGGGTTTTAGGCTTTGGCAAGTTAGTGTTTTGGCCAAAGTGGCATATTGGGAAAAAGTTTGTATCTTGTGAAATAAGTTTGTTGATCAATGTGAATTTGAAACAAGCAACTAGATGTATCTTGTTAATGTGTGTATTAGTCAATAAATATTCATTATTCCTGTGTTTTGTGTTTTTTTTTTTTTTATACGTATCTTAATTTTACAAGAATTTTTTTTTTTGTTTGAATAAGTAAGATTTTATTAGACAAAGTCAAACAAAAACCACAACAGATATAGATAAAAATCGAAGAACATGATAAAACCCACTAGCAAACTGCAATCACAACATATGTTGTACATACTGTTTGTCACGACCCGAAACCGTCCTGTGCAGATTAGGGATCCGCGACCAGGGGTAGCGGCCCACGACCCGTCCCCTACTAAAGAATCTCAAACACCAATTAATTAATCATTAATGCATGTCATGACATTAATTAATTGAGTACCATCATCAGAGTATAGTTATACATGTCATGATAAAAGTAACTGTTTAATTTACAGATTTTCAATACAAAAGCATAGCCAGAACATGGACACATGGGAGAGATAAAATTACATTACTCTTAGTCTAATTACAATTGTAGCAAAATTAAAGCATCCACCATTACTTGCAAAAGGGTGATCTGTGGACAAAATGTAGTGCCGACTCGTAATGCATGGCCTATGGTCCTTCTATAATATCTTTTCCTAAAAAAAAATAATATATTTGGGGTGAGCTAACTTAGCTCAAAAAGTAAATTCTCTCGCTTTGCCATGGGTTAAGGTTAATTCAAATAGAATGATATAAACAATAGCAAGCAAAAATATAATATCCCAATAGCCAGTCAGCAAGAGTATGAATCACTAGAAATGACCCGTAGGTCCAAAAGGGACATCCCATAGTAGTTTGATACAAGTGATGCAAACGGTACAACAAATCAATAATAGGAATTGGCCTATACAATAGTCAGTTGCCACAAATCACAAGATAGCTATTCGAGTCCAAGGATAAGCTTGCAATGCATATCATCAACCAAAGAGTACATCACCGGATAATCCAAAGATATGTTTGCAAGGTGTATTAACAGCCAAAGAGTGCATCATCAGAATATGTTTAATAAAATAGATGAGATACTAACAGAATACATGCTATTAACAAATAGGGTCCGGCTACCCCTAAAAGCACTCATTTAGGTTTACCCCCGTTTGGGCTCCTGAATAGCACCAGAGCTCTTATCATATATCATGTCCTCTATAGACAAAGTGTTGGGTATCATTCCCAATCACCAACCGTAGTTCCAAAAGTATCTATAGAATCAGATGAATGTTGAGACAGACACAACTCCCGGCACTTATAATAATATCATGATCAGTAGAATTCCACAAAAGATATGCATATATATAGAATAACAAATTCTCAGTAGTGAGAAACATAGAAATTCTTCAATATCCAAAACAAGGTATATAAATGAACAAGTAATCGCATTAGGATATGGGCAACCGAATTCTCATCGTATCCACAAGGTAGAACATGTATCAAATTCTGAAAATCAATAATGTCAAGTATGTATAAAATACAAATTGGCAGCATCGAGTAAATAAAATTGTGACATGGCTAAGAATTACCACATATTAGAGTTTGGATTTTACTTACCTCAAAATAGTTTCTCCTCCCTTCAAGAGGAAATCATACCTCATTCTCTTTCCCTTTTGAAGACCCTATAAATCAGGAAATATTATTTAGTTTGATATCATTCATAGACTTAATATGATTTTATTGATGAATCTACAATCTTTTAGTATCGTGTGTCATTTTTTAAGTCTATGGGCTCATTTACCCTCCTCTTGGTTGCATCGTTGTACCTTCAAAGTGTCTTAAAAATAGCCAATTCAATATATCAGTATTTTAGGTATTTTATTTGGCAAAACGGACTCCATTGTTGAGTCCGGAACATCGAAAAACCTTAAGGTAGGTAATCTCATAATTTTTTTAGGTCATTTGGTATTTTCATTTGGCCTTTATGATATTTTTTAGGATTAACCCAATTCGGAGTGTCAATCGTGTCGTGTCTTGTCAATGTAAGATTATTATATCATATAGGTCGACCCGAACACGACACGATAAATTAATCGTGTCAACTTGCTCAATCCTAACATGACTTGTATAATATACGCGTGACATGACATGACCCGTATAACCCGTTTATTAAACAGGTCATCTTAAAACACGAATAACACGACACAGGTAACACGACTCATTTAAATTGTATAATCTGTTTTCATAATAAAATTACTAGATAAAATCTAATTCATTTATTTTTAACACATTATAGTAATAATAATAAATTCACCACACAACCATATATCATAGCATCATCCAAGATGTCAAATTCATTAGGATTTTTGTTTGGATGTAATTTACAAAACTAACCTTACTTAGATGGTAATAAATGGGTCAGACGGGTTAGGCGGGTTTATATTAAACGGGTTTGACACAAATAGTAAATGGGTTATTTCGTGTTAAACGGGTCAACCCGATTACAACCCGAACACGACACGTTTACTAACTATGTTAAATGGGTCGACCCGTTTATGACCCGAACCCATATAAGCCCAACCCAAACCCGCTAATTACGTGTCGGGTTCAAGTCGTGTTATCGTGTCGTGTCAAAATTGACACCCCTAAACCCAGTTTGTCCATTCACATTTTTTGAGACTTAATTTCGCAATTTGGACTCCGCCATTGAGTCTGAAATGCCTAAAAATATAGGGTCACATTGTCTTTTTATTTTATTCGGACACCAGGTATAATTTACTAAATTAAATTACTTAAATTAATTTAATTATGTTATTTTATATTATATATTTATTTAGTCACTATTTTTATAAAGTGACACAGTGGCACAGTGGCTCGCTTGTGGGGGTTAAAACCCGCACAAGCGCTAGGTCTATGGTTCGAGTCTAGGGAGTTACGGCTGCCCTTTATTTTTTGATTTTTTGTATGCAAAACAGTGGATAAGGGGCTAATTCAGGGATAGCTTATCCCTATTTCACCTTAGGCTATTAAATTAGAATCTCTTATCCTCATTGCCAAACAGACCTAGTCCCCCTTTTAAATTAAAACATAAACTCAAAATGGTGTCGTTCCACTTAACCGAATGTGTGACTGAGCGGGTTCCGACCTAGACCCAAACTGACTCGAAACCCGACCCATCCTGTTCATCATCTTTCCCATCTCCACGCTATTGTTGCCCTAGTTGTAGGTTTCACAAACTTTCTATTTCGTGTAGTTTCCGAAGTCCATTTCTTCTGCTTTTAATTCTTATGGATTCCTAGGACATTAGGGATAATTTTGGCGTTGGTTTGGGGCATCGAATTGAGCTCAAAAGCTCAATCGAACTCTCATGGTGTTTTTTGAATATTGTTTAGTACATGCTCATTTCAGCACCAAAATGCATGGGATTTGTTCTATTGTGATGGTCTCCTTATAGGTTTTAAATCCCTGTACCTAAATTAGACTTTGGTGTTCATTTTGTAAGGGTTGGTTTTCAAAATCGTGGCTGCAACTCATGTTTTGGGGGTCTTCCTTTGGGTGTTTTGGTCACAGGACTAGGGTGTTTGTAACCCTTATGAGATCTAGTTTCAATTCCAATTTACAGAAATGGGTTTAATAAGAGTCATTTCATACCTGCTCCTTTGGAGGTCCAACAATGGTGGTCCACAGAATTTCTAGCTTTAACTGTTTTAGTTTACCCCCTATTTGCTAGTATCACACACTACAATCACATGCATGCATTCTAGATTCATCAAATTACACAAGACAGTGCTATATCATCTCTTTCTTTCCTAAGAGAGAAAATTTGAATTGAGAGCTTTTTATCTTTAAAATGGATGCTCTCTTTCTTCTAGGGTTCAAGTTGCTGACTCCCAAGATCAACTCTTAATCTTGTATACATGTAGCCTCTCCTTTCTCCTCTTTCTTCTTATTTTTCTTCCTTCTTCACTTTCTCTCTTTGCCAACCACATAGACACCGTCGGTCTTTCTTCAACCACACACAGCATATACAACACACACATTATACATAGATATACACATGTCTCATGTATATAATATACATATATATAGATCTGCTAAGGTGTTGCATGAGATGTAAGCCGATGAGAGTATGGCCCAATAAAGTGCTTATAGCCTAGCTGGTAATCTTTTTGGGCTTTGAATCTTCCTTCTTTTTGGTCTAGGGTTCAAACCCTTTGGCCAATATTTTGGCCTTATTTTCTCCTCATTTTTCTTCTTGTGCCTTGTTTGGCTTTTTGGGTGTTGTTTGTTAAATTTTTGAAGTTGCATGTGTTTCAATTGCTTTAAAAACCTCTTGTATTCTCACCTTGTTTTTTATTTTTGTTTGTTTCCTTTTTATGTCATTAATCTTATTTTTGATACGTTAAATCGTGTTTTATTTACACCAAAAATACATCGTATTTTTCAAAAAATTTTGATTAAATTTGTTTTATTCGCGTATCACACTAATTTGCCTAATATCACTTCGTGTACTAATTTTAATATATACGGTTACTAATTCCAATTTAAGATTTCTAAGTAATTAATATATAATTAATTTCATAAAAATGACATTAATGTAAATTACTTTGCCTAATTGGGTCGGGATATTACATCCTCCCCCTCTTAGGAAAGTTTGGTCCCCAAACTTGGCGTACCTCGTAACGCAAAGAGTTGTAGGTACTTGGCGCGAATCTCATCATCTCGCTCCCAAGTGGCTTCCTCAATTTAATGATTTCTCTACAGCACTTTCACTACCGGAATAGTCTTTTTTCGTAAAACCTACTATCGGTGGTCCAAGTTCTGTACTGGTTGCTCAACATATGTCAAATTATCTTAGACATCCAGGGGCTCGTGCTTTACTATACTTGGTCTGGGTTGTGCAAGTACTTCCTCAGCATAGAGACATGGAAGACATTGTGCATATATGCCAATTCTGATGATAAGGCAAGTTGGTATGCCACTGGTTTGACTCATCTTATGATCTCAAATAGCCCGATGTAGCGAGGCCCTAGCTTCCCTCCTTTCCAAATCTCATCATGCCGTTCATAGGTGACACTTTTAGAAACACATGTTCGCCCACTGTAAATTCCAGCTCTCTTCTTCAGACATTGGCATAACTCTTCTAGCGGCTTTGAGTTGCCAGTAATTACTACTTGATCAGCCAGATCTTTTCTGTCGTCTGTTCCACTATCTCTAGGCCAAACAACTTCTTTTCCCCTACATCTGTCTAGCACAGTAAAGATCGGCACTGCCTGTCTTATAATGCTTCATATGGTGCCGTGCTAATACTGGACTGATAGTTGTTATCGTACATGAACTCCACCAGCGGTAGCTGTTCCTCCCACCTTTCTTTAAAGTCCATGACACAAAAGCATAGCATATCCTCCAAGGTCTGAATCGTCCTCTCAAACTGTCTATCAGCCTCTACGTGGTAGACGGTACTGAGACTTAGTTCCATGCCATTGCTTTCTGTAGGCTACTCTAAAATCGGGACATGAATCTTGGGTCTCGATCAGACACTATAGAAATTGGGACTCCATGCAATCGAACAATCTCCCAAGTGTAGAATGCTACCAACCGCTCCAATATCTGAGTCATGTTGGTGGCAAGAAAGTGAGTTGTCTTTGTCAATCTGTCCACAATCACTCATATAGAATCACTCCACTGCAACGTCTTGGGTAACCCTAATACAAAATCCATAGTGATGTGCTCCCATTTCTACTAAGGTATCGGGAGTGCTTGTAAAAGTCCATTGGGCTTTTGATGTTCGGCTTTGACTTTCTGGCACTTGACACATCGTGTTATGTACTCAGCGATGTCCCTCTTCATCCCTGACCACTAGTAAATACTTCAGACATTGTGGTATATCTTGGTGTTTCCTGGGTGTATGGAAAACTTCAAGTTGTGCACCCCTATCAAGGATCTCCTCTCTAATCTAGGGCACATCTAGCACACAGATTCTATCTCGAAAACATAACTCCTCATCCCAGACAACAAATTCTTGATTCCTACCTGTCTCAGCATCTTCACGGAGCTTAACTAAATTCTCATCTTGGGTCTGCAGCTCCTTAATCTTATCCACAATCATTAGTCCGACTGTCACATTAGCAAGCATTGCCCCAGAGTCTAGTAGAATCACTTATATCTCCATCATCTCTAGCTCCTTTAGTAACTCTCGTTATGTAGTCAACAAGGCAAGCAAGACTCCTTAATGACTTCCTGCTGAGAGCATCTACAACCACATTAGCCTTCCCCAGCTGGTACTGTATATCGAGCTCATAATCTTTGATCAATTCCAACCATTCACGCTGTCGCATGTTGAGCTCTCCTTGTGTAAACAGATATTTAAGGCTCTTGTGGTCTGTAAAGATCTCACATGTTCCTCCTTAGAGGTAATGCCTCCATATCTTCAGTACAAACACAATCACCACAAATTCAAGGTCATAAGTTGGGTAGTTCTTCTCGTGTGGTCTCAATTGTTGCGAGGTGTAATATCCCGACCTGGGATACCGGGTCATATGGCACGTATTTCGAGATTAAAGGAAATTTGTGTAAAAATATTTATACCAAAGGAAATAATTAATTAAATAATTAATTATTTATTTATATGAAATTATTAACTCTAATTATGATTAAATAAATTTGAATACACAAACACACACTTTATGGTGTATTGTGTGTATGATATAAAGTGTATAAAAGTATATATATACACATGTCCATGTATAAGTATGTATATATATAAATAGTTAAAATAATTATTTCATACACAATTCATGAAGGCATGTATATGTATAATTATGTATGCATGTATGTACATAGATACATTATATATGTATTTGTATATAATTAATTGTTCATATATATATTTATATACATTTATATAGATATACATGTGTAAAGTGTGAACAGTATGTGCAAGTGGGTGTGTGTGTGTGTGTCGGCTGTGTGTGTGAGTGTGTGTAAGGTGAGTTGTGTGTGTATATATAATATACATATAACACAAAAAATATCAAGATCCATTTAATGTAGGATGCCAAAAATGAAAAAGCAGAATTGATGGATTGTAAGATGGGTTGATAAGGTCAAGAATAGAGGCTGCAAACGTGTAGAGAGAGAGAGAGAAAAAATGAAGAGAGAGAAGGGTCGGTTTCTTCTCTTTAAAAGAAAAACCAATGCATGTCTTGCATGTTTGAACCCTTAAGGAAGCAGAGAAAGAGAATGGAGGAAGAATCAGAAGTGAGGAAGGAGAAAAACAGCAACAAAAATGTGAGAGTTTTGAAAAATTATCAAATTCTCTCTCTAGAACTAAGCATGATTATGAATTGTTTTTGAGTTATATATGATCATATAATGCTAGATATATATTTATAAGTATGTCAAGCATGAAATAGAGTATTAAAAACCCCTAAAAATATGAAACCCAGAAGAATTGCCATGGGAGGACCTTGCTTGAAGCAGGTCTGAACCCATGGCAACCAAACCATTTTTGGCTTGTCAAGGCTTCGATATGAGCCCATGAGGGTACTAAAAACCTATATACGTGATCACAAAGCTCAAAGGAAGCCCTCCAAAAATCCAATTGCAGGTGCGGGTTCAAAATCCCAACCTCTCAAACTGACGTTTAAACCCATTCTTCTGAATGGGAAATGAAACTCCATGAGAAAAGGAACACAAAGAATCAAACCCCAAGGGTTTTAGCTCAGAAATGAGCATTTACGAGCAGCTTACAGGTTTGGATTATCAAACCTTTAAACCGAGCACACGAGCTAGTTTTAACTCCCAAATGAATGCCAACCTAGTCGTTATTACATTAGGAATATTTTGGAACGAAAACAGTGAGGATCCATGGATCCAAACTGCACGAAATAGAAGAAAAAGAAATTCTGAAATTAGGGCAACAGTCCTGGTCTCGTGGGGAAGATGAAGACGAGTCAACTCGTTTTAAAAATAGGGACTGGGTTGACTCGAACAGGTGGCAACCTCTGGGCTTGCCACCGAATAAATGGAACGACGACGTTTTGGTCATGGTTTAATTTCAATGAGACCTAGGGCTGACGTCAGCCACATGTAAATGAACCCACTAAACCGGTTGGCTTTCAACCAGACCGGACTGGTTTATTTAAAACCCCATTGAACCGTTGGTTTTCTAAATTCTTTAAACAAAATAAAACCAACACTTTACCTATTTACGGATTGACCCCAACTGTTGAGGGAAATTCCACTGTGGCCCAACTGATGAAGAATTTATGCAATTAAGCCCCTGAAAAATAATTAAATAATAAATTTAATTATTTATAATTAAGGTAAAATTACTATTTTACCTTGGGTCATAAATGGGGCAAATAAAGTCCAAATTGAACATATGAATAGTGTATCCTTACTATTTCGGGTATTCTGAGACTAATGGTAGGATCCGTTTTACGAGACGGGGCCCGAAAAATAAAAACACGTAAGGGGTAAATGACCAAAATACCCCTTGACCAAATTTGACAAGTTATTAATGTATTCTTACTAGTTTGGACCTTCTGAGTCCAATGGTGAGGTTCACGACACGAAATGGGGTCCCGAAAAATAAAGACACGTAAAGGGGATAAAAAGACCAAAATACCCCTAGTACCTCTAAAGCCAAAATAAAATCAGGGAAGGTCTAAATTAACTTTCTTTGACATCCCGGACTCAAAAATGGAGTCCAAATTACCAAACGAAGTACAGAAAAATATGACACGTAAAACGGATAAATGACCATTTTGCCCTTTTACATAAAACAGTCCGAATTAAATGTTAGGAAAGCCTAAACCGACTTTCTCCGACACTCCGGACTCAATGGTAGAGTCTATTCGACCAAAAGAAATGTCTAAAATAAAAAGACATAAAATTTGATGAATAGCATCTGTTAGATGACTATGAACTGAAATAATGCCAAAGTACTAATACTAAGGCATGTACGAGAAAGAAATACGAAAAGACACGACACGTAAACATGTCAAATAAATAACTTTAAATTAAAGTTAATGGAACTCCCAGAAGAGTATAAATTGAAGTAGATTCAATTTCTAATACATTAAATTGTGTCATAGGTTAAGAATACGAGTTACGTTAAGTACATATGAATTTATGAAATCATTGTAGGATCAAATACGATTTAAGCATATGTTAAGGAATATCGAGATGATATTACAATGAATGTGAAGTTGATGAGATATTTATGAATTGTTCTTAGGAACTACAAGGAAAGTGGGAAAGCGCATTATTAGCACTAACCCTAAAGAACCAAGGTGAGTAACCCTGTGTTTGAATTGGAGATTTAACTCCATGGATTTGAAAAGGTTTTAAGTTTAAAGATATGAAGCATTTGAAATTTCAAATTCAGTATTTACATGATTCAGTTTTTAATTGTTCTATTTTATAACCCCATTGTGACATGCTTAGTGATTGGTTTCTGCAACAGTTCTTCCTTCAAATACTTTTCAGCATGTCTAGTTAAAATGCAATTATTGTTAAATATTCTGAATTTGCTTATTTCAAGTATACGAATGTTTATTACGAATTTATGAAAAGTATCTATGAGACAAGTCACATGATAAATGTTTTATAAGATGAATGGTGCATAAGCACTTAGATAGGATTCTGAGTTTTCAGTTGCCCTGTAAAATAGGCAGGATTTTGGGTTTTACGGAACTCAATTGCCCTGTAAAATGCCCGGTAGCAGGATCTAATCCCCCAGGCAGATGAGATATCTTTATTTATAAGTAAAACGAGTGTCCGGTTCGAAACGGATTCCACTAACGGAAGTGATAAGATGACAAATGATTTGAAAATGGAAGCAGGTTTTACCCTCATTTTCAATATGCATATGTTTTGAGTTTTTATACTCTATTTAAGAAATACATGTTATGTTATATGTTTTGAAGTTCATGAGTATAAGTTTAGCTTGAATACTTTAAATGTTTCAAAGCTATTGTTTTACGAAATGCATATGTTTTGAGTTATATACTCTTTTTGACGAAGTATAAGTATAGCTTGAATACTTTAAATGTTTCAAAGCTATTGTTTTACGAAATGCAATATGTTTTGAGTTATATACTCTATTTGACAAAGTATGAGTTTAGCTTGAATACTTTAAATGTTTCAAAGCTACATGATTTAAGGAATGCATATATTCTGTATTCAAAGTATACGAACAATTAGCGGTGATTATTTTACAAACTCTTATGTACTAAACCACTGCTAATTGAAAACCCCATGACGAATGCTGGAATTACTCACAAGCTTAGATTAGCTTACCCGGACTTTGTTCGAACCCCCCTTTCAGGTGATTCAGCAGACAAGGTCTTAAGGACGATGGCGATGAGTCTAGCTGTTTTGGAAGGATATGTTTAAGTGGTTCTTCTGAAGAACCGATGAACTCTAGTAGTACCTTTGTATTAGTAGACAATGTAAGAATATGTATTAAGCCCTCAGGGTAACTGAACATGTATTGTATTAATGTTATAAGTCTTTAAGTTTTCGTTATACTCTGAATATGTAACCATGTATGCTATGTATGGAGTAGCAGTATCGGACGGATGTGCATAATTTAAAAATGAGAAAGAAAAAGAAAAATTTTTCACGCTTCCGCAAAAACGTATGTTGCACATCTATTCGATACCGCTGCATATGCGAGCCTTGTCTCGGGGCGGCGATCGCGATCCGGTGATCCGCTTAGGGTGGGTTTCGGGTCGTGACACGAGGTGTAGGCCACTACCTTGCCCTTTTGCATTAGAACACACCTCAAGGCTTTATATGATGTGTCACTATATATCACAAAGCCTTCTGTCCCATCTGGTACTATCAGAATTGGAGCTGACACTAGACAGTTCTTTAGCTCTTGGAAACTCTTTTTCCTTTATTCTGTCCACACAAAAAGAATATTTTTTCGAATCAACTGGGTGATTGGTGCTGCTGCTATCTTGAAAAGTATTTGACAAACCTTTTGTAATAATTAGTTAACCCCATGAAATTGCAGACCTCTATGATGCTAGTTAGCCGAGGCCAATTCACAATGGCTTATATCTTTTGGGAATCCACTGAGATCTCGTCTTTAGTGATCACATGTCTCAAAAATGAGATGCTAGGTGTCACGACCCAAAACCCACCCTACGCGGAACGGTATCGCGACGCCAATTATTGAACCAGACTTTTCCTTTTTACCTTAAGTTGACATTTATAGGTAAGTTATTAATATGCAATCAGAATTTAAATATGCAGCGGAAGAGTTGGATAAATTTTTCATTCATTTATAATACTAAAGTTTATATAGTTTTACAGACCCAAAAATTTTCAAATACAACTACCCCCAGGACATGGGGTGATGGGATAACATAGGACAAGTACTATACTTTACAACCAAGATAATCCCTGCAGTACATCATTTGTAACTCCTCTACGCCTATTCGGAATTTCAATCCCTACTTCAAGATGAGGCATCATTACTTGCAAAATGTTATGTAGTATCTGATAAGCTATGAAAACTTAGTAAGTAGTCCTTTGCTCTGTCAAGGACAGGTCAACATAAAGGGGTTCACCCAACAACTTACATAATCTATAGCAACACTAAAATCAATTAGGAAGACATGGTATCATCAATAGTAAGTCATGTCACAAGATAATAACCACAATGTATAAAATGCTCCCCATGTTCTGATATATATATATATATATATATATATATAAGTAGAACTCAACATACCTTTTTGCAAACAGATCTCACTACCTGACTTGCTTATGTATACTCAGTCTACGGTAAGACTCAGCATACCCTTTTGTAACCAGGTCTAACCACCTGACTTACTCATGCATACCCAACCTACAGTAGGACTTAGCATACCCTTTTGTAAACAGGTCCCACTACCTGACTTATTCATGCATACCCAGCCTATATCTTTTGGTAGAATCCGGCCATACCCTTTTATAATCAGAACTACCCGTTAGACTTGCTCATGTAGACTCGACCTACTCCTTATAACAATAATGGATTGTAGTTATTTAATGATGTATGAAATGATCATGACTCTCATTAGTGTACAATATATGACTGTACATCATTCAGATATCATAAATCCTAATTGTATAGTAATCACATGCTCAAAATATAGCATTTGATTTATAATATTCATGAATTATAACAAGCATCAATGTAATTCAATAACATCTGATGGCATAGACACAATACAGCAATAACAAGCAACACATGCATAACACAACTAGGTCTTTGCTACATACAGAAATCAGATTTTACTTACCTCTATTCACGATCCTATATTAGTATCCCGTGAGTTTGCCTTTCCCTTTTGAGCTCCCTATAAGTTAATAGATTCGTCTCAGAATTAATGCTATTCATCAAATTTTATGCCTCGTTATCATAAGTATCTCTAATACTAATTTAGACTCTACCATTGAGTTCGGAATGCCGAAGAAAGTCGGTTTAGGCTTTCGCAGAATTTCATTTGGACATCTGTACTATAAAGGGTAAAACGATTATTTTGCACTTTTATGAGTTTTTACTTCTCGAGACTTCTTTTGAAAAATCAGACTCTACAATTGAGTCCAGAATGTTCGAAATAATAAAAATTCACTATTTGTTCACCTTAATCGAAGTCCGTTTGACCTCTTTTTGACTTAGGGGCATTTTGGTAATTTTTTCTTCAAATTAAATATTATTTTATTACTTTGGGTCATATCGTAATTAACCATAAATTCTGGGTCTAAATTCAATTTCTAAAACTTTTGGGTTAAATCAGAATTTCTGATTTTACTATCCTAAATCAGAATAGCCAAACAGTGCCTAATCCTCAAAACTGGAATAGGATATCCCTATCCCCAATCTAATTCCTAATTTAATTTCTTAAGCTTATAACCAAACACTCCCAATTCAATTTAAAACCTTTTAACTTAAATCAATACTGCGCCATTTTGACATATCCATTTCCGTTTCGGTCGGGTCTTGATCCGGATCCAACCCATGACTCGAACCCAAGCCCAAACAGGACCCTTCTTCTCCGGCGATACGCCGGTAGGGTTCCGTCATCCCTTCTAGCTTCGGCCACTATTTCGATCAGATTTTTGGCCTAAAAACAATGTCGTTCTCTCCCTTTCCCTTCCAATATTACTACTACACAACTGGTTTTCCAAAAAACCATCTCCATCTTTACAAAATCAGAGGAGTTTAGTGGCTATTTCAATTTTCCGGCCAGCTCTGGCCAACTGATTTCTTCCTCTCTTTTTTTCTACCGTTTCCACCACTGTTTTCTCTGGTTTTCTATTCTAATAAAATTCTGCACTCAAGAGGATTAGTTCCTCATCATAAAAACCATGTTTAATGCCCCAAAACCCTAGAACTAAATTATCCTCAAAAACCTGCAACTGTGCCTAACTCTCTCAATTCTCACTCTTTTCTTTGACTCTTTTTGCATTCATTTCCTTAATTCATTCTCTTTATGGCCCTATACTTTAAAACAACTAGCATGCATTTGAATTCAAAAACAACACTTTAACCCAACTTACCTATACTTTCTGTATTTCTTGTTGTTCCTTTCTTTTCCTTTCTGTTTCAATTTCTGAATTCTTCTACTTCCCCCAGACTTCACAGTTTCTTACGCCCTTTTTCCTTTTGGCTATTTTACTTTCAACTCATGGACACACACACACACACACACACACACATATATATATATATAAACACAAACTGCCTCAATTTGCTCTCTCTCTCTCTCTCTCTCTCTCTCTCTCTCTCTCTCTTTTCCTTTCGGTTTCTCCCCCTTCAAGCCCCCTTTTTTGACTAATTTTTTTGATTTTCTTCCTGATTTTCTAATTTCTTTTTTCTATTTTAACTTTGCATTAAATGTTTGCATGATATTTATATTGTCCATGTATATTATATTACACACACACACTTCAACATACACACACAACCAACACACACAACACCCACCCACTTGCATGCATATGTCATACATACTATATATATATTTCAGTTTTATATATACATATATATTTTTATACTTATATTTTGCATGCAAGTATTTACATAGGTACACATTCTAATACATATATATATTTATACTACACATATATATATATATATTTATACTACACATATATATGTATACCATATATACATATATATATACACATACACGTTTTTTTGTGTAGTTTGGTTCCTCGTATACGGTTACCCCTCGGGTATTCTGAATGGCCTAAAATGATTGTTGAACATTTGGTGTTTTGTGTGTCGTAAAATATCGTACAATAATCTCGTTAAAGTATGTGCTTGGGTTACAAGTCAGTTTTCACATCGGTTGACCCGGCATACCTCGATCCTAGTGTTGTATTTCAGGTCGGGGTATTATATTCTACCCCCCTTAAATTGAGTTTTGTCCTCAAAACTCGGATGCTCATAATCTAAGAAATACTATTCCTTCTTATTTACTTGTCTAATAATATTCTCCCTTGAGAGAATCGTAACAGTCACTGTGTAGCCTAAGGGTTCAGTTCTCAAATTTTCAACTTAACAGTAAATAGAGGGTATAATTCAATGTGTAGAGTTAATATCAACTGTACACAAGTGGGTTGCTAACAAACTGGAGGAATACATGTGGCTGCTTAATGTAGTAGCCTCGACATTCCTCGGGAAAAGGGAATAAACCCTTCCTGCCTGCTGTGGCTCACTATTTTAAGCCCGTGATCTAGTAGTAGGAGTCGGTAGGGCAGGAGTAGTAGGTGTGGTGCTAACCATTGATTTTTTATTTTGGGGGCATTCCCTAGAAATGTGTCCCATCTGACCACATGTGTAGCAGCCTCTATTGCACTGCCCTCTATGAAATCTGTTGTAGTTGGAATATTTAGTCACAGCCCAATTAGAATTTATCACTCCCCTAGTTAGCCTGATTGCCCCGACTCTGACTGGGTCCTGGTTTCCCAGGCCCTACTTCTGACTTGGAGGGTAAAGACTTATGTCTTTGTCTCGATTGCTCTCAGACCCTTGGTTTGCCCTCTTCCTGGTGAACTCTTCTTCGTCCTACTTAATAATCCTTGCTGTAGCCACCACTTCATTGTAAGTGGCTAATCGAAGAGGTCTAAGCTTGGTCTTAATGGGCCATCTCAGCCCACTCTCGAACTTGCGGGCTTTCATATATTCTGTACCTATAACAGTGGGAGGGAACCTGGCCAATGCGATGAATTTGGCCTCATAAGCCTCCACTGTTAAGCCCTCTTGCTGTAAACTCACAAACTCTGTGACTTTCTGATCCTTGACTTCCTGTGGGAAGTACTTCGCATTAAAAACCTCTGAAAATCATTGCCAATCCATGTGGGGTTCTCTAGTTTTTTTTAGAAGCCACCAATTGTATGCGGCACCCTTGAATGTGAATGTGGCATATGCCACCTTTTGGATTTCAGTGCATGTCAAGACATCGAATATCTTGTTCATTTCAAGCAACCATTCTTCGGCTACTGTGAAGCCCTCGAGCCATCAAACACAGAAGGTCTTAGTTCCTGAAATCGTTTATAGGAATATGGCCTATCCCTATCATTCCCTTGTTGACCTTCCTAGTTGGCAACAGGCTCTTGCCTCACAGGCTCACTAGTACTAGCCTGAGTCCCTGGTAATGCCTCGATAACCCTCGTCACAAGGTGTTATAACCTCTCTAATCGTTCCATAGCTTGTTCCAAAACTCGTTCCATAGTTTGATCTCTAGATATATAAAAACTGCGAGTATGTACCATTCACTGAAAAGGAATGTCAATGATTAAGAATAATAATAATCGTTATAAAAATGTAGTTAACTTCTTATCTATAGACTGACTTTAGACCTAACAGTATAAATACTCCTAGTCCTATCTCCCACGACTCCATGAAAACACTAAAGTTCTTTGACTTAATGGTTTCCAAACCTAGAGCTTGGATACCAAGCTATCACGACCCAAAACCTACCCTGTGCAGATCGATATCACGACGCCAATTGTCGAACCGGACTTTTCATTTTTACCTTAAGTTGACATTTATAGGTGAGTTATTAACATGTAATCAAAATTTAAATATGCAGCGGAAGACTTGGATAAAATTTTCATTCGTTTATAATACTAAAGTTTATATAGTTTTACAGACCCAAAAATTTCCAAATACAACTACCCCCAAGACGTAGGGTGATAGGAGAACAGAAGACAAGTACTATACTTTACTACTAAGATAATCCCTGCAGTACATCATCTTCAACTCCCCTACGCCTATTCAAAATTTCAATCCCTACTTCAAGATGAGGCGTCATTACCTGCAAAATGTTGTGTAGTATCTGATAAGCTATAAAAACTTAGTAAGTAGTCCTTTGCTCTGTCAAGGACATGCCAACATAAAGGGGTTCACCTAACAACTTACATAATCTATAGCAACACTAAAATCAATTAGGAAGACATGGTATCATCAATAGTAAGTCATGTCACACGGTAATAACGACAATGTATAAAATGCTCCCCATGTTCTGATATATATAAGTAGAACTCAACATACCTTCTTGCAAACAGATCTCACTACCTGACTTGCTCATGTATACTCAGTCTACGGTAGGACTCGGCATACCCTTTTGTAACCAGGTCTAACCACCTGACTTACTCATGCATACCCAGCCTACAATAGGACTCAGCATACCCTTTTGCAAACAGGTCCCACTACCTCACTTGTTCATGCATACCTAGCCTACATCTTTTGATAGAATCTGGCCATACCCTTTTGCAATTAGAACTACCTGTCTGACTTGCTCATGTAGACCCGACCTACTCCTCATAACAATAATGGATTGTAGTTATTTAATGATGTATGAAATGATCATGACTCTCATCAGTGTACAATATATGATTGCACATCATTCAAACATCATAAACCAAACTGTATAGTAATCACATGCTCAAAATATAGCATTTGATTCATAATATTCATGAATTATAACAAGCATCAATGTAATTCAATAACATGTGGTGGCATAGACACAATACAGCAATAACAAGCAACACATGCATAACACAGCTAGGTCTTTGCCACGTACAGAGATCGAATTTTACTTACCTCTATTCGCGATCCTAGATCAGTATCTCGTGAGTTTACCTTTCCCTTTCGAGTTCCCTATATGTCAATAGATTCGTCTCAGAATTAATGCTATTCTTCAAATTTTATGCATCGCTATCATAAGTATCTCTAATACTAATTTAGATTCTACCATTGAGTCCGGAATGCCGAAGAAAGTCAGTTTCCAAACCTAGACTCTACCATACACGTTTTTCTATGTAGCTCAGTTCCTCGTATATGGTTACCCCTTGGATATTCGGAATGGCCTAAAATGATTGTTGCACATTTGGTGTTTTGTGTGTCATAAAATATTGTACAATAATCTCGGTAAAGTACGTGATTGGGTTACAAGTCAATTTTCACATCGGTTGACCAGGCATACCTCGATCCTAGTGTTGTATTTCGGGTCGGGGTATTACACTAGAGAGCCAAAATTCACACTTCTTCAGCTTGGCATACAACTCCTGCTCCAGCAGCTTCTATAGAACTTTCCTCAAATGTACTTCGTGTTCTTCTGGATTCTTAGAATAAACTAAGATATCATCAACGAATACAATCACGAACTCATTTAGATATAGTTTGAAAACCCTATTCATTAAGTCCATGAATGCGACTGGGGCATTTGTCACCCAAAAAGGCATTACTAAGAACTCATAGTGCCCATAACAGGTTTTGAATGCCGTCTTTTCTACATTTGCTGACTTTCAATTGGTGGTACCCTGACCTCAGGTCAATCTTTGAGAAGACCTGCGCCCCTTTCAACTGATTAAATAAGTCATCTACCATTGGCAGAGGGTACTTGTTCTTGATGGTGACTTTGTTCAACTCTCTATAGTCGATACACAGTCTTATAGTCCCATCCTTCTTCTTAACGAACAATACTGGGGCACCCGATGGCGAAGAGTTGGGTCGTATAAAACCCATGTCTAGTAACTTTCACAACTACAATTTTAGTTCCTTTAGCTCCACTGGTGCCATTCAGTACGGGGTCTTAGATACAGGTGATGTGTCAAGGAATACATCAATGATAAACTCAATCTCCTGATCAATAGGCATTCTAGGTAGATCATCCAAAAATACATCGGAGAATTCTCTGACCACAAGAATCTGATCTAGAATGGGTTCTTGTGAGCGGGTGTCAATGACGCTATACAAGAAACCACTGACATCCCTTGTGAAGCAAACGTCTGGCCTAGATGGAAGAAACACAATAGGGTAGAGAGGCTACCCCTATCCCCTCAAATACGATGTTCGGTTGCCTTAGATTTTAAATAAGGACTTTCTTGGCTACACAATCGATGGTAGCGTGATCACATCGAATCTACAAATCTTTAAAGGTATTAAATCGACAGCTAATTGGGTACCTATAACCTCTATCTTACATGATCTATGTATTATAGTCCCCAATAGTGACTCCCCCGAAGGGATTGAAACTAGTCAACAAGTAGCCTAGGGGTTCAGCTTCTAAGTTCAATTTGGTAAAAAAATGTGGGAGATATAAATAAATGCGTAGAAATAGTATCAAATAGAACATGTGCAAGTTAGGAACAAACTGAAAGGGTACCTGCAACCACTGAGGTGGTAGCCTTGAACATCACCTAGGTGTGATGGAGAATACCCTTCTGGGTGTTGCTGATCATTCCTCGGTCCTTCATTCCTAATCTAGGGCCTTGCAACAGAGGCTGATGCTACAGGTGTGAAGCTGATCATAGTCTTGCCACCCTTGGGACAATCCCTCATGTAATGTCCAATCTGACCACAACTGAAGCAAGCATTGGTGCCCCTGTAGCATTGTCCCTTGTGTATCTTCTAGAAGGTGAGGCATTTGGTTACGCCCCCATTGTTATGATTGGTCTTTCTCTTACTAGGCACTGTCCCTGTATTGCAGTGATCTGACGCCTAGCTTGAAAAGCGAGGATCCCCGTCCTTTGTCTCTACTACCACCTGATCTCTTGTTCCCTCTTCTCTTGGCATACTCCTCCCCACTGCACCCAATGATCTTTGTCGTCGCCACTACCTCAGTGTAAGTGGCTAGTCGCTGGGGCCTAACTTTGTCATTGATGGCCCACTTCAATCCTCCCTCAAACTTGCGTACTTTCAGGCTTTTCATATTGATGGCATTGGGAGCAAATCTATCCAACTTAGTGAATTTTGCCTCGTACTCTTCCATTGTCATGCCCCCTTTATTGCAGGACTAAAAACTCAACAATCTTTTGATTTCTAGCCTCTTAGGGGAAGTACTTTTCGTTGAAGACCTCAGTGAATCACTGCCAGTTCATATTGGGTTGTCGTGCTTCTTCTAGCAACCACCACTTATGAGCCACTCCTTTGAACATATACGTGGCATAAGCCATTTTCTACTCTTCTGTTCATGTCAAGATCCGAAAAATCATATTCATCTCTAACAACAACTCCTTGGCTGATATGAAGCCTCTAGTGCCATCAAACGTAAACACCTTCAGATCCTGAAACCGCTTGTATAGGTATGACTGGTCCCAGTCATCACCCTGTCGCCCTTCTCGGATCCTAGGACAGTCTTACCATGCTGGATCATTCCCACCCCCTTGGGGTCTAGGTAAAACCTCCACAATTCTCTCCAATATATGTTTCACTCTGTCTAACTGGTCTGACTCCATAGCTATACTACAAGTACGAACCATTTACTACAAAAAAATAGCATTTAAAACTTAAGTAATCACTTATTCACCGATGACAGGTTTAACTTAGTAATTGACCCTTAGACTCTTTAAGTCTTAGTACTCTAGTCCTAATCTCCCATGAACCATTAGAACCAAGGGCTCTGATACCACGCTTGTCACGACCCAAAACCTGCCTTGTACGGATCAGGGGCCTGCCAGAGACAGCGGCCCGCGAGCCGTCCCCCACTAAAGGATCTCAAACACCAATTAATTAATCATTAATACATGTCATGACATTAGTTAATTTAGTACCATCATCAGAGTATAGTTATACATGCCATGATAAAAGTAAGTGTTTAATTTACAGATCCTCAAAACAAAACCATAGCCAAGACGTGGACACATGGGAGAGATAAGACTACATTATACTTAGTATAATTACAATTGTAGCAAAAGCTTCCATCATTACTTGCAAAAGCGTGATCTGTGGGTAAAATGTGGCGCCAACTCGTAGTGTAGGCCCTATGGACCTTTTGCAATATCTTTTCCTGAAAAAAAATATATATATCTAGGGGTGAGCTAACTTAGCTCAGTAAATAAATTTCGTCGCTCTGTCATGGGTCAGGGTCAGTTCAAATAGAGGGATATAAATAATAGTAAGCAAAAATATAATATCACAATATACCAAGAGTGTGAAACACTATAAATGACTTGTAGGTCCAAAAAACACATCATGTAGTAGTTTGATACAAGTGACTGCAAATGGTACAACAAATCAATAATAGGGATTGGCCTATACAATAGTTAGCTACCACAAATCACAAGATAGCAATTCGAGTCTAAGGATAAGCTTGCAATGCATATCATCAACCAAAGAGTGCATCATCAGATAATCCAAAGATAGGCTTGCAAGGCGTATCAACAATCAAAGAGTGCATCATCAGAATATGTTCAATAAAAGATATGAGCTACTAACAGAATAAATGATGTCAACAAATAAGGCCTGGCTATCCCCAAAAGCACTCATTCAGGTTTACCCCCTTTCGATCTCCTGAACAACACTAGAGCTCTTATCATATATCATGTCCTCCATGAACGAAGTGTTGGGTATCATTCCCGATCACCGACCTGTAAGTCCAAAAAGCATCTATAGAATCAGATGGATATTGTGACAAACACAACTCCTAGCACTCATAATAATATAATGATCAATAGAATTCCACAAAAGATGTACATATATGTGGAATAACAAATTCTCAACAGTGAGAAACATGGCAATTTTCCAATATCCAAAGTAAGGTATAGAAATGAACAAGTAATCACATTAGGATTTTGGCAACTGAATTCTCATAATATCCACAAGGTAGAACATACATGAAATTGTGAAAATCAATAATGTCAGGTATATATAGAATACAAATTGGCAACATTGAGGAAATAAAATTGTAGACATGGCTAAGAATTTCCACATTTTAGAATTCGGGTTTTACTTACCACAAAATAATTCCTCCTTCCTTCAAGAGGAAATCAAACCTCTTTCTCTTTCCCTTTTGAAGACTCTATAAATCAAAAAATATTATTTAGTTCGATATCATTCATAGACTTAATCTGAATTTATTGATGAATCTACAGTCTTTTAGTCTCGTGTGTCATTTTTTAAGTCTATGGAACTCATTTACCCCCTTCTTGGTCGCATCGTTGTATCTTTAAAGTGTCTTAAAAATAACTAATTTCATATATCAGTATTTTAGATATTTTATTTGGCAAAACGGACTCTATCGTTGAATCTGGAACATCGAAAAACCTTAGGGTAGGTACTCTTATAATTTTTGAAGGTCATTTGATATCTTCATTTGACCTTTAGGATATTTTTTGGATTAACCCAGTTTGTCTGTTCATATTTTTTGAGATTTAATTTCACAATTTGGATTTCGCCATTGAGTCTAGAATGCCCAAAAATATTGAGTCACTCTGTTTTTTTTATTTTATTCGAACAACAAAAATAATTTACTAAATTAAATTACTTAAATTAAATTAATTATGTTATTTTATATTATATATTTATTTAGTCACTATTTTAATAAAGTGACACAGTGGTACAGTGGTACAGTGTGGCTCGCATGTGGGGGTTTAAACCCTCACACGCGCGAGGTCTATGGTTCAAGTTTGGGGAGCTGTGGCTCCCCTATATTTTTCTGATTTTTGGTAATCCAAATAACGGATAAGGGGCCAATTCAGGGATAGGCTATCCTTATTCTGCCTTAGGTTATTAAATCAGAATCTCTTATCCTCGTTGCCAAACAAACCCAGTCCCATTTTTAAATTAAAACTTAAACTCTAAACGGTGCCATTCCACTTAACTGAATATGCAACTGGGCGGGTTCCGACCCGAACCCAAACCAACCGGAAACTTGACCCCACCCTATTTATCATCTTCCCCATCTCCCATGCTAGTGTTACCCTAGTTATAGGTTTCACAAAATTTTTATTTCGTGTAGTTTCCGAAGTCCATTTCTTTTGCTTTCAATTCTTATAGATTCCTAAGACATTAGGGATAATTTTGGCATTGGTTTAGGGCATCGAATTGAGCTCAAAAGCTCAGTCAAACTCTCATGGTGTTTTCTGAATATTTCTTAGTACATGCTCATTTCGGCACCAAAATGCATGGGATTTGTTCTATTGTGATGGTCTCGTTATAGGGTTTAAATCCCTGTTCCTAAGTTAGGCTTTGGTATTCATTTTGTAGGGGTTGGTTTTCAAACTCGTGGCTACAACTCATGTTTTGGGGGTCTTCCTTTGGGTGTTTTGGTCGCCAAATAGGGTTTTTGTAACCCTTGTGAGATCTAGTTTCAATTCTAATTTACAGAAATGGGTTTAATAAGAGTCAGTTCAGACCTGCTCCTTTGGAGGTCCAACAATGGTGGTCCACAAAATTTCTAGCTTTAATTATTTTAGTTTGCCCCCTATTTGTTGGTATCACACACTACAATCACATACATGCATTCTAGATTCATCAAATTACACAAGACAGTGTCATATCATCCTTTTTTTTTTTTCCTAAGAGAGAAATTTTGAATTGAAAGCTTTTTACCTTCAAAATGGGTGCTCTCCTTCTTTTAGGGTTCAAGCTGTTGACTTCCAAGATCAACTCTTAAGCTTGTATGCGTGCAGCCTCTCCTTTCTCCTTCTTCTTCTTCTTCTTCCTTCTTCACTTTCTCTCTCTCTCTCTGCACACCACACACACATGTACACACACTCCCTCGGTCTTTCTTCAATCACACACAGCAGATACAACACACACATTATACATATATATACACATGTCTCATGTATATAATATACATATATATATAGATCTACTGAGGTGTTGTATGAGATGTAAGTGGATGACAGTGTGGCCCAATGGGGGTGTTGGCACCTCAATTTTGAGCATGCAAATTTGTGGCTTAATAGAGTATATGTATGTATGTATATATATATATATATATCTGGTGAGATATATAGCACAAAAGTACTTATAGCCCAACTGGTTATCTTTTTAGGCTTTAAATCTTCTTTCTTTTTGGTCTAGGGTTCAAATCTTTTGGCCTTATTTTCTCCTTCTTTTTCTTCTTATGCTTTGTTTGGCATTTTAGGTATTGTTTGTTAAATTTTTGAAGTTGTGTTTCAATTGCTTTAAAAATCTCTTGATATTCTTGTCTAGTTTTTTTATTTTTGTGTGCTTCCTTTTTATGTCATTAATCTTATTTTTGACATGTTACATTGTGTTTTATTTACACCAAAAATATATCGTATTTATCAAAAAAAATTTGATTAAATTTGTTTTATTCCCTTATCGCGCTAATTTTCCCAATTTCACTTCTTGTACTAATTTTAATATTTCGGGCTACTAATTTCAATTTAAGATTTCTAAGTAATTAATATATAATTAATTTCATAAAAATAGTATTAATGTAAATTACTTTGCCTAATTGGGTCGGGATATTACATTGTTGCTTTAAACGGTTAAGTTGTTAGAGAATGATGCAACAATTATATTAAGCTATTTTAATACATTTTCTCATATGTAATCATGTTTTGCAAGTGTAGAGTAGTGAGTAAATGAAAATAAATATAGCAATTTATATCAAACTATTTTAATATCCTGCCTTATGTGCAATCATGTCTTGCATGTGTAGAATAGAGAGTATATGAAAATAAAAGGACATACTGACATAGTACAGTGTGAATCCTGATGGAACAGGGTGAGAGAATATAAACTTTACACCAAATTAAATGGGAAAGAGACTGAAACCCAATACATCTTAAACAAAAATTCTAATAAATGTTAGATCACCAGTTGCTCTAAAAATTTAAATTATTAAAGAATGAATTTAACAATATATATCAAGCTATTTTAACATTTTCTCTCACGTGCAATCCTATCTTGTGCATAGAGAGTAGAAAGTGTACCTATATCAACTTATTTTAACACAAACAACTAAAACAAACATGGAACTAAGAGTAGTCTTCACACAAAGCAGAGCTTTATACCTTCAACACTTGAAAATAAGCTGTGAAGAAAAATTCCAATTCATACTAATTTCACCATTATGAGAAGGAGTTTTGGATTTGTCTTCAAGAAAAGACTCTCCAAAGTGAGATGCTCTGGATTTCATTTAATTTGAAGGTCATAGCTCGTCTCTATTATAGAAGCCATAAATTTTTCCCAGTAAAACCTTGGATGCATGTCACGTGATTTAAGAGAGATAATTACACCACATCAACTGATGATAAGACTTGGATTTAACTACAGATTTTAGTTCACAAGTTAATGTATTTAAAATTAACTGAAAAAATATATTCTTTTGTAGATAACAATAATTTTGATTAGGTGATAACCCACACTTGATAGCCACTTGATCATATGAGACTTGGGTTCTTGTTAATTTGCTAACAACATTAGAATTAGTTTATGTAATTACCAATTCTTCGTACATCACTAATTCTGTTAAATGCATTTTTTGAACTAGTGCTATCTTAATCAAACATTAGCACTCTAAAGAAACAACTAACACTTGTCAAGGTTTCTGTAATTGTGAAATAACAACATATAAAATTAAGGTGAAAAACTGTTAAAGAAAGAAGAGTGAAAAATGACAAGATATATATATATATATATGTATGTATATATATATATATATATACACTCCACATCTTAATCATTCAACACAAGTCATTGACACACCTAAGAAGACATAAATTTCAATTTGTGGCAAACTTTCTCCATATATATTCATGCTCTTTAACTTTTAAGGATTAAAGATAAAATACATAACCCATAATCTGACTGATATATATTGTCCATTCAACTTCAACTGGATCAAAAGACGTACAATATAAGAAAGCAAAAAATAATACCCACAATTGAACAAACTAACCAAAACTAAAGGAATATCCTTGCCTAAGATACTTCTTTCTTCTAATATGATTGGTAAGCTAATAAGTTGAATTTCATCTTTAATGAATAATTAGACTTGATGTTACCTGTATGTGTTCTCATGATCTTACTATGCAAACATTGCAAGAAATTCATCCATACGTTTCTGTCTCTCTTCCATTGCAGCCTCCATTTGTCTATGGCGCTCCTCCATGCTTTGCATCCTCATTGTAACTTCCGCTTGCACTCGTTCTTGCAATTGTTCTTGTAATTCAGTCTTCTTTGTCTTTCTAATTTGTTCAATTTTCTCCTCCAAAGCCTCATTGCATCGTTGTTTGGCTTCATACAATTGACAAAGCTCATTTATTTGAACATCCTGACTGGATGAAGATGAAGAAGGAGCCAACTTCCTATGGCCAAGGCCTTTCACACATCCCGACCTCAGTTCCCAACACTTGCTTACATATTTCCTCATCACTCAATGCCTCACTACCCTCTATGGGTGGTTGCAATTGGAGGTTAATCATGTGATCCTGCAATAATTATAAATGAGACAAGCATAAAAAATATATATTACCGACATTTAATTTATTTCCATCGTAAATACTCAATGTAACCGACGAATTTTTAACTGACGCCTAATATTCGTCAGAACTAACCTCATTTCTTGTAGTACTTGTTTTGTTTCATATTTTATAATTCACATGGATAAGAGTGTATTTTTAGGATTCCTTCTTATGGGAGAGAACCGATTTGTGTGAGTTGTCGTTGAGTCAAAAAGGATTTTTGAGTTTGTGAGCATTTTTTTTTGTAATATCTTTAATATATAATAGATTGATTATCGTTGTTCGTGAGCATCTTTTTGAATCATGTAAATCTCGTACATTATCTATTCTTATTTCAGATCGATTCATTTTTTTATTTTTATCGCTTTTGCACAACAGTTTATACATGAAATATTATGAATACAAAATAATTAAATCCCAACGGGCCCTAAAATATATAGTCAGTATTCTCTTTCAAGCTCGAAAGAGCCATTAAATCCTACTTCTTGTAATTTTATTTGTTATTTTTAGTTAAAGATTTTTTTTTTTTTACATTTTTATGCACTTAAAAATTGTATTTTAATACTTTTTTGGAGTCTAAATTAACAAACCAGGTTAGGTAAGTCATTTCTTTTATTCACTCTATAGTTTTTAGAAGATTGATCAATGTATCATATTTATAATAGACATTATAATTTATATATAAATTAATTTTTTAATTTCATTTTGATCATAATATATAGATAGATTAATTAAATACTTCATATTCTTTAAAAAATTTGGCTGTTATGTTTTGTTTCATTTTGACTTTTTTTTTTTATCTAATTGAGAAAGAAATCACTATATAAAGAATTTTTAGAAATATTATACAATTTCTTTTCTGTTAAAGATCGTAGATATTACCTTCTTCTGTTTTTTCAAAAAAAATAAGAGTTTAGATGTCAAAGTTCACAATTTTTTTTTTATATCATGTGGTCTGGTTTGGGGTTTTACAGTCTGACAGGATGCTGCCTCGCGTCCAAACCAAGCCCATCAATAATTAATTTATAATTTAATATAGCATAATGTTCTGAGCTCCTTTAAGTTGTTAAAACAATAGACTTAGTAGTTATATTTGTGATATTTGAATCATATCTCAAAGGATAGAAATACCTACACGATTTGCTTATTTCTGGTGGGTCGAGGCCCCAAAGCTTATAACCTGTTTAATGGGCAAGTGTATTACTGTTAGACCCTTACTAAGTTGACACGGCTGCTTGGGGCATGGGGAGGCATGTCTGGCCTTGGTGACATTGGCATGGGCATAGGGAGGCATGCTATGCCTTGGAATAACATTCAGACTTGGAATGTTATTCAAGTACGGAAAGACATTCGGGACTTGGAATGCTATTCAAGGATAGAATAAAATTCGGAAGTGGGAATGACTTTCCAGAGTTGGGATATGTCAAAAATATTCTAAGTATCGGATACTTAGACAGTGCAGAGTTGGTGCAGTTGATGGCTTGTGAACAGTTGGTGCATGGGTTGCCTTTGGCAAGGCAGATGCACACAGGGGGAAGGACTGGTTTTGCAAATGGTTGTATCCACTCCTGTCAGGTGGACAAATTGTACTTTGACATATATAGGGGGGAGTACCTCCTCGAGGCGCCCATGGGCGAGTGGCCTATGCGGCTAAGGAAGACCAAGGCGTGTGGGGGCATGGCTTGGCAACGATGGCTAACACGGAAGCATGGGATGGGTCAAGAAGTGTGCGGGTTCAAGGCTGACTATATGTGGCCGTGTCCTTGAGTGAGGGCTTGGGCTTGGCAGTTGCGGCGCAGGGCAGTTGCGCAAGGCAGTTGCGCAAGGCAGTTGCGGGGCAGTTGCGTGCGGTTGCGCAAGGCAGTTGCACAGTTGACAGCAGGCGCAAGGCAACTGCCTGCTGAGTTGGTGCATGGATAGTGTGCGACAATGTGAGGCACGGATCCTCACAGGTGGCATGCTGATCCAAGGGCCTCTATTGTGTGCGGCAAAGTGAGGCACGGATCCTCACAGGTGGCGCGTATCCCAGGCTTCGGATAGCACTAGCAGTTGTGGGCGCAACTGCATGGCACAGATGGCAGTCTGTGACAAGCCCTAGCAGTTGGGGGAAACTGCATGTCATGTGCATGTCACATGTGAGCGGTTGAAGACTTCGGCTATAAAAGGGGTGCAAGGTCTCTTGTAAAGGGGAGAGAAGACAGAGCATAGTGTAGAGAGCAAGGCTGAGAGCATTGTTGTGTTTCTCTATGTGTGTGAGCAGAGTGTCTTGTATTCCTACGGGAATCATATTCCTTTGTATTCATAATTCCGGTGAGTTAGTGAATAAAAGGTTGGGGGGTTTTTTCCCTGTATGCTTTGGTGTCTTCTTTCCTATTCCTCTGTGCTAAACACTGTGTGTGTGTTTGTGGGTGTTTTGAGTGGCTGGTTGTCCGGTGACAACGCCATCACAGGCAAAAATTTGGTGCTTGAAATTGACCCTGTGACAATTACCATCATGATAGAATCAACTGTGACTTGAATCACAAGATTTTTATATCGAGTAATGTTATGTTTACTAAAAAAGTTTATTAAAAGAGTTTAATAGATGAATTGACATTATTATATTAATTTCATGTCATATTATAATGTAATATAATGTGATAAAATGTCAATATAATACTAATAATTCATGTGTATAAACATTTTTGATAGAAAAATCTGCATAAATATTTTTAGTAAAGAAATCGATCAGTGATTATAATAATAAAAAAAAAAGAAATTACTATATATGATTGAGTGTAAGAGGTAAGAACTTCTACTACACGAGATTTTTTTTTTTTATTGATTTGAAAACATGAAATATTTTTTTTCATATAAGGACTAATTGGACTAAGTAATAAGTAGTAGTTGTTACTTTCCCAAATTAAAAAGAAACTGTTGTTTCGTTCTCTTTTCATTAGGTCATTAATGATCTATGACACACATATATCATTATTTATCAATTAACTTAATTATTATCTAGAAACAAAGAATTTTAACATGCATTCCATTAATAGTGTATATATTAAAAAATTATCGAAGTAAGACCGTCATACTGTTTTATTGTATTATAAAATATTAAAAATTCTTAAATTTTTTTTATTAATTATGAAACTAATTTTTTTCATAATTTAAAAAGTTTGTGGAACATCTTATAGTAATAACACGATGTGATGATAAATTACTATATGATCTTGAGTTATTGGCTAATCTAATAGTTTAGATTAATCATAAATTATCTTGTCAATAAAATTTATTTTATTTTATTCACTTATTAACTCAGTAATCGGTGATTAGATGGGTCCCAGCCAAACAATATAAAAATATAAAGCAAATGCCCACAAAAACTGCCGGAGTGTAAGGGAAGGATAGCCTGTTTGACTTTTTTTGACATATTAGGACTTCTATATATATCACACTGCAGCTAACCATACTCATTATCACTTGTCTAGAATCACCCAGCTGAGTGCACATTCCTTGTTTGGTAGGCTTCAAAAATTTCTGTATTTAATTAGAAAATGAAGGTTGAAGTTGAAGTTATCACCATAGAGACTATCAAACCATCTTCTCCAACCCCACACCACCTTCGCAATTACCAGCTCTCATTTCTTGATCAAATATCTCCTCCAGTGTTCATGCCACTGGTTCTCTTCTACCCACTTGACCATGGTGAAACCAAACTCAGCAACGTTGACAAGTCCAACCAGCTCAAGACTTCTTTAGCAGAAGCCTTAACCCAATTCTACCCGCTCGCCGGACGGGTCATCGGCAATCTTTCCATTAACTGCAACGATGACGGCGTCCCCTTTATCGAAGCTCGTGCCAACTGTCAACTGTCTGAAGTTACTGTGCAATCCAATCCCGGGCGAACTCAACAAGTTCATCCCATATGAACTGGATGATGTTAGGGACCTCCTCATGGTCATCCAAGTCACTTTCTTCGACTGCGGCGGCATGGCAGTTTCCTTGGGAGTCTCTCACAAGGTTGCTGATGCCTTGTCCTTCTTCATGTTTCTCAATTGTTGGGCTGCCACTGCCCGCGGCGACACCGATTTGCCGTGTCCCCAATTTGAATCCGCCACACTTTTTCCACCTGTAAATTTTACTGATTTTAAACCGAGCACCGGCATCGTAAAAGAGAAGATTATGACAAAGCGGTTTGTGTTCACTGCCTCTAAGATATCTGCCATTAGAGATAAATATTCTGACAACACAAGCGCAGATTATCCGAGACGCCCGACGCGGATTGAAGCACTCTCAGCCTTCATATGGAGCCGTTTCATGGCTTCCACTCAAGCTAAATTATCAGATTCCAATAAAATATACACAGTTCTTCATGCAGTGAACCTGCGGACGAGGATGGACCCACCACTGCCTGAATATTATTTTGGGAATATCAGCCGGCTCGCCATAGCTGTACCTTCCATGGACTGTGCAGATAAGGAAGACTGTTATGGGATAGTGAAAAGCATGAGAGATGAAATAAGGAAAGTTAATGGTGATTACGTGAAGGCGCTTCGACAGGGTGACAAGCACTTGAATTTCATAAAAAACAGAACTGAAAGTGTCACCAAAGGTGAGATCATCTCCTTTAGCTTTACTAGTTTGTGCAGGTTTCCTCTGTATGAAGCGGATTTCGGGTGGGGCAAGCCCGTATGGGTGGGCTCAGCAAGCCTAAAGTTCAAGAATCTGGTTGTTTTCATGGACACTCCTTTGGGTGATGAAATAGAGGCTTGGGTTAACTTGAAGGGGGAAGACATGGCTAAATTTGAAGTTGACAAAGAGTTGGTTGCTTTTGTTTCCCCAACACCCGGTCCTAGAATTTGTGGGTTTTAGGCTTTGGCAAGTTACGGTTTCGGCCAAAGGGGCTTATTGGGAAAAAGTTTCTATCTTGTGAAATAAGTTGTTGATCAATGTGAATTTGAAACAAGCAACTAGATGCATCTTGTTAATGTGTGTATTAGTCAGTAAATATTCATTATTCCTGTGTTTTGTGTTTTTTTTTTTTTTTTTCTTGATACGTATCGTAAATTTTACAATAATTTTTTTTTTGTTTGAATAAGTAAGATTTTATTAGACAAAGTCAGACAAAAACTGCAACAGATATAGATAGAAACCGAAGCACAGGAACAAACCCACTAGCAAACTGCAATCACAACCTATATATATATATATATATATATATATGTTGTACATGTTGTTCGTCACAACTTGAAACTCATCCTATGTATATTAGGGATCTTAGAGGTGTCAATTTTTAACACGACACGAAGTTTTAACGGGTTTGAGTTTAACATAAATGGATTTGGGTTATAAATGGGTTGACACGTATAACACGATTAATAAATAGGTCGTGTTTGGGTTTTACTAGTGTCAACCAGTTTAACATGACTTAACACGTTTAATTATAAAATATATTATGAGTTAAGGTAATTCATCTCACATCAAATATTTATCAAGATTTTGAGATTTTTAATTTATAAAAGAAGTTTCTACTTTGATTTGGCTCATATCCAAAGTTATTAAACTTGAAAATTATCTATATATATATATATATATATATATTAAAAAATGGGTAAATTTTTTTATTTAAAAAATTAAAATAAACAGGTTAAGTGTGTCGACACCTGTAACCTGTTTAATAAATGGGTTGGGTTTAAGTTTTGAAACTTGACATGATTAGTTAATAATGTTGGGTTAGGGTTCACACATATTTTTGAATATCTATGCCTTGACACAACCTGAATACGACACAATAACACGAATTTACACCCCTAATGGACCATCAACCAGGAGCAGCAGCTCACGAGCCGTCTCCCGCTAAAGAATCTCAAGCACTAATTAATTAATCATTAATGCATGTCATGACATTAGTTAATTTAGTACCATTATCAGAGTATAGTTATACATGCCATGATAAAAATAAGTGTTTAATTTATAGATTCTCAATACAAAACCATAACCACGACGTGGACACATGGGAGAGATAAAACTACATTACACTTAGTCTAACTACAATTATAGCAAAAGTGTCCACCACTACTTGCAAAAAAGTGATCTGTGGGCAAATGTGGCTCCTACTCGTAGTGCACACCCTATGGTCCTTCTGTAATATCTTTTCCTGAAAAAAAAATAATATATCTGGGATGAGCTAACTTAGCTCACTAAGTAAATTCTTTCGCTCTATCATGGTTTAGGGTCAGCTCAAATAGAAGGATATAAACAATAGCAAGCAAAAATATAATATCACAATAGTCAGTTACCAAGAGTGTGAATCACTATAAATGACCCATAAGTTCAAAAGGCACATCCCATGGTAGTTTGATACAAGTGATGCAAACGGTACAACAAATCAATAATAGGAATTGACCTATACAATAGTCAGCTGCCATAAATCACAATATAGCAATTCGAGTCCAAGGATAAGCTTGCAATGCATATCATCAACCAAATAGTGCATCATCAGATAATCCAAAGATAGGCTTGCAATGCGTATCAACAACCAAAGAGTGCATCATCAAAATATGTTTAATAAAAGATATGAGATATTAACAGAATAGATGTTGTCAACAAATAGGGCCCAACTACCCCCAAAAGCACTCATTCAGGTTTACCCCCTTTTGGGCTCCTAAATAGTACTAGAGCTCTTATAATATCTCATGTCCTCCATATATGGACTAAGTGTTGGGTATCATTTCCAATCACTGACCCGTAGGTCCAAAAGCATCTATAGAATCAGATGGATGTTGTGATAGACATTACTCCCGACACTTATAATAATATTATGATCAACAAAATTTCACCAAGGATGTACATATATGTGGAATAACAAAATTCTCAACAGTGAGAAACATGACAATTTTTCAATATCTAAAGCAAGGTATAAAAATGAACAAGTAATCATATTAGGATATTAGTAACCGAATTCTCATCATATCCACAAGATAGAACAAGCATCAAATTATGGAAATCAATAATGTCAGGTACGTATAGAATACAAATTGGCAGCATCGACGAAATAAAATTATGACATGGCTAAGAATTACCACATGTTAGCGCTCGAGTTTTACTTATTTTAAAATAGTTCATCCTCCCTTTAAGAGGAAATCAGACATCCTTCTCTTTCCCTTTTGAAAACCCTATAAATTAGGAAATATTATTTAGTTCGATATCATTCATAGACTTAATATGATTTTATTAATGAATCTACAGTCTTTTAGTCTCATGTGTCATATTTCAAGTCTATGGACTCATTTACCCCCCTCTTGGTCGCATCATTGTACCTTTAAAGTGTCCTAAAAATAGCCAATTTCATATATTAGTATTTTAGGTAATTTATTTGATAAAACGAACTCCACTGTTGAGTCTAGAACGCCGAAAAACCTTAGGGTAGGTACTCTCATAATTTTTTGAGGTCATTTGGTATTTTCATTTGGCCTTTAGGACATTTTTAGGATTAACCCAGTTTGTTCATTTACATTTTTTGAGATTTAATTTGATAATTTGAACTCCGCCATCGAGTCCGGAATGCCCAAAAATATTGGGTCACACTATCTTTTTATTTTATTCGGACACCGAGAATAATTTACTAAATTAAATTATTTTAATTATATATTTATTTAGTCACTATTTTAATGAAGTGACACAGTGGCACAGTGCCTCACGTGTGGGGGTTAAAACCCTCACATGCACAAGGTCTATGGTTCGAGTCTGGAGAGTTATGGCTTCCTTTTATTTTTCTACTTTTTGGTAAGCCAAACAACGGTGAAAAGCCAATTCAGGTATATGCTATCCCTATTCCACCTTAGGTTATCAAATCAGAATCTCTTATCCTCATTTCCAAATAAACCTAGTCCCCTTTTTAAATTAAAACTTAAACTCTAAACGATGTCCTTCCATTTAACCAAATGTGCGATTGGGCGGGTTCCGACCCGAACTCGAACCGACCCGAAATTCGACCCATCCTGTTCATCGCTTTTCCCATCTCCCACGCTATTGTTGCCCTAGTTGTAGGCTTCACAAACTTTCTATTTCGTGTAGTTTCCGAAGTCCATTTCTTCTACTTTCAATTCTTATAGATGCCTAAGACATTAGGGATCATTTTGGCGTTCGTTTAAGGCATCGAATTGAGCTCAAAAGTCTTAGTCGAACTCTCATGGTGTTTTCTTAGTACTGCTTAGTACATGCTCATTTCAGCACCAAAATGCATGGGATTTATTCTATTGTGATAGTCTCATTATGGGGTTTAAATCCTTGTTCCTAAATTAGGCTTTGGTGTTCGTTTTGTAGGGGTTGGTTTTCAAACTCGTGGCTGTTATTCATGTTTTAAGGGTCTTCCTTTGGGTGTTTTGGTAGCGGGCTAGGGTTTTTGTAACCCTTGGGAGATCTAGTTTCAATTCCAATTTACAAAAATTGGTTAAATAAGAGTCAGTTCAGACTTACTCCTTTGAAGGTCCAACAACGGTGGTCCACAGAATTTCTAGCTTTTACCGTTCTAGTTTACCCCTTATTGTTGGTATCATACACTGCAATCACACACATGCATTCTAGATTCATCAAATTACACAAGACGGTGCTATATCATCCTTTTTTTTCCTAAGAAATAAAATTTGAATTGAGAGCTTTTTAGCTTCAAAATGGGTGCTCTCCTTCTTTTAAGGTTCAAGCTGCTAACTCCTAAGATCAACTCTTAAGCTTGTATGCATGCAACCTCTCCTTCCTCCTCCTTCTTATTCTTCTTCTTCTTCCTTCTTTACTTTCTCTCTCTCTCTCTGCACACCACACACATGTACACACACACTCTTGATCTTTCTTCAACCACACGCAGCACATACAACACACACATTATACATATATATATACACATGTCTCATGTATATAATATACATAGAAATATATATATATATATATATATATATATCTGCTGAGGTGTTGTATAAGATGTAAGTGGATGAGAGTGTGGCCCAATGGGATACTGGCACCTTAATTTTGAGCATGTAGATTTTGGGCTTAATAGTGTATGTGTGTGTGTGTATATATATATATATATATATATATATATATCTGGTGAGATATATAACACAAAAGTACTTATAGCCTAACTGGTAATGTTTTTGGGCTTTGAATCTTCCTTCTTTTTGGTCTAGGGTTCAAACACTTTGGCCAACATTTTGGCCTTATTTTCTCCCCATTTTCTTCTTATGCCTTGTTTGGCTTTTTGAGTATTGTTTGTTAAATTTTTTAAGTTATGTTTCAATTGCTTTAAAAATCTCTTGGTATTCTCATCTTGTTTTTTATGTTTGTGTGCTTTCTTCTTATGTCATTAATCTTATTTTTGACACGTTACTTCGTGTTTTATTTACACCAAAAATACATCGTATTTATCAAAAACAATTCTAATTAAATTTGTTTTATTCGCGTATCGTGCTAATTCTTTCAATTTCACTTCGTGTATTAATTTTAATATTTACGGGCTACTAATTTCAATTTAAGATTTCTAAGTAATTAATATATAATTAATTTCATAAATATGGTATTAATGTAAATTACTTTGTCTAATTGGATCGGAATATTACACTGTTGCTTTAAAAGGTTAAGCTATTAAAGAATGATGTAACTATTTATATTAGGCTATTTCAATACATTTTCTCATATGTAATCCTATTTTGCAAGTGTAGAGTAGTGAGTAAATGAAAATAAATCTAACAATTTATATCAAACTATTTTAATACCCTCCCTTATGTGCAATCATGTCTTACATGTGTAGATTAGAGAGTATATGAAAGTAAACAAACATACTGACATAGTAAAGTATGAATCCTGATGGAGCAGGATGAGAGAATGTAAACATTGCACCAAATTAACTGGGGAAGAGACTAAAACCCAATACATCTTAAAACGAAATTCTAATAAACTATTAGATCATCAGTCACTCTAAAAATTTAAACTGTTAGAGAATGAATCGAACAATATATATCAAGTTATTTTAGCATTTTCTCTCATGTGGAATCCTATCTCGTGCATAGAGAGTAGAAAGTATACCTATATCAACTTATTTTAACGCAAACAACTAAAACAAACATGGAACTAAGAGTAGTCTTCACACAAAGCAGAGCTTTATGCCTTCAACACTTGAAAATAAGTGTTGAAGAAAAATTCCAATTCTTACTAATTTCACCATTATGAGAAGGAGTTTTGGATTTTTCTTCAAGAAGAGACTCTCCAAGGTGAGATGCTCTGGATTTCCTCTAATTTGAAGGTCATAGCTTGTCTCTGTTATAGAAACCGTAAATTTTTTCCAGTAAAACTTTGGATGCATGTCACGTTATTTAAGAGGGATAATTATATCACATCGACTGATGAAAAGACTTAGATTTAACTATAGATTTTTGTTCACATGTTAATGTGTCACAGGTATTTTTTAAAATTAATGAAAAAATATATTCTTTTGTAGATAACAATAATTTTGATTAGGTGATAACCCACACTTGATGGCCACTTGATTATATGAGACTTGGATTAAGTTTGAACAAGTCTTGTTAATTTGCCGACAACATTAGAATTAGTTTATGTAATTACCAGTTCTTCGTACATCACCAGTACTTTTAAATGCATTTTTCAAACTAGTGCTATCTTATTCAAAACATTAGCACTCTAAAGAAGCAACCAACACTTGTCAAGGTTCCTATAATTGTAAAATAAAAACATATAAAATTACGGTGAAAAACGTTAAAGAAAGAGAGAGTAAAAAATGACAAAACACACACACATGTGTGTGTATATATATATATATATATATATATTGTTTGACAATATGTCTATATTTAGGGAAGTGGTTATATTTTTTATTATTCAAAAAATAAAATTGTAATGTATTTATATGATCTCATAGTTAAAATTCAAATTCTAATCATGTACATTAAAATTTTTCAATATACTCTTACTACTCTACTCCGCTCATAAGACTTATATATAATTTCAAATATTACAAGAATATAAACTACTATCACTAATCGTTTCAAAAATTAACAAGTAATGTACATTATAATGCAATTCAAGCAAGTTGAGTAAGAAAATTCTTAAATGAGACTGGTATAATGACTATGATAATATGTTATTTTAATAATATTATGATACGTGTGAAATGATTCATCTTTTTTGCATAAGAAATAATATATAATCTAAAATGTCATTGAAACGTAATGTATCACACGTACTAAAATATATCAGGGGTAAGTATACATATCAGAGCACCAGGAATGCACAATAATGGTGGGACATGGAATGCATGAAGTTGATGGAAATGGGTCTTAGTATACATTTGTTTTTTTCTTTCTTTTTGGTTTTTCATTCTTTAGAATATGCTTATAATGGGGACCTCCATGCTGTAATAATCAGCCCGCACTAATTCTATCTACAGATAAATCACTTTATTTTACTTTTCTTGCATAAATTTCCACTAACCTAGTCCCTATTTAATTATTGACACTTAGAACAGAAATTTTTTTCTTAAGAATTAATTATTATTAGATTTTCAAGAATAAGTGTTTTTATGTTGAGATTCAAGAAAACAAAATTATTTTAAAAGTTTATTATTATTTTTTTAACTTTTTGAGACCAAAAATATATTACGTGAGCCATCACCAATTTATATTTTTTAGGAACTTGATTTTTTATTTTTTAATTAAAATTATCTACTTTTCCTCTCTAACTAAAACACCCAAATCCTAAAACTTTCTTTTTAAACAGACAACCATGGTACGATCGAATAGCGAATGCAGGATAACCGAATCTTTACTATCACTAGTGATCTTAAAAAGTTTTAAATTTTTTGCTTTTGAAGTTGAAGAAAATTAAAACTTTATGTTACAACATCACGCAATGAAATGATGTGATGAAAAAGACTTCCACAACCAGACTTTAGTACTTTAGACCAAGTCTACACCATTTTTGCCTCTCATGGTCCCAGCCAGACTGATATGATTGCACTATCAGGTACTTAAAGTTTTCATAATGCTGATTGCTTTCTTTGATCAAAATTCATCCACTGACTAAATCTTTGTAACTCTAGCTCAGTGAATATAAGTGCAACTAGTTCAACTTGTATGTGGTAATCTTTTCTGTGTTCTCGTAGCCCATGGAGAACGTTCACACCCCAAAGTTTCGAAAAAATTTAAATTTGTCCCTTCAATTATTATTTTTTATATTTTATAAAAAATCCTTTCAAATTTTAGTTCTTAAATTTTTATCCTAACTTTATGATCTAGGTCCACTGTACATACAATTGGCTTTCGTCATTATAAAAAGTTCAATAAACATATTTACATTTGAGTTAATTATTAGAAGATCTTTCGAAATAAGTTACTAAATAAGGTCCAGGGCAAAAGGGTTGGCTGAAGTAGGAGTCTCATCGCTTGTAAGGGACTTACTCTTTCAAACTTACAGGTTCGAAACTCTTCGCCAACACAAAAAACTCTTGAGGTCACCCTATACAAGTTTTGTGAAAGGGAACATACAAGCTAGTGGAGGGACTGTAAGACATCAAAGATGATGTTTTCACTATCTAATAACATTATCTTATGGTGATCTAGTGGTAATTCTATGAATGATACAACCCTTCAATTGATGAGGCAATTAAAGCAAGAGTGGTCCTCGGTTTGTGGAGTTATTTGGATGACGTGATGTGCCTCAATTGCAAGTGGAGATCATTTTCTAGCATTTCTTTACCCATTTGATGGATGTGTTTTATATGAATAAATCAATGCAACATCTTGATTTTGTTAATCAAGATTGGTTAAATACAAAAATAAATAAATAAATTTAAAATCACACGCATATATATAAGAATACAAATATTTGTGTAATTCACTGTAAAATAAGATTACGTTCATGGTTATTGTGGTTTCCTTATAATCTGAAAGAATTACAAGTTAGAATGTGATGCGACTCTTTAACTATAAATACATAGTATTTGAGAAACAGAACAATAATATAAAATATTAAAAATATTCTTAAAAAAAATTACATTCAGTTAGATCCACGATCGAAATACTAGTATTTAGCATTTATTAGGATACGTACTACCTAAAAAATTTTACTTTATTTTCAGTTTGAAGCAGCATATGCTTTGACCAATGTTGTATCCGGGACATCAGAGCACATACGAGTTATCATTGATCATGGTATTGTCCTCAAGTTTGTACAGCTTCTTAGCTTTGCTACGCAAACAGGTAAACTCTTTCCCCAGGCAACAGGAACAATGTCACTGAGAGAGCTCAACTTGAGTCTGTGTTTTGTTTCTCCAATCTGTAGAGATGTAATAAGGGGAATCATGAAAATAATTGAGAATTAAACATTAAAGAAATTAAAAAATTTTGGACTAAGAGTTTTTGGATAAATGATAGAATCCAACTCCTAGTGTATTTTAATCTAAGTCAGTGAGTTTTCCCCTCTTCAGATTGTTGTCTGCATTTTTTATTATTAACCAAATTAAAATTCTTTGCATTTTGTGAGAATTTTTGGACACAGAATTTTTAGAATTTTCTTTGCTGCTATATTTTTTTTATTTGTTTATTCTTTTCTCTATCCCTTTTTTTTTTGTTTTATCAATATTAGAGTATTACTAATTTCCTAAGTAACAAGAATTGTTTGATGCACTGTTAAAAACATATGTAATACTTTTTTTCATAGTTATTAGAATCGGACCGAACCGGGCATTAAACCGGTTCAGTTCGATTAATATACCGTTTTTGTTAAAGAATTGAAAAAAATCAGTTAAACTGGTCGATTTTAAAAAAACCAAGTGAACCGGCTAATTTTTAAAAAAAATCGGTTAAACTAACTTTTGTCTTTTTATCACCTACAACTTTATTTTTTCTTACAAAACTTCTTATATTTGATGATTAAATGATAAAATTTGGTATACAATAAAATATTGTTGCATATATTTTTGTTATATATACAAAATATAAAACTTATACATTAAGATAATTTTAATGACTATGCTTATATTTTGTTATTTATCACTAGATAATAAAAAAAAATCTTGTTATTTTCTTAATTTTTAATTTTTATATATATATATATTCTAATATATAATTATAAAATCGATTAAACCGATTGAACCAGTGAACTGTGAACCGACCCCTTCACCGGTTCATTGTCCGATTCGGTTCTAATAAATATGCTTTTTTGTATAAGAAATTTCTCAAATTTATCTGTCCATGTTCAGCGGACAAGGAATTTTCAATAAAAAATCTCTTTTGAAAAAACATGATTTTTTTTTTATAAAATTTCTTATGCAAGTAGATCTTATTTGATAGATCTCGATTTTAAGAGTCCTAATATATGATTTTTATGAAAAAAAAAAAAAAAAAAGATCTATATATTACAAGTTATTTAATTTGAAGTGTCTAAAACAAAAGAGTGATGACGTGGCAAGGGATGGGTGTAGGACTGGGAGCTTCAATTCTTTCTGTCATGTTTTCACATAAAAGGTTATTTTGATAAAGTAAAAAAAGAGAGACTTTTTGGGTTAAGAAAATTTGAATTAAACCTTATACCAATTATGCACCTATTTAAATACCCATAGATGCAAGGCCTTTTACGATTTCAGTCCCACAATCTAGATTGATATAACGTTGAATTTACAATACGCCATTCAGCTTAGCGCTGACCCCAAAAGTTCCATTAACATGTAGATAATAGTGTTAGTAAATATATATCAGTATTTCAATTAGAAACAGAAATTAAATTGAAGAACAGAAACTAATTACAGAAATAATCAGAACAGAAATTGTTACTTTTGATTAAATCAACAGAATAGAAATAAACCCAATTAACCAGAACCTGTTTGCAGGATATGGAATTGCAAAAATTAGAAACTGATCAAGTCTTGTGTTGGACACAATTCCTTAAACAATTTATTGTCCTCGCAGTGGTGCTTCGAGTTCTTGGCAATATGCCTCCCAAGATAAAATGATCTTCAACACAAAGGTAAGCACTTCCAATGTGTTTTGTTGAACTAGAACTATGTAGAACTCTTTCTCGAAATAAAGATGAATATGATATGCAAATGAATTGAATAAATGCAGAATGCTTGTCATCGTATCCTATTTATAGACTCACTCATGACTGTTTGGTACAGGCATGAAGCTTGGGTTGTGTCTGTTCATGGCAAACAGACACAGTCGCGTCTGTGGAGAAGACACCCATTCAGTCAAACAACGCTTCCAAAACAACAGCGTTTTGGACTCCCAACGGTAATCATACACACGTCGCAAAATGACAACGTTTCAGATTTGAAAAATTTAAATAAATTTTCTCTAAAAAGATATATACACAGCAAGCCCAAACCCGACCCAGTTCGGTGCGGGGCAGCGGCGACGCACGCACGCTTATGGTGAACCAAACATGTGCTAGGTCCTCTCCCTTCCACAAAACTGGAGTGTCCCTTAGGGCCCAAACCCAACTCCAAGGTAGGTGTATATATACTCTTTAAAAGTCTTGTTCCCATCCTATGTGGGACACAAGCTTTTTCTCAAGCTTAAAACTTTTTTACCATTTTCAAGTGGTGATGTTTGAAGACAATTTCTCATTCACTCTTTAATAGTTTTGAACAACCCAATATATAATCTTCATCTCCTCATGGAGGAAAACACATTCCCATGTGGACCCACCAAAATTAATTTGTGGGACCCACTTTAATTTTAGCTAAAAAATAGCTAATTTAATATGCTCAAACCCATTTTTCCAACAAATAGTGCGGTTTTGAAAAGTGTAGTTTTATTTAAGTTGTAAGTATTTGAATGAATGCATTTGAAACGGGATTAAATAATATATTATAGTGTTTAGATGAATGCTTAAAAGTGTTGAATGTATTATATAAATAAAAAAAAAATATTTTCAAAATAGAAGTTTGAAAAAAGTTATTCATTGTCACTTTTTAAAAATAGACGTATGAATTTAAAAATGTCCAAATAAATATTTTAAAAATGTTAAAGTAAACATTCAAATATAAAAAAAAAAAATGAAGTTTAACTTTCAAAACGTTGATTTTAAAAACGTCATCGCTTATCCAAATACATAAGAGTGTTGAGATTTGGATTGCATGACATTGATGGAATGGGACTTTAACCTAATTCCTTTTTTTAATCCGCAAGGATATGGTTTTAATGGAGATCTCTCATGCTTATAATAATCAGCCCTTACTTTAATATATCTAATCATGATCACTGTATTCGACTTTTGCTTACGTAAATTTACGATTTCCTTGTCCCTATCTAATTCTTGTTGCTTGAACATGAATTTTTCCGAATGTGACATGAGACTCCCCTCCAAAATAAATGAATTTTTTTTTTTTTTTTTTAATGTTGTCTGTGTCTGTGATAATGTTTAATTATATAATAGCATATAATTGATTAGGAGAAATAGTGTTAGACATTTCAAATTTATATTCTAAATTACATGGCACTAATCATGTAGCACTGTATTATTAATTATATTTTAAATAAGTAATTAATGTGATGCTAATGAAATATTTATTTCAAATGATGTGACATGATATTAAAGTGAAAATTATAATAACATTACCTGTATTACCTAAAAATTACAGAGACTTTTTATGTTTTTTTTAAAATTATATTCAATTCAAGAAAGTCTAAACACAATTATTTGAAATCGGTTACATGAATTCTATCTCTTTATTTTTTTTTTTTATTTAAAGCCATTATTTCTGTTAAAGTACCTATTACTATATTTTTTTTAACTATTTCTATTAAAGTTAATTTTGGCTATCTTCACTCCCTACTCACATCTCTTTTATTATACTGAGAATATATAAATTCTACATTTCATGAAAAATCTCTTATTACCAATGTTAGAGTTTCAATTGTTTTTTTTAGATAACTAATATATTCTTATATATTATATTGACCACTCCTATCTATTCAAAAATTATAAAATAAGTTTATGTAATTATTAGAAATAATAATTATTAGGTAAGTATATTATCTCTAAGGACAACATAGTAAATTTCTATTTTTTTGTTAATATATGTTTTTTTTTTGACAATGTGGATAGAGAAAGTCAGTGTAATAATTCTTATTTTAAATCACATAGTTAATGTAGTATAATACAGTAATACTCCTAATTTCAAAGTTTAATATTCAATTTTATATCTAAAATGATGTGACAATAAATTATTAATAAAATATTTATAATCTCAAGTCATTATAATGTCACATATACAAATTTAAAAATTGAAAAGATTTCCTGGGGGTGACACAAAGCAATCAACTCCCACGTGAGTCACGTGAAATAAAATGGAAAAAAAGAATAATATATATATATATATATATATATATATATATATATATATATATATATAGTCTACGTCTATGCCTATGCCAATGGCCACCCACTACACTGAATCTAGATTCTGGTTTTTTGGCATGGCACCAGCCAACGGGCAACAGCATTACTGCCAATATGTATAATGGGTCAGGCGGCCCAAGTTTTCCAATATATATGAAAAGTCACTTAATTTGTATTGTATATTAACTGAATCTTCCCCACCAACCCAAAAGACTTGTAATAAATTTGCCTCTCCAGCCGTCAATGCATGTAACCACACCACAGAAACTTGTTTGGGACTTATCAGGTGCCTGGTCTCTCAATTTGATTCAATAGAATCTTTCAAACTTTGATTTATTATTTTAACTTTGTGTTTTTGGATATAAATTGGAATTAAAATCTAATTGTCCATCTTAGATGAGGGTTGAATTAGTTTGTATACTTTGTTCGTACCACAAATTTATATAATTCGTCCATACCAAACGGAACTAATGTCATACTGTATCTCTATAATTTTAATATTTTATGAAATCGTATTATCCATAATGATACGATTTCTAAAAAAAATTATGTTATAACTTATCTTTTTCATTAGACTATAACACAAACATAATAGTACTATTATTATAAAGACATACAATCAGGTGTTGGTCCAGACTTACTAAAGAAGTTATTCAATAAGATTGTTACTACACATGATCAATATCTAATACAGTGTGAATGCTTCTCGCAAATACTATTACTTTTTTGAAATCATAAAAAAATTATGATAAATATTAAGATGTAATAGACTTTGGGAGAAACAGTCACACAGTATCTAATAAGAAATGGTAAATTGTGTCGTCCCTAATGAGACTACTTTGAGAAGAAAATAAACGGGATGGGACAAGATAGGAGAAATACTAATACTTGAGAGGAAATAAAGATTTGCTATAATTATATATTTAAATTACATAAATATCGTTCAATATTTCTATAATCCATTAAATACTCACATATATAAATTTAAATATGTATATATTTATAATATATATGTGCATATATATTATGTATATATTAATTTTGTATATATGTAAATATAATTTTTTTTTTAATAATATTATTGGATTAGTTTCAATTTTTTAAAAGTTAATTCTTAGACGAAGATGGGATGGGATAAGATGGAACGAAAACAAGAAAATGTTACTTTTAAAAAGGCAGAGACAAGATAGGGATATCTCGTTCCACACCCACTCATTTCAATATACGATAACGGCATAGTATAAATTCTTTTGCTCAATAATTTTTTCCACTAAAGAGTAAAGAATGTCACCATTCATATTGTCGCAATCCAAATCCGCCCTATTACCATTCATACATCCAATAATGACATAGTGTAATTCCTTTCGCTCACTAATTTCTCCCACAAACGAGTAAAAAGTGTTACCATCCACACTGTGACAGTCCAAACCCATCCCGTTATAATTCCGATATCCGATAACGGCATATTATAATTCCTTTCGCTCAATAATTTCTCTCACTAAAGAGTAAAGAATGTCTCCATTCACACTATAGCAATATTCTTCAGATCCCAATCCATTTAAGCAGCATATAGATAGATACACACACACAAAATAATATATTTTCTGCAAATTTGAGGTTGGTGGAGAAGTGGACCGTGTTTGGTAAATTCCCAAGTTTGAAACGCGCGTATCCAGTAATGGGTTGAATTTGAACCATTCGGCCCAGGGCCCACCCCAAATTCGGATCTATCTTCCCTTTATCAACCCACTCGGTTCAGTCAATTAATTGCATTATGCCAACCTCATCCAAACTTTTGTATTTTTAAGTAATAGTCAAACCCATCCTTATAAGTAGTCAAAACATCTTTATACGGACATGATATATATATATATATATATCAAACTATACATATGATTATTCAAACCGCGTTGGATATATTTGAATTATACCCCATAGAATTCGAGTTTGTGCTTTGACATTTTACATCTTTTCACATTACCTTTGCCATGTTCGGCTTGCTAGGCAAGTCTTCATGATCACCAACTTTCTTTTATATATATATATATATATACACACACATACACACACACACACAAATACATATATAATTTGACTCCACGTGCCAAAGTCACGTAAGTGGGGGAGTTGTTCTTTCCACTAGTGACAACACACTATAAATAAGGTAGCAATGGACATTTCATTACCATATCTACCAGAGCTAGAGCTTGAATACAAATTACATATTCTTCTACATTCTTTCCCGAGAAAATTTGATATTCAACTTAGAAAAAAATGAAGGTTGAAGTGATCTCTAGAGAGAATGTAAAACCATCTTCTCCAACTCCTGATCATCTTCGCAAACTTGATCTTTCCTTCTGTGATCAAATAGCCGCGCCAGTGTTCATGCCTATCGTTCTTTTCTATCCAGTAGACTTTGATTTTAAACACGACAATGAAAACAGATCAAACCAGCTCAAGCAATCCTTGTCGGAGTCCTTAACCCGATTCTACCCGCTTGCGGGACGAATGAAGGATAATCTCTTCATTGACTGCAACGATGAGGGTGTCCTCTTTTTGAAAGCCCATGTCAAGTGCCAACTTTCTGAAGTTGTCGAGCAGCCAGAACCAGCAAATCTAAACAAGTTACTTCCATGTGAGCTTGACAACGTTGGTGACTTGGTCCTGGCGATTCAAGTAAACAGTTTTGACTGCGGTGGCACTGCGGTTGGCCTCTGCATTTCACATAAGATTGCTGATGCCTTGTCCATGTTCATGTTCATCAACAGCTGGGCTGCCACAGCTCGCGGTGACAGCGATATTGTTAGTCCCCATTTTGGATTGGCGACGCTGTTTCCTCCAAGAAAATTGACTGGCTTTAAAGCAAGCACTGGGATTTTTAAGGACAAGATTGTGACAAAGAGGTTTGTGTTCAATTCTTCAAAGATTGCTTCTCTTAGAGCTAAATATACTGATAGTAAGGGAGAGAAAGGTGGACGGCCGACAAGAATCGAAGCATTATCGACATTCATATGGAGCCGGTTTGTTGCCGCCACTCAAGAAGAAGAAGAAGAAGCAGGTAGGCTAAACACAGTGCTTCATGCAGTGAACTTGCGGACAAGAATGGACCCGCCATTGCCAGAGCATTATTTTGGAAACATAAGCAGTTTTGCAATAGCAGTGCCATCCATGGACTCAAAGGAAGAATGTTATGGCGTTGTGAACAGTGTGAGAGACGCCATCAAGAGAATCAATGGCGACTATGTTAAAAAGCTTCAAAGAGCAGGAGATGAGCACTTGAATTTCATGAAAGATCGAGCTGAAAAGGTGACCAAAGGTGGGGTGGTTTCATTTAGCTTTACGAGTTTGTGCAGATTTCCTCTGTATGAAGCTGATTTTGGGTGGGGAAAGCCAATATGGGTTGGCTCAGCCAGCCTGACTTTCAAGAATCTGGTTGTTTTCATGGATACCAAACAGGGCGGTGGTATAGAAGCATGGGTCAACTTGAAAGAAGATGACATGGCTAAATTTCAAAGCGACAAGGAATTTCTTGAACATGTTTTGCCAAATCAGGATGCTAAAAATTCTCTGTTCTAGCCTCATGCAGTACTGTTTTTTATAGCAATTAGCTTTGTGCTTTTATTCAATTAAAGTGGCTCAAGGGTTGATTACATTCAAGTAATTATAAATTGTAATAATGATTGATTGTTTGAACTTGGTGTGAAAATAAAGTATTTTGAATGTTACATACAATGAACTTCTTATTTCATTTTTGTTTTGTTTTGATTTTGATTTTGTGTTTTTGTGTTTTTTGTTTAAATGTGACAAGACGGTGATGGGCTGGCGACGGCCACTTGTGTAGCCAGTGCGTAGCACCTATGCGGAGGGTTCAAACTTCAAATGGCAGCCACTTATGTAGCTAGTGCGTAGCACAAAAATGCGGAGGGTTTCAAACTTAAAAACTTGGCCAAGGCCTTGAGCACCACCTGCCGTCCGTTGGTCGCGCATGATATATTTTTCAGTTAGTTGCTACAATATGTGTTAATGTATTTTTTTAATGACACTATATTATATATATATATGTATGTATATTATGTTTTATGAAAAAAATTAATATATTATATATATATGTATGTATATTATGTTTCATGAAAAAAATAAAGTCTTATCACACATAAAAAATATGTTATTAAAAAAATATATTGACACATTATTATATCATACTCATTCAAAAAATTTTATCATAAAAAATAAATTTTCACAATATAATTAATATATACATCAAATGAATACGTAATACATGTACATATAATGTACAAGCAAATGATAAGCAAGAGTCGATCTTTCACAACTAATCGTACACAGTTTAGCATAATTTCCTCAATTCGGCACAAGTTTCTTTCCTGTCTGGTTCCCACTTTCTTTGGTTAGACTCTTATACTTGAACCCTTGGCCCATTGAATGGCCACAGCTTTTAACTTAACACTAGGTTATTGGCAATCCATCATTTAATATTTTCATTTCATTGTTGCTTGTCAAACCCAACCAACTTCATGGTTTTCAAGATCGTTAAGATAAAATTCAGCGAATATCAATTTTTTGTTAGTAACAATCTATATGGGACATTATCCCAACTTTAATCAATTTCCCGCTAGTGGACAATAAGATTGATTTTCCAGATTAGTTGGTTCAAAAAATAGGATACCAAATTATCAAAAGAAAAAATCCAACTTCGATGGTCCAAATTCTTAATTTATTGTCCTAAATTGAGTTTAATTGAGCTTTATTAGTCTCAATTTAATTTCCAAGCAGAATGGTCTACAATTCAATCAAAGTGTAAAACAATACAAACAAGAGTTCTCAGTTGAACCCGGAGCGATAGTTGTAAGTGATAGCGAGGTAAAGGACAATTGCTTAAAAACAACAAGTACCTAATTCAAATTCCACAAGTCACCTTTCCCACAAGTAAAAAAATTGTGTGAAATTACTGTGAAAGGGTTATGATTTACGATTCGATCACGTGATCAAAAGTTATGATTGATATAGTCAATTCGTGTTTAAAAAAAAAAAATTTATAAGCACCATAAATAAATATGGAGATCGAACTTTGGGAGATTGGATTACAAATCAGCCATCTCTCTTCAAGTTCTTGCAAGGTTTTTTAAATAATATAATCTCACATTAGTTGAATCAGTAGGTGTCTAATATCACCAATAATTATAATGTGTCTTTATTTTAATGATGGAAATATGTTAATGGTGGATCTTTACCCGACCCACTCCTAAAAACAGCATTAATTAAATGGTTTCAATCTCTTACATGCTTAATCATATATATATATTGCAACGTTTTTTCTTCTAAGTGATGTATATAAATATATATTATTTTAAAAAAATTATATGATATTGTGATACCCACATTAGTTAGGTGTGAAGAATTTACATAATATATAATATAACACATACTTGCTACTAATAAATTGGCTTAATTAATTATTTAGAAAAAATACTAAAGAGTCACTAAAATAAAATTTTCAATCCAAAAATTTTATGATACATTTTTCTATCTAAAAGATTCAAACAAAAAAAAAACACTTCAAAAAAAAATTTAAATTGTTACTTTCATCTTAACATTGTTAAAAATTATTACTGAGCAAACTAAAATAGGGTTTAAGATATATTTTAGAAAAAAAATACTAAAAATTATATAAAATAACTTTTTTAATCTAAAAAAATCATAACATTTTATGAAGTGATGATTTAATTTTTTTTGAATTGAAGAATTTATTTTTAATAATTATTTTTAAATGTTGTTTTTAGTCTAATCAATAATATCTTTTGATAGTGTTAAAATGAAAATTTATAATTTAATTTTTTTGTAATAAAAATTTATTCGTTAAATCTTTTATTTACAAAAGAATTATTTTGAAATTTTTAGATAAAAAATCTATTTTAAGTTCTTTTATTATTATTCCCAAATTGTTTTAGAGCCGTTTTTTCAGGCCATGAGTCAGTAAATTTAGAGCCTTCTGGTTCTTAGCCTTAGAAGACAAAGAGCCAGCAGATTTGAAACGTTAGCAGTGACGGTAGATTTAGGACCTTCTGGCTCTTACAAAGAGACAGTAGAAGTGGTATCAGATCTCTCGGATTAAGCATAATCTATCAAATGATGATGAAATAATGTGTGATTTTGGGAAGAATTATTGACCATCTAGAAGGAGACAACACTGCTTTTACACTCCGATGACTCATTACCTCAAGATTTTCAAATCCCCCCCTTTCCCATCAAAGGGAAAATACTTTTCATCTCTTTTAATTTCTTTTGGGTCAAGCAAATCCCTCCTCTCTATCTTTGTCACTTTGTTCTCTTTTAGTGGTAAAAACCCTATTGGCTTAGCTTAAACATCAAACACAAGTTTTTCTCTTAAATATCAAATAAAAAAGTAATTGGGTTAGGAAGAAGAATTGTAAATGCAAGCATTTAAAAACCATGATTCAAGTCCCTGTCATAATCTCACATGTGGATTCATGCAAGCTTCTCGTGGCTTGGCTCGGCCCTATTGACTTTTTGATCACCTTATTTTCTGGAAAGAAGAAAACAAGTTGAAAGTTTTAAGCAACCAATAAATTATGATTGGGAATATGTATAAGAAACAGAGCAAGCGTCAAAGACTCATGAAATATATATTTGGTGAAATGATCTCATCATAGGCCACTCAGGAGAAAAAATATATATAGAAATATTCAAGGACAGATATTTGAAGCGTTTGCATGAAGGATTATGATTTTTATTTAAAATAATTATTCAGTTTGACTGTCATTTTTAGGACGGTAAAATGAGCAGATTTATTCGAGCATAATTGACTCGTGATCTGTTTGATTATAGACTTGTTTGAAATTGACTCACAAAATTAAAAAAGGTCAAACTTGAACATATTTAAAAACTCGTTAATTTATTGAGCTCGAGTTTAACATGACTTATTAAGTTAAAAGTAGTCTAATACTATAAAAAAAATTCAAGTTATTCGAGTTCCGTTCGTGATTAGCTCAAATAGAGGCACGTTCGGGATTGGCTTGAAAAATTAACAACCGAGCTTAAACATAATTTGAAACTCGTTTATTTTAACGAATCAAACTTTAACAACCTACTAAATAGCTCGACTCGACTCATTTAAAGTCCTAATCACTTTACATCATAATTAGATATGGTGTGACTATCATTTTAGTTTTTATTTTTTTTATTTTAACTTCATATTTGAAGTTAATGATGACTTCAAAAGATGGTGCTGGATTTCTGTACACAGCAAATTCTGTGTAATATTATCTCAAAATATGTTTATGCTCATTTTACTTAAAATTTACTTCGTTGAATAATCAACTCAATAAATTAAGTCCCGTCTCTAATTCAATATTCTACAGATATTTGTTTTTCTACAAACGAAAATTGTACAAAATATTCATGGAATGAGATTTCGATTTACGATTCAGTCATGTCGTCAAAAATTGCGATTTTTGGGCACGGTTTCGGCATATAGAAAAAGTAAAAAAAATTTTCATTTCTTCACATGAGACACTTCAACACATTTACTTGATCCCGACTCAACTCCATTCCCTTGCACTTTTATCTCTCCCTTCTATACTTCTAACCCTTTGCCTTCCACACCATTGAACTCCTAAGTTACATTAGAATCTATATATTCCTATATGGATTCATCCACCCGCCTACATGCATGTATTATATTTGTTACAACCATTTTCCGAAAACAACTTGCCGGATGGCCTCTGGCTTTGTGGTGCTTGTTTCTCAAGTGGGGTTTTTCCCTTGCCATTCCATGTACTCTTTGATTCTTTCTTAATAAAATGATCACTTATCCAAATATATATATATATATATATATATATATGATACACCATAAGATTTGAATCCACCCTTATGTTTACGCAAGGTCCAATAAAATTCTTATGCTTGTAATGAGCTTTTTTTCTATTAGTATCTCACATCGGTTGCGAATTATATTAATAATGGATTCATAAAGATGACACATGACACCTTTATTTGAAAGGCATCTTTTAGACTTAAAGCTCAAAAAAAAACAAACCCGCAATGAAGTGTCTAACACTTTCTTTCTATTTCTTTTTGATAAGTAATATTTAGAATATTAGAACCAAGCAATACAAAGGGTAAAGTTATGAGATTCATTAGGTAAATTTCACCTATAGGTTTTAAAATGTTGAATTTTGATGGCTCAACAAAAAAGAAGTGATAAATAAGGATGAGTGGGTGCCATTGTCAAAAATGAGGAAAGTGAGATTTGTTGGGTTTTGTGTGAGCCAAATAAACTAAGTTAATATAGTTTTAGTAAGACTCTTAATGTTGGGTCCTAGTAATAGCATGATTTGATATATTTTATCCTAATACGATTAGGAGTCTTTATCCTAATGGGAATAGTATTATTAGTTTGAATAGGATTAGAAGTTCTAATTGTATTAGGATTAAATTTTTTATAATCTATATATATATATACATATGTGTGTGTGGGGGGGGGCACTGTGAGCCGGTGTGCGGTGTGCATTGGCCTCGAAAGTTCTGCCATGTCATGTTAAAAAAAGCTTGATGCTTGATTGAGTTCTTTTTCAATAAAATATATTATTTTGTTTTGTTTCGTACGGATCTATGAAAAATTTATAGATTCAACAATTAGTATCAGAGTCTGATTTCTTAGTTCGTGAAGATGACTTCACTTATTTGTATGGTTTACAAATTTGATGAAAAATCTCCTTTTCATATTTGGGAGAGTGCGATGATAACCTTTTTTTATTCAAGTGGTTTGACGACAAAGTTCATTAAGAAAGAGCTTATAGAAGAGGCAAATGAGCAAACATGGCAAGTACATTTCAAAACTTTAAATTGCATTCATCAAGTATTAGATATTTCTGTTTTTAGTAAAATTGTCAATGTTCAGTCTGCGAAACAAGTATGGGATATTCTTAAAAAAATATATGTTGGTGTTGATAAGGTGAAAAAAGGCTAGATTACAAAAACTGCATAGAGATTTTGAGTTGTTGTAGATGGAAAAATCAGAAACTATTTCTAATTATTTTTCGTGGATCGCGGCACTTGTCAATGAGATGAAGACTAATGGTGAACAAATAGCATACCATCAAATAGTTGAAAAAGTTCTTTGAAGCTTGACACTACAGTTTGAATATAAAGTGACTGTTATTTATTGAAGAGTCTACTAACTTGGAGTCCATAACATTAGATGAAGTTACAGGCTTCGTTGACCGTTCATGAACAACGCTTGAATGAGAGATCAAAAAATTCAGTTGAGGAAGCTTTGCAAGCTCAATTAAATTTTAAGAATGAAAAAGGCAAGTCTCAGAATAATGCAGGGATTTAATCAATGTTTTCAAGGCTACCAGAATAGAGGGCAGAATCACAACAATGGAGGAGGTAGAGGCAATAATTGGCAAAACAGATCTAGTAGATGAAGAGGCAGAGGCAATCAAGTGGCAGAATAATAATTGGCAGCACAGACCAGTCCAAGGAAGAGGGGACGGTAACAATTCTAATCCACAATCTCATAAATCCAATATTCAATGTTTTAATTGTGGCAAGTTTGGGCATAAAAAGTCTGATTATAGATCTAGAAAGCCGAATAATAGAGATCATCAAGCTAATGTTGCTGAAAATAATCCTGATAGTAATAATAAAGTAGAGACCGTGTTGCTGGCTTAAAATGTTGTGGATAATGATGATGGTGTTAAGTGGTATTTAGATACTGGCAGTAGTAATCACATGTGTGGTAAGAAAGACATGTTTTTTGATTTGGATGAGTCCGTTCGATCTGAAGTAAAGTTTGAAAATAATTCAAAGATACCTGTGATGGGTAAAGGCAGAATAGCAATCTGTTTGAAGAATGGGTCTCACAAGTATATTTCAGATCTGTTTTATGTACCAAGTCTGCAACAAAATTTGTTAAGTATGGGGCAACTTTTAGAAAGATGTTATGATATGCGAATCCATCATGAAGTTTGCACAATCAATGATGATCGTATGGGGCTAATAACAAACGTAAACATGACTCCAAATCGTTTATTTCTATTGAGTATTAAATATGAGAATTTACCTTGCTTTAGTTTTATGATTGATGATGATAGTTGGTTATAGCATATGCGTTTTGGGCATGTGAATTTTGGCAGTCTTAATTTCCTTGCTAAGAAAACATTGGGTTTCTAGTTTGCTTGTTATTGATATCCCAAATAGAGTTTGTGAAACTTGTGTTATGGGAAAGAAACATAGAGATGTTTTTTCTACAGGAAATTCATGGAGAGTCAAGAGGCCTTTGGAGTTGATACACTCAAATTTGTGCTCAGTGGAGGTACCTTCTAATGGTGGCAGTAGGTATTTTATTACATTTATTGATGATTTTAGCATAAAAGCATGGGTTTATTTTTTTGCAACATAAATCTGATGCTTGTGATACTTTTAAAAAATTCAAGGCCTATGTTGAGAAGCGAAGTGGATTTCAAATTAAAACTTTGAGAACTGATAGGGGTACAGAGTATCTTGTTTGTGATAATTTTTTAGAAAAACATGGTATTAGGCATCAGTTAACTGCTAGATATACTCCATAGCAACATGGAGTGGCGGAAAGAAATAATAGAACTTGTTATGGATATGATTAGATGCATGTTGAAATTTAAAAATTTGCCTAAAGGATTTTGGGCTCAAGCGGTTGCTTGTGCTATTTATGTTTTGAATATGTGCCCTACTAGAAATGTTTCTAACAAAACCCTGCAGGAAGCTTAGAGTGGACAAAAGCCTGTCATTAAACACCTAAGGGTGTTTGGATGCGTTGCATATGCTCATGTGCCAAATCATCTTAGAAAGAAACTTGATGATAGAGGTGAAAAATGTATTTTCATTGGCTATAGTCAATTGTCAAAGGCCTTACAAGTTGTATAATCCAATAATGCAGAAGGTGATTATCAGTCGTGATGTGACTTTTAATGAGCAAGGAGTTTGGGATTGGTCTTAGAATGATCAAATCCAACCACCTTTAACTTTTAATAATACAGATCCGCAGATTGAAATACAAAGTGAGCCTCAGATTAGTGATAGTCCATCTTCAAATGTATCATCTCTTCATGCAGAGTCATCTAGGCGTCCTCAATGCCAACTGCCACTTACTTGCTCGCTTACAGGATTATGTTATTGGTAGTGATAATGAGCCAACTAATGAAGATTTGGTGAATTTTGCTTTATTTGCAGATTGTGATCTAGTGACATTTGAAGAAGCCTCTTGTAATAATCATTGGATTAAAGTCATGGATGATGAGATCCATGCAATTGAGAAGAATAACACATGACAACTTACTACTCTTCCTAATGGTAAAAAATCAATTAGTGTGAAGTGGATGTACAAGACAAAGTATAGGCCTAATGGTGAGATAGATCGTTTTAAAGCAAGATTGGTGGTTAAGGGTTACAAACAAAAGCCAAGTATTGATTATTTTGAGGTGTTTGTTCCTATTATTAGACTCGATGCAGTTCATATGTTTGTTTCTCTTGCTGCTCAAAATAATTGGAGAATTTTTTAAATGGATGTCAAATCTACATTCTTGAATGGTGTACTTAAAGCAGAAGTTTATGTTGAGCAACCTGCCGACTATGTGATAAAAGGACGTGAAAACAAAGTGTTTAGATTGAATAAGGCCTTGTATGGATTGAAGCAAACGCCTAGAGCGTGGTATACATGCATTGACTCTTATTTTGTTAAGCATGGTTTTAAGATATGTCCTTATGAGCATACTTTATATGTCAAGTCTAATTCACATGGTGATATTCTTATTGTGTGCTTATATGTTGACGATTTGATATTTACTGGCAATAATCCAAAATTGATTTCAGAATTCAGAAAGGATATGATAGCTCACTTTGAGATAACAGATATGGGACTAATGTCTTATTTCCTTAGCATTGAAGTTGTTCAAACAGATGGTGAAATTTTTATTTCACAGAAAAAGTATGCCAGTGATTTTTTGAAAAGGTTCAAAATGGACAAGTCCAATCCAATTTTGACTCTAGTTGAAGAGAGGTTGAAGTTGGTGAGAGATGGTACAGGTGATCTTGTGAATCCAACTTACTTTAAAAGATTGGTAGGAAGCTTGAAATATTTGACTTCTACTAGGCCAGATATTGTGTTTGCTGTTGGGTTGATTAGCAGCTTTATGGATACTCCATATCAATCTCACTTGCAAGCTGCTAAACGGATTTTGCAATACATTCGAGGTACGCAAAGTGATGGTATTTTGTATTCATCTTCTAACTAGTTTGGAACTTGTTGAATATACAGATAGTGATTGGGCAGGAGATACTGAGATGCAAAAGAGTACTTCAGAATATGTCTTTCATCTTGGTTCTGGTGTATTTTCTTGGTCTTCTAAAAAACAGCAGGTTGTTGCTTTTTCAACAGCAGAGGCAGAGTACATTGTAGCAAGGAATACTGCTACTCAAACAGTTTGGTTACGGCGGATGCTTAGTATTCTACAACACAAGCAGGATAGTCATACAATAATATTTTGTGATAACAAGTTAGTCATTGCATTAACGAAGAATCCAGTTTTTAATAGGAAAAGCAAGCACATTGATATCAAGTTTCACTTCATTTGTGACTTGTTGAATGACAAGGAGATCTAGCTTAACTTTTGTCCTTCTGAAGAACAAGTTGCAGATATTTTTACAAAGCTGCTTAAAACAATTTCTTTTTTGAAGTTGAAGAAATTACTTGGCATAGTGAAGCTTAAAGAACTTAGTTTAAGGGAGGCAGTGTGAGCCAAATAAACTAAGTTAATATAGTTTTAGTATGACTCTTAATGTTGAGTCCTAGTAGTAGCAAGATTTGATATATTTTATCCTAATGGGACTAGGAGTCTTTATCCTAATGGAATAGTATTATTAGTTTGAATTGGATTAGAAGTCTTAATTGTATTAGGATTAGATTTTATATAATCTATATATATATATGTGTGTGTGTGTGTGTGTGTGTGGGCACTGTGAGCCGGTGTGCGGTGTGTATTGGCTTCCAAAGTTCTATCATGTCATGTTAAAAAAAGCTTGATGCTTGATTGAGTTTTTTTTTTTAATAAAATATATTATTTTGCTTTGTTTCATACGAATTATGAAAAATTTATAGATTCAACACTTTGTCAAGTTGGTACGAGAATAATTTTTTAGTGCTTCAATTAGAAGCATTGGCTCTTCGGAAAAGGATGCTAAGGATTGATCCTCAGGATGGTAAATATTTTGAAATAGAAGAAGATTCTAAGATAATTATTAATAATTTGTCAGGAAAACAAAAGTGCTGTTGAAAAGTTTTTAATATTTTAAAAGATTATAGTAACATTATTAAAAATAAAGATTTAGTTATTGTTCTTAAGCATATTTATCGAAAAGTTCATATGGTAGCAGACTAGTTGGCAAGAAAAATACATGATTAAAAGGTAAAATTGTCTAGCTAAATGAGTTTCCTAAAATATTATTTTTCATTGCATTTTAATGATATTAGAGGTATAGCACTGGACAGATTGGTTTGACATTAACAAAAAAAAAAAAAAAACTCAGTACAATGAAAGCAAACAAATAGAAAAACTGCAAAAAGACATGGGAACCAAAGCTATGATCAAAAGAGCAGTAGGAGAAAAAGTCAAAGTTCAAGCTTTCATTTTTCTCCCTTCATATTTATTTGTCTCGCCAACCTCGCTTCTAAAGCTTTAACTTGACATGTCAAGAGCTTCAATTAAAATGACAAAGATTACACGCAAACGAAATTGACATTTTAAGGTGCTTCAAACATAGGTGATAACTTAATAAATTACTTTTTTGATCACCTTCAAGTGTCCTATCGATTAGGTTTTAATCTTGAATAATAGTTAACTCTAAATTACGTAAAAGTAACGTTCCTCTTATTCAGATATATGTCTTAATCATAATCTGTCATATATATAATGTAATATTTATTAATTACATACGTAACAAATCAAGATTGTGACACTCGCTTCTAAAACTTTAAAGCCATTTTTGATACGCAAAAATGAAATGATAATTCCATATAATGAAAGGAAAAATAGGAATAAAAATTATTGGGTAGTGTAGATCCTGATAAGTACTTAGACACTAGTATTCAAAAAATGGGGTTTAGGTGTTGTAGGTGATTTTTCTGATGATATTTTTAGTATTTCACATCATTTTCATATTGTCTTACTATTATATATGTATTTATAGTTTAAAAACTACGTCTCATTGTAAATTGTAACTTTTTTATATCATAGTAAGACTGTAGCAGCCGTACACATAGTCCTATTCTGAGATAAATTTTTGTGTTCCAATGTGTATGTGATTTTAGATTCAATTTCTTGTTTTGCTTTTGTGTCTTACCGATCCTAATTAGATGTTAATATTCCTAGCAAAAGTGACATGAAATAAAATTAAGATTACTTATATAGGTCAAATGAATGCTTAAAATAATTTTTAATAGAATATTCATTTTATGGAATTGACATTTCTAATCATATCAAATAAAATATAAAGAATAAAAAAATTAGAACAAATATTTTTGAAGAAAAAAGATTACACGCAAATGAATTAACATTTAAGGAGCCTCAAAATTAGGTGACTAATTTTCTGATTACGGTAAAGTGTCCCGATAGGTTTTAATCTATTGTCCCTTCCGATTAAATGATAGAGACAAGTTACACCCACCATGTGCATGGGGAGAGTTTCTTTTCTTTCTTTTTGGATAAGTATGGGGAATTGTTTAATTAATTTCGTAATTGCATCTTCCATAATGCAGACTGCAGAGCCCTATTTAAGCAGAAGGGGAGTGGTTGTGCAGTCACCACTCGGGAAACAAAAAAAAAAAATATAGAGTTTGTTTCAGAAAATGAAGATCGAAGTTGAAGTTATTTCAACAGAGACAATCAAACCCTCTTCTCCAACTCCCAACCACCTTTACAACTACCAGCTCTCCTTCCTTGATCAAATCTCTCCTCCAGTCTACATGCCCATGATCCTCTTCTTCGCCGATTCCGACCACACTGATAACAAATTAAACAAAAGTCACAAAGCCGACCGGCTTAAGACATCGCTATCGGAGACCTTAGCACGTTTCTACCCGCTAGCAGGACGACTGATAGACAACTTCTCCATAGCCTGTAGCGACGAGGGCGTCCCGTATTCGGAAGCAAAGGTCAAGTGTGAGCTCTCAGAAGTTGTCAAAGACCCAGTCCCTGGAGAATTCAACAAGTTTCTTCCCCGGGGACTGGACGAAGTTGATGACACTTTGCTTGCCATTCAAGTTAGCTTCTTCCAGTGTGGTGGAATAGCTGTTGGCATATGCATTTCCCATAAAGTTGCTGATGCTTTATCACTTGTCATGTTTATCACCAGCTGGGCCGCCACTGCTCGTGAGGACGGCGATGTATTGTCGCCGACATTCGACTCAGTCAAGCTCTTTCCACCTCGAAATCTATCTGGGTTCAAACCTAGCACTGGGATAATCAAAGAAAAGATTGCAACAAAGAGGTTTGTTTTCAGCAACTCCATGGTAGCTGCTCTCAGACTGAAGTACACGGAAGACAGTGATGAAGACTGCCCCATACGCCCAACTCGTGTTGAAGCATTATCTACCTTCATATGGAGCCGCTTTGCCGCCGCGACACGCGCAGATTCAGTGCCAGAAAAGCTCTACACGGTGATTCACGCAGTGAACCTACGTACCAGAATGGACCCGCCATTGCCGGAACATTCTTTCGGGAATCTATATCGAATAGCTATAGCAACACCATCCATGGAGGCTGGGAACGAAGGTCGTGGCCTTGTTAAGCAGATGAGAGGCACAATAAAGAGTATTGATGGAAATTACGTGACGAAATCACTGAGAGAAGGGTTTGAACACTTAAACTTCATGAAAGAGAGAGCAGAGAAAGTGACAAGGGGAGAGGTGGTTTCGTTTAGCTTTACAAGTTTGTGCAGGTTGCCTCTGTATGAAGTTGATTTTGGGTGGGGGAAACCTGTGAGGATAGGTTCTGCTAAGCTGACATTTAGGAATCTAGTGACTTTCATGGACACCAGATCAGGTGATGGAATAGAAGCATGGATTAATTTGCATGAAGAAGACATGGCTAAATTTGAAGCTGACAAAGAGTTGCTTGCTTGTGTTTCCCAAGCCTGTGGATACTAAAACTTCTGGCTAAGTGGTCTGTTCAAGTATATTTACAAAGGAGCTTCAAGTGCAAAAATTTAATTTGGTTATTATAAATGTTTAATAGTTTGATTAAGATTCAAGTATATGTAAATGGGAGAGTTGTGGGATATTCTTTACAGGTCCTTAGTTCGAGTTGTTGGAGGCCACTTTAGACCAAGTCGAAAGCTATGTGAAAGCGTCTCGAAGATCAAATCGTTTTATGTTTGTACTTTATTTGCAAAACGATCAGTTTCGTTATGTTATAAAAAACGATATATGTATATGTAAATTTCTATATCTGTGAAAATTTATGAAATATTAAACTGGATCAAACCCTACATTATCAAATATGTAGTTATTCCTTTCTCGTATTCATCCAAACTATCCCTTAAAATTATCTTTGTATAAGTTGGCAAATGGCAATGGCTGTACAGTCTAGAATTTGGTACAGTGGGTCTAATTGGGTACATTCAAAAAATAGCAGAGATGAAGGTACTTGTGGTAATCTCTAAAGAAACCAATAAAGCATTTTGTCACAACACAAGGCCACCATTGTCACTTACAACTCTCTTTTCTTGTTCAAATCCTTACTCCTTTTTTTTGTGCCCTAATCTTTCTCTACCAGGCCAGAGGACAATAATGTCGACAAGTCCCACCATCTAAAAAAGTCATCATCTGACACCTTAACTAAATTCTATCCATTCGTCTAAATGTCTATTAACCCTAGAACTTATGTGAGAGTAATGTTTGGTAACATTTGTATATATATATATAGTGTACATATATTTATGTAGGTATGGAATTTATTACTATGACACTCACATGGATGTCATACTCATGTGAATATGTGTGTACAAAACATGTATAGTAAAATATTATTCTTTTATGTGAACCTATTTTATGAATTAGATTAATCTTACTATGTCTTGTAGATGAGGGACCTAATTTTAAAGAGAAAATTCTTTAGTAGGGCATGTTGATTTAGAACAAGTAGAGGAAGGATTTACTAAATAATGAGAATAAAAGAAGTCAAATTACTTTGTAAAAGTAGTTTAAAATGCTTTAGAAAAAGTTTTGTATCCGCGGCTTAATCACAAGGTCAATAAAGTAATCGTTTTACGCCTTACTTAAAAATAAGTCTCCAAATTTTATCTATCTATAGTATAATTAAATTAAAAGTTTAAGATTAATAAAATTCTAATTCTAAAAATATCTCAAATTTTATATATTTATAGTATAATTAAATTAGAAGTCTAAGATTAATAAAAATTCAATCTAAAAAAAACTTAATTCTATTAATAGAGTTTTTTTTGTATTATACTATAATATTTTATTGCTATCTATTTAGATAAAAAAAAAATAGTATGTTAATTTTTTATTATTAGAGTTTTATTCAATATATATATCTCTCTTGTTGAAAAATAATTAAATTTTATATTACCAAGTTAAATATAAAAAAAAAATTATAGTAACATTAAAATGGTCTCATTTAGAGCTGTCACTATCGTTTTAGCTCTCCAATTATATAGAGTTGGCCCCGGATCCAACCAACTCAATATAAATATATCCGAAACTCTCATATTTTGAGCCAAGATGCCCTCAATGGATCAAACTTGTGGCTTGTGACATGATTGAAGACATATTTTGACCAACTTCACATGTTTAACTGTTTATGTCTCAAGGGGACTTCCTATGTTTTTAGAAAATAATTTTTTTTGTATTTCTTCAATTACTTCACATAACAATTTTGGATTGAGATGTCGTTGTGACTATCTTTTTCTTATCTAATATGGTTTTTAATTTTGGACTCAATTGCAAAAAAAAAAAAAAGTCTGAGTTTTGATTTTATCTAAATGTTTTTATATTTTTAGACATATTAGAATTAGCTTAATAGTTGTGATTAATTTTCTTCATTTTAATTATTTCTTATACCTATAAATATGATGTAATAGACTTACATAATTCAGTTTTCTTTAATTATATTCAAATTTTAAATTTTAATGAATTTATTCTCTTGTTAGTAATTGTTTTACTTTAGGATATTGATGTGCTCATATTCTATTACCACATTTCGTGTGACATCATTGGTATACCACTATAGCAACATGTCATGTGTATTGTGACTACATTTTTTAATGGATTCTAATAAATATTATAAACTATTATTAGAAAGACACACGATTATATGGTGCCCGAACTAATTTATGAAATTTAATTATTTAATGAGTTTGTCACATGATGTTTTATTGAATAATGTTGTTATAAGTTCGAGTATGTAAGAGATAAATTATTTTAATTATTGGATTATCTAAAAAATAAAAATATAATGATTAAAATAAATAAAAATTTAATTCGTAAATTATTCAATAATTAAAATATCATATCTTATACATATTTGAATTTAAAATAATATTATTCTATTTTATTTTATCAAATTGGCAAAAGACTTCTTATAAAATTAAAATTATAAAAATTATTATACCTAAATGAGGATGAACTCATAAAATAACTTTTCCCAGTTAACAAAAGAACTACTAACCTGCAATTTACTAAATGGGGGTATCTTCTGTGAAAAAAAGAGACTGCTAACTAGAAACTAATAATGCACTTGTTATATTTATTACAACCATATCCTTGACATTTTTTAAACTTCATTCATTGATCAACTCCGTACATTGATCTACACACATTAACAGCAAGACTCATTAATTACATTTGCAAACACGCACAGACACCCACACACACACACACATATTTATATATATATATATATGAAAAATAATATGTATCTCAAATTTATATTTCTAATTATTTTTTTGAATGTAATGTGACAATATATTATGATTTTAAGTATCATAAAATGTGAATTTTTAAGTCATTGTATCTTGACACATATATAAATTAAGAATACCTAAGCACTATTTTATATGTGTGTGTGTGTGTATATATATATATATATATATATATATATATATTCTTCTTATTTTAATGTAATATTATTATAAGTTCGAGTACATATGAGATAAGATGTTTTAACATTTGAATATTATGGTTTATTATTTTTTTAATCTTTAAATTAACCATTAGGCCATGTTTGACACGCAAGAATAAAATGATCATTTCATAAAATGAAATTAAAAATGGAATGAAAATGACATGGAATGGAATAAGGATTACTAATCTAGGTCAAAATAATGTTTAGAATGATTTTTAATGGAATATTCATTTCATAAAATAGACATTTTAAGTCATACTAAATAAGAATATTGAATGAAAAAGTTAGAATGAATATTCTTAAAATGCTCATTCCATTGTACCGAACATGACCTTAAGATGTATTATTTTTTCGATGATTTATTAATAAATCATTCAATGAGGATGAAACAGATGATGTAATCACAAGCGGCTCAACCGTAGAGCTGACAAAGCAATCGCTTTAAGTCACACTTAAAGATAGGGCTCCAAATTTTATATATTATATATAATCAAATTAGAAATCGAAACTTAATAAAAGTTTAACTTTACAAAGGCCCAAATTTTATAAATTTATAGTATAATCAAATTAGAAGTCTAAGTTTAATAAAAATTGAATACTATTAAAATGTTTCATAAAGACACCATAAAAAAAAAAAAAACTTAATTCTATTAATAAAGTTTTATTGGTATTTTACTCTAATCTTTTATTACTATTTATTTAAAAAACAATTATGTAAAAACTCTATTATTAGAATTTCATGTAAAATATATCTCTCTTGTCGAAAATAATTAAATTTTATATAACAAAAGTAAATCTAATATATATATATATAAAATAAAATAAAAAATTATATTAACATTTAAAAATCTTCATTTATAATGATTCTTTTTACTGCTTTAAACTTCTAATTGTTTATAACCGACCATAAGCTTCTAATTGTCTATAACCCACCTAAATACAATGAAATGAGGAGACAATTATTCGAATGACTGGCTTGCCATGGCAGCCCAGTCATTGATGGAAGTGCTAATTGTGCACCCATCGCCATTCCTCCACAGTTGAAGAAACTGATCTGAACCACCACTAGACTACCCTTATATGAGTTGTTTGACAATATCAGGCTTGGGTTGGCTTCAGTCATTTTTGAGAAAAAAAAGTAATTGAAAAAATAGTTTAGTCATTTTGAAAAAAAAAGGTTAAAAAAGTAGTTTAAATTTTAAAAATTTGAAAAAAACTTGAGGGAAAACAATTTTGTCATTTTGAGAGAAAATTTGATTGGATAGAGTATTTGTAAATTGTCAAATGAAGTAAAAAAGTCAGTGTAATTTCAAAAATTTAAGAAAAAATTAGTGTAATTGTCAGAAATTTCAGGAGATATCAGTGTAAAGCTTTATTTTAATTATTTGAGATCAGTTACATGAATATTATCTCGTCATTCTTCTCTATTTAAGGTTATTCTTTCTGTTAAACCACATATTATCATATATTTTTTAACTATTACTAAAATTAATTTTAATTATGCTCGCCTCTTAAAATAATTTTCAATATTAATCATGTTAATATTTTTGTATTAGTACATTTATTGATCTTGAGTTTATATGATCATACCACCTTATCTATCTGATGTTATACTTGTCAACTCTTTTATCAACCTCCCTTAAACATCAATTCACTTACCATTCATTTTTGGATTAATGTTAGAACCCTCTGAAAATGTGATGTACAAACTTAAACATAAATTTTTCTTTATGTTTATTGACGAAGTATAAAATCACTTGAGAATTTTCAGGTTTTTTCCCTTTATATATCAACAAATAATCACAAGTCAATTCTTTTACATATAAAGTTGGTGCCTGAGCTAAACTATCCTCTCACTCGGTGCTATATATATATATATATATACCCCAACTGTGGCAAGTTTGTACTTAACAATTAGGCCATTACTTTCTCTTGAAAAACAAAAGATGGAGATGAAGATTGAGATAATCTCCAGAGAGACCATCAAACCATCCTCTCCAACTCCACATCATCTAAGAAGATATGAACTCTCCTTCTTAGATCAACTGGCCCCTCCAATTTATGCACCCATTGTTCTATTTTATTCTGCTCCTGAGTTCAACAGCAATACCCATTGTATTACCAAATATGATTATCTGAAGAAAGCTGTATCAGAAACCCTATCCCACTTCTACCCTTTAGCCGGAAGAATCAAACACAACGACTGTGTGGATTATAATGATGATCGTGTTACCTGTGTCGAAGCTCGGCCTAACTTTGAACTCTCAAAGACAGTCAGAAATCCAGAAATGAACTTACTGCAACAATTCCTACCGCCTGATCCTTACGATGTGAGAGCAAATGAGGAACTCATGGTTGTCCAAGTAAGTTTTTTCGACTGTGGTGGAATTGGAATTGGTATGTGCATTTCACACAGGATTGCTGATGGTTCTACACTGGGCACTTTCCTTGCTGCATGGACTGCAAGGTCACGCGGCACTGCTGAAACCATTGCCCCATCTTTGAATTCGGCCACTCTCTTCCCACCTAGAGACATTCATGTGTCTCAGCCGACTGGTTTGATTAGTAAGCAGAAGTAACAAAGAGGTCTGTGTTTGATGCAAACAACATGGCTAATTTGAGGGAAATAGCCAACAGTGGCTTGTGGATGGACTATCCTACAACTCGCGTGGAAGCTGTGACGGCTCTTATATGCAGGTCTGCCATGAATGCAGCAAAGGAAAAAACAGAGAAGAGAAGTCAATTAGCAGCGATAACCCACGTAGTAAATCTAAGGGGAAGGATGGTTCCACCATTGGAAGAGCATACAAATATATGGCCGCCTGCCGTTGCCCCAGTGCCGGAGTGGGGAGGAGAGGTAGAGTTGCATGACATAGTAGGTCAGCTACGCAAAACAATCACAAAAATCGACAACATTTATGCGAGGCAATTTCAAGGGGATGATGGGCCGTCACTGGCTCGCGAGTCTCTCAAAGAAGTGATTGAAATGATGTCCAAAGGAGAGGTGACCTTCTACAGGTTTAGCAGCTGGGTTAGGTTTCCTTTCTATGAAGCTGACTTTGGGTGGGGAAATCCTATCTGGGTATGTATTAGTAATGTACCCATTGAGAATGTTGTAATGCTAATGGGTACCAAATCTGGAGATGGAATAGAGGCCTGGGTGACCTTGGAAGAACATGTCATGGCTAAATTTGAACATGATCGCCAAATTCTCCTGTTTGCTTCCTCATCGCCAAGCCCTAAAATTTTAGAAACTGCATAGAATAAACATTCCTGCACTTGCATTGCTGCCTCCGGTCGTGTATGAAACCGTTTAGAGCTACATGTAATTCCAATAATTTTGGGGATTTCCTATTCTTGTTCATCATACCTTTGACTTACATATAATTCCAAATAAATAAATATGTAAATAAGCAGCAAACTCACTAACCATTTTCATTGGTAGAATCACTCAAGACATTTTCTCAGATTTCAACTGGTAATAGTCATCCCTATTTGAAGCCAAAACCTGGAAATAAAATGAAAAGCCACATCCAATGGTTGCGAAGTCATTAACAGAATCAAATTACCATGTTGCAAATACATGGGGGACAAGGGACTTGGGAAAATTCAGAGTTCAGATTTCATTGTGTCCGTGGAAACGAGAATACAGCACCGGGTCACTGAATTCCCGGGGAAATGGGAACCCATCCACAACTGGAAGAAGGAAAAACATCAAAAGGATTGCATGTGCATTCAGGCCAATAAGGATAGCCACCAAGCATCCTGTAAAATTAATCCTTTTGTAGCAAACTTGCATCCACTGGTTCCCTTCTTTTTCTTTTTTCATTGAAAAAAAAAATTGAAAATAATCTTTTCTTGACTTAATTCTCTGTACAAATTCTTGACAGTAATAAACCTGAAAGCACAAAGCACAAAGAAAAACTGTGAAAATTACGGTTTTATGCTCTGTGATTTGTAAATTCAATCTTCTTTACCTTCAAGCATTTTTCCAAGTTCAAAAAGATGGTATAACTATAAAATAAGGGTTAAAATAAATTAATAGACCCCTCTTCAGGAGAGGTTTGAGAATAAAAGGATTAGTTTAACAAAATGCTTGGTTGGTTTTATTATGGGCCAATGACTTTACTACATCATATCATTTTGGATTTTCCTTTCAGGATGGAAAGGAGAAACAAAGTGAACCAATAAAAATCCATGATTATGACACCTTCTAAGCCATGCTACTAGTTTTGTAAATTGCACATCAATCAGAAGAAAAAAAATTTGAGGCCACTGGAACTACCTAGAACTCATCTCTTGATCTTCTCTCTCTAACCTGGAGGCATCTGAGGAGATCCTCTGCAAGGAACAAGCACTGCTTCATTACTTGAAGCTTTCTTTGCAGCAAGATCCTCTAAACGTTTCCATGTGGCTTCACGCCTCGTCTTAACCTCATCTTCCTTTAATTCATCATCCTGAAACTTGAGCAAGCACTCCTTGAATAGCTCAGGATCAAGATCAAAGAAAATCTTGCGGACATTTAGTGTCAAACTATGGACAGCCTGATTCCAGTGGTTTCTAGCATTTTTCTCCAATGCAGGGAAGATAATGGGCAACATAACCTTGCGATTTTGTTTGATTAAGTTCTCAATATGATCATTGTTCCATAAAAACAATGCTCTTTCTGCCACCTGAAAAACAAAAACAAATAAATATAAATAGATGTACATGCATCCATAAATATACATATATACCATCTATATAATCATCAATGATAGGGACACAATTCAGGTACCAAGAATGGACCAGTGAGGAAGCTACTGTTGGGGCAGACTAGAAGCAAAGTGGACAAAACAGAGTATTTTTTTACAGAACAGAGTAAAGGGAAGTTTTGGAGCTGCGGCTCTAACAATGCAATTTTTTAAATTCTGATTTCTTACAAAACATCTATCATAACTCTCCTTATATAGGAAATTACATAAGAGATTAAGAAGACATTAATCACATCCACCTAAACACTTTGGGAGATGAAAAGACCTTTGAGAAGACTCAAGCATGAAACTTCTAGACTTTTGAAAATTACAAATTAATTTCTAACACCCCTTCTTAATTTGTGATTTTCAGTTGCATCTTGAATTGCTTAAATTTTTCAGAAGTTACAGCCTTGGTAAGCATATCAGCAGGCTGATCATTGGTGTTGACAAACTTCAAACAAATTTCTCCTTTTTTCACCAAATCTCGAATAAAATGGTGCCGAAGCTCAATATGTTTTGATCTAGCATGAAATACTGGATTTTTGGTCATTGCTATGGCTGACATATTGTCACAGTAGATGATTGTGGGCTCCTCATTCTTTTGTTGCAAATCAGCCAAAATTCTTCGTAGCCAGACAACTTCACATGCTGCATCTGTTGCTGCAATATATTCTGCTTCTGCTGATGATAATGCAACGGTCCTTTGCTTTCTTGAACTCCATGAGATCACCTTTGAACCCAAGCAGAACAAATAACCTGATGTGCTCTTTCGGTCATCAAGAGAACCTGCCCAATCACTGTCAGTGAAACCTATAATTGTGTTGTCTGCTTCTTTCACATACTTGAGCCCAAGTTTCTTAGTGCCTTGAAGATAACGGAGGATTCGCTTTGCTGCAGCAAAATGAATCTTACTTGGCTTGTTCATGAATCTAGAAATGACATTAACAGAGTGAACAATATCAGCTCTTGTATTTGTGAGATAAATCAAAGAGCCAACCAGGCTTCGAAAAACTTTTGAATCAATCTGATCTGCTCCATCACTCTGCTGCAATTTCTCAATAAGAGACATAGGAGTAGCCACTGGCTTGCATTTTTCCATGTGGAATTTCTTCAACAAATCTTCAACATACTTTTCTTGAGAGATAAAAATCTCTCCCTGTGATTGCTTCACTTGAATCCCAAGAAAGTATTTCATTATTCCTAAATCTGTCATTTCATATTCTTTCATCATGGCCTTCTTGAAATCCTCCAGCATTCTTGGATTTGTGCCGGTGTAGATCAGGTCATCAACATATAAACAAACAGTAAGAAAATCTGTACCTTCTTTCTTCACATAAAGTGATGGTTCACTTGGACTTCTTTCAAAACCTTTTTTATGAAAGTAGGAATCAATCTTGCTGTTCCAAGCTCTAGGAGCTTGTTTTAAGCCGTATAGAGCCTTTTTAAGCCGATAAACCTTGTTTTCCTTTCCTTTGACTACATATCCTTGAGGCTGCTCCACGTACACCTCTTCATTTAATTCACCATTTAGAAATGCAGATTTTACATCAAGCTGAAATACATTCAGCTCTAGTTGGGACGCAATGGCAAGAACAAGTCTTATGGTTTCCATGCGAGCAACAGGAGCGAAAGTTTCAGTAAAATCAACTCCAGGCTGTTGTGAGTAGCCTTTTGCTACCAACCGAGCTTTATGCTTTTGGATGCTTCCATCTTCTCTATACTTTGTTTTGTAAATCCACTTTAACCCAATCACATCTCTTTCGTTCGGCAAATCAACAAGTTCCCATGTATGGTTTTTCTCAATGCTGGCCATTTCTTCATTCATAGCTTTTGTCCATACTTCCTCTTTTGCAGCTTCTTCAAAATTTTGTGGTTCATAAGCAAAGAAAGCAACATCACAAGACTGATAAAAATCAGTTAAGGGTCGAACCTTCCTTGGAGTAGATTCTGATTCTGAAGAAACTTCCTCTAATGAGGATGAGCTTGAAGGTCTTGATGGACTAGCTGCGGGACTTGAACTGGAACTTGTGTTTTGCCTTGCTGATGGATGGGAATTTCCATGAAATGTTGCTGGTTCAAGAATCTCAAATGATTTTGGTGCTGATGATGAATCCCCATCCCATTTCCATGCTGCCATTTCATCAAAAACAACATCTCTTGACATTATGAGCTGATTTTTCTTTGGGTTAAAGAGACGATAACCCTTTGATTCATCACTATAACCAATGAAGATAAATTTTTCCCCCTTTTCATCAAACTTTTCCCGCTCTTGAGATGGAATAAGAGCATATGCAATACAGCCAAAGACTCTAAGTTGATTGACCTACGGCTTTTGCTTGTTCCATGCTTCAAAGGGAGTCTTGTTTCGAACTGCCTTTGTTGGAGATCGATTGAGAATGTACACTGCTGAATTTACAGCTTCAGCCCAGAATTTATTTGGAAGTCCTTTTCCTTTAAGCATGCTCCTTGCCATTTCTACAATTGTCTGATTTTTCCTTTCCGCCACGCCATTTTGCTGGGGTGTGTGCCGAATTGTGAACTGCCTTTGAATTCCATTTTTCTTGCAGTAAGAGAGAAAAGGCTTGTAGATAAACTCTCCTCCTCGATCAGTTCTGAGCATCTTTAATTTGTGGCCGCTTTGTCTCTCTGCAAGAGCTTGAAACTGAAGAAAAATAGAGAAAGCTTCTGATTTTTTGTTAAGAAAATACACCCACATCATTCTGGTATAGTCATCAACAAAGAGAATAAAATATCTTCTATTGTTTAAAGATGGAGTCCTGGTTGGTCCACATATATCAGCATGCACCAGTTCCAAAGGACTATGAGCTCTCCATGAAGTTTTTGGAAATGGAAGTCGATGCATTTTTCCAAGAATACAACCTTCACAAATTCTTTCTTTCTTTTCCATGGAAGGAAGACCAATTACCATATTCTTTTGCTTTAACAAAAAGAGACCTTTATCATTTAAATGGCCATATCTCAGGTGCCAAATATAGGATTCATCAGTACTTTCAGATTTAAGAACAACTTGGTCACTCAAGGAAGCACCTAGAGGAAAAACTCTGTTTGAAGTCATATCTACTTTTGCCACTGTTGTACTATTCTTTTTATCAAAGATTAGACATTCCTCACCATCAAAGACTAATTTGTAGCCTTTTTGTATCATTTGTCCAACACTTAGGAGATTTTGAGTTAAGCATGGAATATATAGAACATCATGAATAAACTTTTCTTTACCTCCCTTTGTGAGAATAGAGACAATTCCTTTTCCTTCAACATTTTTGGATTTCCCATCTCCAAGCTTTACTTGAGATGAGTAATTGCCATCTAGCTCCACAAAGATTTCTCGATTTCCTGTCATATGGTTACTGCAGCCATTATCCAAGTACCAAACATTTTGTGAGTTGTGCTCAACATTCATGCAAGAATAAAATAATTGTTCTGCAGCATCTTCCTGTGTGAAATTTGCTTCACTTGTTTCCTTTTTATCTTTATTTTGGTACCAACAATCTCTTTGTGAATGATTTGGTACTTTGCATTTAGTACACTTCCATCTACAATCTTTAGATTCTTGACCAGGCTTTTTACAAACATAACAATGGGGATTAGAGTTACCAGATTTTTGCTGAAAAATTGCTCTTCTTTCTCTGCCTCTGCCACGGCCTGAGTTGTGGTTCCCACGACCTCTTCCATATAGCCCCCTTCTTTGAGATGAGCCCCCTCTTTGATCTTGCTCCGGATTGAAAAATTTCTTCTCAGATATGTTGACTGTAGATTGAAATGCCTGCTCCAAAGATTGGCTTGAAAACCTGCTCATTCTTTTCTCATGAGTCTCAAGAGACCCCATTAGTTCATACATGGAGAGTTTTGATAAATCTTTAGATTCTTCAATTGCTGGAACAACATGTTCAAATTTTTGTGTCAAACTTCTAAGAATCTTTTCAACAACTTTTTTCTCCTGAATAGTGTCACCGCAGCTTTGAATTTGATTAACTATTTCAGACACTCTAGAAAAATAAGCTTTAATACCTTCACTTTCCTTCATCAACAAATTATCAAAATCTGTCCATAATGTTTGAAGCTTAATAGAGATGGCTTTGTCATTTCCTTGAAACTCCATTTGCAGAATTTCCCATGCTTCCTTTGCTTTCTTCACTCTAAAAATTCTGGGAAAGATGGATTTACTTACCCCTTGATGTATCAATCTCAAGGCACTTGCATCCTTCTGTATGTTCTCCTTGTGTTGCTTTTTCTGTGCTTGTGTCCAAGTTGAAGGGTCACCAGGTGGTTCTTTATAGCCATCTTCAATTATATCCCACAGATCTTGAGAAATAAAGATAGTCTGCATTTGAGAACTCCAATAATCATAACTTCCACCATCAAATATTGGAACTTGATTTGGAGAATATGCAAACAACATAGTTGAGGAACTTGCAGCCATATGGGCTCAAAAGAGGGCAGACAAGCTACACGAAAAATATGAAATGGGGACTGGAAAAATTTCAGCTCTGATACCAAAATTTGTTGGGGCAGACTAGAAGCAAAGTGGACAAAACAGAGTATTTTTTTACAGAACTAGAGTAAAGGGAAGTTTTGGTGCTACAGCTCTAACAATGCAATTTTTTAAATTCTGATTTCTTACAAAACATCTATCATAACTCTCCTTATATAGGAAATTACATAAGAGATTAAGAAGACATTAATCACAGCCACCTAAACACTTTGGGAGATGAAAAGACCTTTGAGAAGACTCAAGCATGAAACTTCTAGACTTTTGAAAATTACAAATTAATTTCTAACAGCTACAACCACAGGAGACAAGTTAAAAGGACATGATATAGTGGCTCTGTTTTCAAGGATTAAATAACTGTCAAGAAACAAGTGATTCGGCTGAAAAAATATTGGGTACTCCCGGAGCATTACTCCCAACGGTGAGATCGATGTCCATGTATGCAAGAAAAGTGCACTCTTATAGACGTGGCTATTAATCTCACTGTTGGGAGCACTGTACTCCAGGAGTACCTAATATTTACTCCAGTTTGCTGCCTCACTGGGTAAAAGTTGCTTCCAATATTTACAGAACATATGCATCATACTTGTTTTTTGTAGCAAATTAATAATGTCTTAGTGCCAGAGGATTGATCTACAAACCAAATGAAATTCTAAGGAATTTGAGTTTTGGTCTAATAGGACAACATGGGCTAGACAATGGATACTAACATGAAAGCAAACATACCAAAGAAAATCTGAAGAAAAGAATACATATTACAAGAAAAAAATTCACGATATTCTATTAGAAAAAAGCATCCTGCCTATTGATATATAATTCTCATCACTCTTACTCGTGCTCAGTTCTTAATGATGCATATCATCACTCATATATTGGTTGGATCCATCTTGCAGGGTTTGCTTTTTTCATTCCTCAACCCCTTTTGGGAGATTCACAATGGGCAGTCCCATTGCTAGACCAATTCTGGCTTTTACCACATTAATGTACAACTGTGGTAACAGTTGGTACCATAATTATCTAAACTAGCCCAGCTCAGCCAGTTGAACCGGTGGACCAGTAACCCAAACCTTGTGCCAGGCCAGTCATGAAGTTGAATTGGACAAGGAAAAGTCATGAAAACCCGGTGACCAGGCCGGATTTGGAGAAAAATGGGGGGTAAGCAACAAGGAAAAATGGATTGTTTACAACTTGTTGGTCGACCTATGATTCAGCTTATATGTCATACAGAACACACCAGAGCAACTCTAAGTGAAGTAAGCTTGGTGGATTCGCAGAGCGCCTGAATTATGTAATAGGCTCCAAATATAGGAACAAGGCACCATGAATGATGACGGGGATCTTGTTCTAGAGGTTCGTGACAATGGACCTCAATACTTTAAACTCAATGACCACTAAAATGGTTCAGGTAAATGTCAAATTTTCAATTGTTTGGAGTGGAAACATAACTTTAAAGGATCAGTTCCTCTTTATGTGGCAGTGTGTGTGGCTAGCTAGGGGGTGATATGGTTTGGCCTCCTGGCTTTTGAGGGAACTTTCAAGAATGGGAGATGGAGGAAGTGTTGAGACTGATGGAAATTCTTCAATGCTTTAAGCCTTCAGTAGGAAGGGAAGATTCTCTTTAGTGGATGCCGAACGGTTCCCAAAAGTTTACGAGTCGGCAAGAAAAGGAGATCTGTAATTTTTTTGGAAGATCATTTGGTGCTCTAGATCAACGTGCCTTTTTTTTGTTTGGACGAATGCTTGGGAAGCGATTTTGAATTGGACAATATCAAGAAAAGAGATTTTGGGTTGGCTAGTAGGTGTTGTATATGAAAGGTAGAAGAGGAGAAAGTTGATCACCATTTTCTCCATTGCTTGGTGGCTATGGTTACCTGGAGTCTTTTGTTCTCGCTTTTCAGATGTGCTTGGATTCTGCCAACTTTAGTTATGGATTTCCATGTGGGGTGGAAGGGGAGAAGGATGTATTTGGTTTAAGAAAACATCAAAACAGCTCACTCCATTAATCCGAGTATTTCTGGGTTTAGAACCTAAACAAGGTGACAACAAAATTATTCCAAAAAGTTGGCAGAGATTCCCAAGATATTCGAGATCTGTAAAGGGCACCTCAGATATGAATCCCCACCTATGAGCATTTCTGGAGTTCTCCACCGCGTTGGTTTGAGGCAAAGATCGGATGGTATAGTTTTAATATGCCTGGTTACTCATGGGGTATTATGACTAGCAGTCGTGATATACTCCCATGTTGGTGACATGATGTTGGCCCCCGGTCATGGTAACCACTTTGCAGGATTTGTCATGACCCTATGGATGACATATATTTATCTCACTCCAAGTGGCTACAGTTTAGTCCTCACAGTTGTTTTATAATCCTACGAATATAGTTTTGTGCCAACTATGACACACCAGGTCATATGGCCCCACCTCAGGAATAGGGAATTGTGTGGCTCGAAGGATTGCAATTGAAGCCTGGTACAGTTAGAAGGAATACTCCTTCTAGTTGTACCCTGGCTAATAGAATAGGGAGAAATGTCATATCGAGTGCAATTCTAGGAAACCCTAATGGTTTGCACGTGACAAAGGCCTATAAATACTTACCCTTGCCCATAGAGGAAAGAGAGAATACATAAAAAAGGAATGGGGCCCTAGGGTTTGTTACTTTGAGAGTGACTCTATCTAGCCAACTTCCATTATTCTACTTTGCTGCTCATCTCCCTTTCTTCCTGTCTCTATCCCATCCTTAAACTTGCCATTCTAGGAGGAAGGTCCCATCTGAATCCCATTCCATACGCACATGGTTCCAAAAAAAAAAAAAAGTTCAGCTTTCGCTAATCATTCCATAGATAACTAAAAATTTCACATATAATGACTAAGAAGCATAACAAAGATAAATCATAATGCTACTATCAAGTCACATAATAGTGCCGATCACCATGCCAAGAAACCACCACCATCAACTTTCAACACCCAATTGCCACTACTTCTACCTCTAACACGACAATACTGTTGTTACCAACATCACAATAAGATGCAATGAAGCACTACCCTTTCATAAAATATGACGTAAGCTCACAAATGGGCCAACTATGATGAAGACTTGGTCTACTTATCAATATTTAGTGGGGGGAGCTATTTCTGATCTATCAGACCACCCAGCTCCCAGTGGGTTCCGATGCATTATAATATATAAGAAACTAATGCCCTCAAATGAACAAAATAAAAGGAATCACATGATGTCCATTGACATCTAGCTGATTTGACCTCCACAGATCATTTTTTTTTTTTTTCCGTTTTGAGGAGCATGTTATTTGTTAGAGCAACTCCAAAGGGGAGTGCCATCCGAGGTGCCAAACCCTTAACCGTCAAAATGGCACTCCAAACTCAAAAGTTTATACTCCAACGGGGGTGGCATATGCAGTTGCAAAATGGCACCCAACGTTCTGGGGTGCCATTTTTACAAACTTTGGAGAGAGAAAATAGAGAGGTGTCATTTGACGTTTGGAATTATTTCCATTTTTACTGTTCCAACGGTTCTATTTCAATAAAAAATTTTATAAATAGAGGAGGTGTTTGTGAAGAGAAAACTTACCAAAACCCAGAAAATCACTCTAAAAATTATTCTATAAATTTAGAATGATTTTATTTATTTAACTAATTTTTATAATTAAATAATTTTTTTAATTTAGTTAATTTTTAGAATTTAAATTAATTTTTTAAATTAAATTATTTTTTGTAATTTAATTTAAAAATCAATTTAAATTAAACCATTATGAAAACTATACCCGTTAAAATATAACTGTTAAGTTTCATTATATTTTTTAATAAAAAATATTAAAATATTAAAATGGCACCCCATTTTGACACCTACCATTGGAGCAGATTTATAATTCAAGAGTACCATAACACTATTCAAGATTGCAAAGAAGGTTTTTGGCACCTCAAAATGGCAACTCCCTTTGGAGTTGCTCTTAACATCTATCTGAACAACTATCTTACACCATTGCAATTAACAAACAAACCGAGACCATTTGTTTATAAAAGCCTCTTTTTACAATGTAATTTTCACCTGAGATGATAAGTTGGTTAAGTCACCACGCTCTACAAACATCTAATCCTTATCTCCAAAGGTTACTTTCTCATAGAACTAGGATCATATCATGCTATATTGTACCTGGAATCAACGAGACCTCTCAAAGCAGCTCGACAAACCAAACGTTATGGTCAAGAGTCAACATATTAAACTAAGAGTATGGAAATTAGATTAACTGTGAAAAACACAGCCTTAGGCTCACCAAAAGGCAGCATCCACAAGGATGTGGAAATGTGAGAGCTAGTGTGAGTTATAATTAGCCAACTGTACATGATTTTCGAGAAAAAATTTGAAACCTAGGAACACAACCAATAGCCTTCATCACTCTTAACAACCTTTACCACTTTTGCTATCGGCCCGCTGCCAATCTCTTGCATCATGGCTGCATAGCTGCTAGCGCCACCACCACAGCAATGAGATCAACCCATCACTGCCACCTTAGCCCATCACCACAAACTATCATAACTGCCACCACAGTTAAAACTCATCATTGCCATGCATCCTCAACCACCAACTACTACTATCATCACCACCTCGAATTTTGGCAGCAAACCAAGAAGACTTTGCCACTAATAGGTTAACGCTTTCAACACCCATCCCATCACTACCTCACCTCCCACACCATGATGGTTCCATCACCACCATCATCCCTAAAAATGGTTCACCACCATCACACCAGCAACTTCAACAACTAGTAACCAGCCTGGCATTAACTATTGCCAAGTTTCCATCAGCACCAATCCCATAACCATCATTGTTTTCACCACTCCAGGAACCCATCATTGTTTACACATTTAAATGATCCCATTCCACCACCAACGTGACCACAACCACCACGAACCTATCACCCCCTATCTCCAACATCAATATTAAACACAATAAAAAGGCCCTTAGTCTTGTTTTCATGGATGCAAGGTGCTGAGATAGTAATTGGCACGGAAGTTCTAAATTCAGTTCCAATTCCAAGAAGAATTAAAACTTCTATCAACTCATCAAAACATGGTATTATTTGTATTTTCATTGCTGGGTGGCAAAATTTTGATATGGTAGGACATTTCTACCCACATGGAATTAAAATAATACAAATTTTAAAAACATCCACACTATACATGTATTGATCAGAAAAACATTAGACATATGATGAATCTTTCAGATCAGAAACACATTTTACAAGTCACCTTTCCCACAAGTAAAAATATTTGTGCAAAATTACTGTGAAAGGGTTATGATTTACGATTCGATCACGTGATCAAAAGTTATTATGATTGACAGAATCAGTTTGTGTTTAAAAAAAAAAATTATAAGCACCATAAATAAATATGGAGATCGAACTTTGGGAGATTGGATTACAAATCAGCCATCTCTCTTCAAGTTCCTGCAAGGTTTTTTAAATAATATAATCTCACATTAGTTGAATCAGTAGGTGTCTAATATCACCAATAATTATAATGTGTCTTTATTTTAGTGATGGAAATATGTTAAATGTGCATCTTTATGCGACCCACTCCTAAAAACAGCATTAATTAAATGGTTTCAATCTCTTACATGCTTAATCATATATATATATTGCAACGTTTTTTCTTCTAAGTGATGTATATAAATATATATTATTTTAAAAAAATTATATGATATTGTGATACCCACATTAGTTAGGTGTGAAGAATTCAAATAATATAATATATAACACATACTTGCTACTAATAACTTGGTTTAATTAATTATTTAGAAAAAATACAAAAGAGTTACTAAAATAAAATTTTCAATCCAAAAATTTTATGATACATTTTTATCTAAAAGATTCAAACAAAAAAACACTTTAAAAAAAAAATCAAATTGTTAACTTTCATCTTAATACTGTTAAAAATTATTACTGAGCAAACTAAAGTAGGGTTTAAGATATATTTTAGAAAAAAATAATAAAAATTATATAAAATAATTTTTTTAATCTAAAAAAATCATAACATTTTATGAAGTGATAATTTAAAATATATCTTGAATATTGTTTTTAGTCTAATCAATAATATCTTCTAGTAGTGTTAAAATGAAAGTTTATAATTTAATTTTTTTGTAATAAAAATTTATTCTTTAAATCTTTTATATACAAAAGAATTATTGTGAATTTTTTAGAAAAAAAATCTATTTTAAGGTCTTTTTATTATTATTCCCAAATTGTTTTTCAAATCAAGATTTTCAAATCCCCCCCTTTCCCATCAAAGGGAAAATAATTTTCATCTCTTTTAATTTCTTTTGGGTCAAGCAAATCCCTCCTCTCTATCTTTGTCACTTTGTTCTCTTTTAGTAGTAAAATCCCTATTGGCTTAGCTTAAACATCAAACACAAGTTCTCTTAAATATCGAATAAAAAAGTAATTGGGTTAGGAAGAAGAATTGTAAATGCATGCATTTGAAAACCGTGATTCAAGTCCCTGTCATAATCTCACATGTGGATTCTCGTGGCTTGGCTCGGCCCTATTGACTTTTTGATCACCTTATTTTCTGGAAAGAAGAAAACAAATTGAAAGTTTTAAGCAACCAATAAATTATGATTGGGAATATGTATAAGAAACAGAGCAAGTGTCAAAGACTCATGAAATATATATTTGGTGAAATGATCTCATCATAGGCCACTCAGGAGAAAAAAATATAGAAATATTCAAGGACAGATATTTGAAGCGTTTGCATGAAGGATTATGATTTTTATTTAAAATCATTATTCAGTTTGACAATCACTTTTAAATGAGCAGATTTATTCGAGCTTAATTGACCTGTGATCTGTTTGATTATAAACTTGTTCGAAATTGACTCGCAAAATTAAAAAGGTCAAACTTAAACATATTTGAAAACTCGTTAATTTATTGAGCTCGAGTTTAACATGACTTGTTAAATTAAAAGTAGTCTAATACTATAAAAAAAAAAAAAAAAAATTCAAGTTATTCGAGTTCCTTTTGCGATTGGCTCAAATAGAGGCACGTTCGGGATTGGCTTGAAAAATTAACAACCGAGCTTAAACACAATTTGAAATCCGTTTATTTTAACAAATCGAACTTAAACAACCTACTAAATAGCTCGACTCGACTCATTTAAAGTCCTAGTCACTTTACATCATAATTAGATATGGCGTGACTATCATTTTAGGTTTTATTTTTTTATTTTAACTTCATATTTGAAGTTAATGATGACTGCAAAAGATGGTGCTGGATTTCTGTACACAGCAAATTCTGTGTAATATTATCTCAAAATATGTTTATGCTCATTTTACTTAAAATTTACTTCGTTGAATAATCAACTCAAAAAATTAAGTCTCGTCTCTAATTCAATATTCTACAGATATCTGTTTTTCTACAAACCAAAATTGTACAAAATAGTCATGGAATGAGATTTCGATTTACGATTGAGTCATGTCGTCAAAAATTGTGATTGTTGGGCACGGTTCCGGCATATAAAAAAAGTAAAAAAAAATTCATTTCTTCACATGAAACACTTCAACACATTTACTTGATCCCAGCTCAACTCCATTCCCTTGCACTTTTATCTCTCCCTTATATACTTCTAACCCTTTTGCCTTCCACACCATTGAACTCCAAAGTTACATTAGAATCTATATATTCCTATATGGATTCATCCACCAGCCTACATGAATGTATTATATTTGTTACAATCATTTTCTGAAAACAACTTGCTGGATGGCCTCTGGCTTTGTGGTGCTTGTTTCTAAGGAGGGGTTTTTCCCTTGCCATTCCATGTACTCTTTGATTCTTTCTTAATAAAATGATCACTTATCCAAATATATATATATATATATATATGATACACCATAAGATTTGAATCCACCCTTATGTTTACGCAAGGTCCAGTAAAATTCTTATGCTTGTAATGAGTTTTTTTTTTTTTTTTTTTTTTTTCTGTTAGTATCTCACATCGGTTGCAAATGATATTTATAATGGATTTTTAAGGACGACACAGGCACCTCTATTTGAGAGGCATCTTTTAGACTTAAAACTAAAAAAACACAAACCCACAATGAAGTGTCTAACACTTTCTTTCTATTTCTTTTTGATAAGTAATATTTAGAATATTAGAACCAAGCAATACAAAAGGTAAAGTTATGAGATTCATTAGGTAAATTTCACCTATAGGTTTTAAAATGTTGAATTTTGATGGCTCAACAAAAAAGAAGTGATAAATAAGGATGAGTGGGTGCCATTGTCAAAAATGAGGAAAGTGAGATTTGTTGGGCTTTGTGTGAGCCCAATAAACCAAGTTAATATAGATTTAGTAAGACTCTTAATGTTGGGTCCTAGTAGTAGTAGGATTTGATATGTTTTATCATCATGGGACTAGGAGTCTTTATCCTCATGGGAATAGTATTATTAGTTTGAATAGGATTAGAAGTCCTAATTGTATTAGGATTAGATTTTATTTAATCCATATATATATATATATATATATATATATGTGGGCACTGTGAGCTGGTGTGCAGTGTGTATTGGCCTCCAAAGTTCTGCCACGTCGTGTTAAAAAAAGCTTGATGCTTGATTGAGTTCTTTTTCAATAAAATATATTATTTTGCTTTGTTTCGTACTAATCTACAAAAAATTTATATATTCAACAATTGGTATCAGAGTCTGATTTCTTAGTTCGTGAAGATGACTTCACTTATTTGTACGATTTACAAATTTGATGAAAAATCTCATTTTCATATTTGGGAGAGTGCTATGATAACCTTTTTTTATTCAAATGGTTTGACAACAAAGTTCATTAAGGAAGAGCTTGCAGAAGATGCAAATTAATGAGCAAACAAGGCGAGTAACTTTAAAACTTTAAATTGCATTCATCAAGTATTAGATATTTATGTTCTTAGTAAAATTGTCCTTGTTCAGTCTGCGAAACAAGCATGCGATATTCTTAAAAAAATATATGTTGATGTTGATAAGGTGGAAAAAGCTAAATCACAAAAATTGCATAGAAATTTTGAGTTGTTGCAGATGGAAAAATCAGAAACTATTTCGGATTATTTTTCGCGGATCGTGGCATTTGTTAATGAGATGAGGACTAATGTTGAACAAATAGCAGACCATCAAATAGTTAAAAAAATTCTTTGAAGCTTGACACTACGGTTTGAATACAAAGTGATTACTATTGAAGAGTCTGCTAACTTGGAGTCCATGACAGTGGATGAATTACAAGGTTTGTTGACTGTTCATGAACAACGCTTGAATGAGAGATCAAAAAATTCAGTTGAGGAAGCTTTGCAAGCTCAATTAAATTTTAAGAATAAAAAAGACAAGTCTCAGAATAATGTAGGATTTAATCAACGTTTTCAAGGCTACCAGAATAAAGGGCAGAATCACAACAATAGAGGAGGCAGAGGCAATAATGGGCAAAACAAATCTAGTAGATGAAGAGGCAGAGGCAATCAGTGGCAAAATAATAATTGGTAGCACAGACCAATCCAAGGAAGAGGGGACGGTAACAATTCTAATCCACAATCTCATAAATCCAATATTCAATGTATTAATTGTAGCAAGTTTCTAGTAGTAATAATGAAGTAGAGACCGTATTGCTGGCTTGTAATATTGTGGATAATGATGATGGTACTAAGTGGTATTTAGATACTAGCTGTAGTAATCACATGTGTGGTAAGAAAGACATGTTTTCTGATTTGAATGAGTCCATTCGATCAGAGGTAAAGTTTGAAAATAATTCAAAGATACCTACGATGGGTAAAGGCAGAATAGCAATCAGTTTGAAGAATGGGTCTCACAAGTATATTTTAGATGTGTTTTATGTATCAGGTCTGCAACAAAATTTGTTAAGTAAGGGGCAACTTTCAGAAAGAGATTATGATATGCGAATCCATCATGAAGTTTGCACAATCAATGATGATCGTATGGGGCTAATAGCAAAGGTAAACATGACTCCAAATCCATTATTTCTATTGAGTATTAAATGTGAGAATTTACCTTACTTTAGTTCTATGATTAATGATAATAGTTGGTTATAGCATATGCGTTTTGGGCATGTGAATTTTGGCAGTCTTAATTTTGTTGCTAGAAAACATCGAGATTTTGGTTTACTTGTTATTGATATCACAAATAGAGTTTGTGAAACTTGTGTTATGGGAAAAAAAGATAGAGATGTTTTTCCTACAGGAAATTCATGGAGAGCCAAGAGGCCTTTGGAGTTGATACATTTAGATTTGTGCTCAACGGAGGTACCTTCTAATGGTGGCAGTAGGTACTTTATTACAGTCATTGATGATTTTAGCATAAAAGGATGGGTTTATTTTTTGCAACATAAATCTGATGCTTATGATACTTTTAAAAAATTTAAGGCCTATGTTGAGAAGCGAAGTGGATTTCAAATTAAAACTTTAAGAACTGATAGGGGTACATAATATCTTGTTTGTGATGATTTTTTGGAAAAACATGGTATTAGGCATCAGTTGACTGCTAAATATGCTCCACAGCAAAATGGAGTGGCGGAAAGAAATAATAGAACTGTTATGGATATGGTTAGATGAATGTTGAAATTTAAAATTTTGCCTTAAAGATTTTGGGCGAAGCGGTTGCTTGTGCTATTTATGTTTTGAATATGTGTTCTACTATAAGTGTTTCTAACAAAACCCCGTAGGAAGCTTGGAGTGGACAAAAGCATGTCATTAAACACCTAAGGGTGTTTGGATGTGTTGCATATGCTCATGTGCCAGATCATCTTAGAATGAAACTTAATGATAGAGGTGAAAAGTGTATTTTCATTGGCTATAGTCAATTGTCAAAGGCCTACAAGTTGTATAATCTAATAACACAGAAGGTGATTATCAGTCGTGATGTGACTTTTGATGAGCAAGAAGTTTGGGATTGGTCTCAGAATGATCAAATCCAGCCAACTTTAACATTTAATAATACAGATCCGCAGATTGAAATATAGAGTGAGCCTCAGATTAGTGATAGTCCATCTTCAGATGTGTCATCTCCTCATGTAGAGTCCTTTAGGCGTCCTCAACGCCAATGGCACTTGCCTACTTGCTTACAAGATTATGTTGTTAGTAGTGATAATGAGCCAACTAATGAAGATTTGGTGAATTTTGTTTTATTTGCAAATTGTGATCCAGTGACATTTGAAGAAACTTCTCGTAATGATCATTGGATTAAAGCCATGGATGATGAGATCCATGCAATTAAGAAGAATAACACTTGGTAACTTACTACTCTTCCTAATGGTAAGAAATCAATTGGTGTGAAGTGGGTGTATAAGACAAAGTACAAGCCCAATGGTGAGATAGATCGTTTTAAAGCAAGATTGGTGGCTAAAGGTTACAAACAAAAGTCAGGTATTGATTATTTTGAGGTGTTTGCTCCTGTTACTAGACTTGATACAGTTCGTATGTTTGTTTATGTTACTGCTCAAAATAATTGGAGAATTTTTTACATAGATGTCAAATCTATGTTCTTGAATGGTGTACTTAAAGAAGAAGTTTATGTTGAGCAACCTGTCGGCTACATGATAAAAGGATATGAAAACAAAGTCTTTAGATTGAATAAGGCCTTATATGAATTGAAAGCAAGCGCCTAGAGCGTAGTATACATGCATTGACTCTTATTTTGTTAAGCATGGTTTTAAGAGATGTCCTTATGAGCATACTTTATATGTCAAGTCTAATTCACATAGTGATATTCTTATTGTGTGCTTATATGTTGACGATTTGATATTTACTGGCAATAACCCAAATTTGATTTCAGAATTCAAGGAGGCTATGATAGCTCACTTTGAGATGACAGATATGGGACTAATGTCTTATGTCCTTGGCATTGAAGTTGTTCAAACAAATGATGAAATTTTTATTTCACAGAAAAAGTATGCCAGTGATTTTTTGCAAAGGCTCAAAATGGACAAGTCCAATCCAATTTTGACTCTAATTGAGGAAATGTTGAAGTTGGTGAGAGATGGTACAGGTGATCTTGTGAATCCAACCTACTTTAAAAGGTTAGTAGGAAGCTTGAGATATTTGACTCCTACTAGGCCAGATATTGTGTTTGGTGTTGGGTTGATTAATAGATTTATGGAAACTCCACATCAATCTCACTTACAAGCTGCTAAACGGATTTTGCAATACATTCGAGGTACGCAAAGTGATGGTATTTTTTATTCATCTTCTAACAGTTTGGAACTTGTTGAATATACAGATAGTGATTGGGCATGAGATACTGAGATGTGAAAGAATACTTCAGAATATGTCTTTCATCTTGGTTCTGGTGTATCTTTTTGGTTTTCTAAAAAACAGCAGGTTGTTGCTCTTTCAACAGCAGAGTCAGAGTACATTGTAGCAGGGAATACTGCTACTCAAGCAGTTTGGTTACAGCGGATGCTTAGTATTCTACAACACAAGCAGGATAGTCCTACAATAATATTTTGTGATAACAAGTTAGCCATTGCATTAACGAAGAATCCAGTTTTTCATGGGAAAAGCAAGCACATTGATATCAAGTTTCCCTTCATTCGTGACTTGGTAAATGACAAGGAGATCCAGCCTAGCTTTTGTCCTTCTGAAGAAAAAGTTACAGATATTTTTATAAAGCTGCTCAAAACAAATTCTTATTTGAACTTGAACAGATTACTTGGCATGGTGAAGCTTGAAGAACTTAGTTTAAGGGAGGCAATGTGAGCCAAATAAACTAAGTTAATATAGTTTTAGTATGACTCTTAATGTTGAGTCCTAGTAGTAGCAAGATTTGATATATTTTATCCTAATGGGACTAGGAGTCTTTATCCTAATGGGAATAGTATTATTAGTTTGAATTGGATTAGAAGTCTTAATTGTATTAGGATTAGATTTTATATAATCTATATATATATATATATATTATATGTGTGTGTGTGAGCACTGTGAGCCGATGTGCGGTGTGTATTGGCCTCCAAAGTTCTGCCATGTCATGTTAAAAAAAGCTTGGTGCTTGATTGAATTCTTTTTCAATAAAATATATTATTTTGCTTTGTTTCATACGGATTTATGAAAAATTTATAGATTCAACACTTTGTCAAGTTGCTACGAGAATAATTTTTCAGTGCTTCAATTAGAAACATTGGCTCTTCAATTAGAAACATTGGCTCTTCAGAAAAGGATGCTAAGGATTTATCCTCAGGATGGTAAATATTTTGAAATAGAAGAAGATTCTAAGATAATTATTAATAATTTGTCAGGAAAACAAAAGTGCTCTTGAAAAGTTTTTAATATTTTAAAAGATTGTAGTAACATTATTAAAAATAAAGATTTAGTTATTGTTCTTAAGCATATTTATCGAAAAGTTAAAATGGTAGCAGCTAAGTTGGCAAGAAAAATCCATGATTAAAAGGTAAAATTGTCTAGCTAAAGGAGGTTCCTAAAATATTATTTTTCATTGCATTTTAATGATATTAGTACAGTGACATTAACAAAAAAAAAAAAACTCGGTACAGTGAAAGCATGGGAAGCCAAGCTATGATCAAAAGAGCAGTAGGAAAAAAAGTCAAAGTTCAAGCTTCATTTTTCTCCCTTCTTCTTTATTTGTCTCGCCGCCCTCGCTTCTAAAGCTTTAACTTGACATGTCAAGAGCTTCAATTAAAATGACAAAGATTACACGCAAACGAAATCGACATTTTAAGGTGCTCCAAACATAGTTGATAACTTAATAAATTACTTTTTTGATCGCCTTCAAGTGTCCTTTCGATTAGGTTTTAATCTTGAATAATAGTTAACTCTAAATTACCTAAGAAGAACGTTCCTCTTATTCAGATATATGTCTTAATTATAATCTGTCATATATATAATATAATATTTATTAATTACATGTGTGACAAATCAAGATTGTGACATTCGCTTCTAAAACTTTAAGGCCATTTTTTATACGCATGAATGAAATGATCATTCCATATAATGAAATGAAAAATGGAATAGAAATTGTTGAGTAGTATAGATCCTGATAAGTACATAGATACTAGTCTTCGAAAAATAGGGTTTAGGTGTTGTAAGTGAATTTTTCTAAGAATATTTTTAGTATTTCACATCATTTTCGTATTGTCTTAATATTATATATGTATTTATAGTTGAAAAACTGCATCTTATTATAAATTATAACATTTTTATATCACAGTAAAACTGCAGCAGCCATAGACGTAGTCTTATTCTGAGATAAATCCCGTAAATATTTTTGTTCTAATGTGTATGTGATTTTAGATTCGTTTTCTTGTTTTGATTTTGTGTCTTACCGATCCTAGTTAGATATTTATATTCCTAACAAAAATGACATGAAATAAAATTAAGATTACTCATATAGGTCAAATGAATGCTTAAATTAATTTTTAATAGAATATTCTTTTTATGGAATTGACATTTTTAATCAGATCAAATAAAAATAAATAATAAAAAAATTAGAACAAATATTTTTTAAATACTCATTCTACCGTCCCAAATATAACTTAACTTTGACATGTCAAGAGCTTAATTAGAATGAAAAAAGATTACACGCAAATGAATTAACATTTAAGGAGCCTCAAAATTAGGTGACTAATTTTTTGATTATGGTTAAGTGTCCCGTCAGGTTTTAATCTATCGTCCCTTCCGATTAAATGAGAGAGACAAGTTACACCAACCATGTGCATGGGGAGAGTTTCTTTTCTTTCTTTTTGGATAAGTGTGGGGAATTGTTTAATAAATTTCTTAATTGCATCTTCCATAATGCGGCCTGCAGAGCCCTATTTAAGCAGAAGGAGAGTGGTTGTGCAGTCACCACTCGGTAAACAAAAAAGAATATAGAGTTTGTTTCAGAAAATGAAGGTCGAAGTTGAAGTTATTTCAACAGAAACAATCAAACCATCTTCTCCAACTCCCAACCACCTTTACAACTACCAGCTCTCCTTCCTTGATCAAATCTCTCCTCCAGTCTACACTGATAACAAATTAAACAAAAGTCACAAAGCCGACCGGCTTAAGACATCGCTATCGGAGACCTTAACACGTTTCTACCCGCTAGCAGGACGACTGATAGACAACTTCTCCATAGCCTGTAGCGACGAGGGCGTCCCGTATTCGGAAGCAAAGGTCGAGTGTGAGCTCTAAGAAGTTGTCAAAGACCCAGTCCCTGGAGAATTCAACAAGTTTCTTCCCCGGGGACTGGACGAAGTTGATGACACTTTGCTTGCCATTCAAGTTAGCTTCTTCCAGTGTGGTGGAATAGCTGTTGGCATATGCATTTCCCATAAAGTTGCTGATGCTTTATCACTTGTCATGTTTATCACCAGCAGGGCCGCCACTGCTCGTGAGGACGGCGATGTATTGTCGCCGACATTCGACTCAGTCAAGCTCTTTCCACCTCGAAATCTATCTGGGTTCAAACCTAGCACTGGGATAATCAAAGAAAAGATTGCAACAAAGAGGTTTGTTTTCAGGAACTCCATGGTAGCTGCTCTCAGAGTGAAGTACACAGAAGACAGTGATGAAGACTGCCCTATACGCCCAACTCGTGTTGAAGCATTATCTACCTTCATATGGAGCCGCTTTGCCGCCGCGACACGCGCAGATTCAGTGCCGGAAAATCTCTACACGGTGCTTCATGCAGTGAACCTACGTACCAGAATGGACCCGCCATTGCCGGAACATTCTTTCGGGAATCTATATCGAATAGCTATAGCAACACCATCCATGGAGGCTGGGAACGAAGGTCGTGGCCTTGTTAAGCAGATGAGAGGCACAATAAAGAGTATTGATGGAAATTACGTGACGAAATCACAGAGAGAAGGGTTTGAACACTTAAACTTCATCAAAGAGACAGCAGAGAAAGTGACAAGGGGAGAGGTGGTTTCGTTTAGCTTTACAAGTTTGTGCAGGTTGCCTCTGTATGAAGTTGATTTTGGGTGGGGGAAACCTGTGAGGACAGGTTCTGCTAAGCTGACATTTAGGAATCTAGTGACTTTCATGGACACCAGATCAGGTGATGGAATAGAAGCATGGATTAATTTGGATGAAGAAGACATGGCTAAATTTGAAGCTGACAAAGAGTTGCTTGCTTGTGTTTCCCAAACCTGTGGATACTAAACCTTCTGGCTAAGTGGTCTGTTCAAGTATCTTTACAAAGGAGCTTATCAAAAAAAAAAGTATCTTTACAAAGGAGCTTCAAGTGTAAAAATTTAATTTGGTTATTATAAATGTTTAATAGTTTGATTAAGATTCAAGTATATGTAAATGGGAGAGTTGTGGGATATTCTTTAGAGGTCCTTAGTTCAAGTTGTTGGAGGCCACTTAACACGAAGTCGAAAGGTATGTGAAAGCATCTTGAAGATCAAATCATTTTATGTTTGTATTTTATTTGTGAAACGATCAGTTTTGTTATGTTATAAAAAACGATATAAGTATATGTAAATTTCTATATTTGTGAAAATTTATGAAATATTAAACCGGATCAAACCCTACATTATCAAATATATAGTTATTCCTTTCTCGTCTTCATCCAAACTATCCCTTAAAATTATCTTTGTATAAGTTGGCAAATGGCAATGAGTGTACAGTCTAGAATTTGGTAAAGTGGGTCTAATTGGGTACATTCAAAAAATAGCAGAGATGAAGGTACTTGTGGTAATCTCTAAAGAAACCAATAAAGCATTTTGTCACAACACAAGGCCACCATTGTCACTTACAACTCTCTTTTCTTGTTCAAATCCTTACTACTTTTTTTTGTGCCCTAATCTTTCTCTACCAGGCCAGAGGACAATAATGTCGACAAGTCCCACCATCTAAAAAAGTCATCACCTGACACCTTAACTAAATTCTATCCATTCGTCTTAATGTCTCTTAACCCTGGAACTTATGTGAGTAATATTTGGTAACATATGTATGTGTGTGTATATATATATATATATATATGTAGTGTACATATAAATATGGAATTTATTACTATGACATTCACATGAATGTCATACTCATGTGAATATGTGTACAAACACATATCCTAAAATATTAATTTTTTATGTGAACCTATTTTATGAATTAGATTAAGCTTACTATGTCTTGTAGACGAGTGACCTAATTTTAAAGAGAAAATTCTTTAATAGGGCATGTTGATTTAGAACAAGTAGAGAAAGAATTTACTAAATAATGAGGATAAAAGAAGTCAAATTACCTTGTAAAAGTAGTTTAAAATGCTTTAGAAAAAGTTTTGTGTTAGAGGACCGACTGAGTCATAAAGTCAATAAAGTAATCGTTTTAGGCCTTACTTAAAAATAAGTTTCCAAATTTTATCTATCTATAGTACAATTAAATTAAAAGTTTAAGGTTAATAAAATTCTAATTCTAAAAATATCTCAAATTTTATATATTTATAGTATAATTAAATTAGAAGTCTAAGATTAATAAAAATTCACTCTACAAAAAAACTTAATTCTATTAATAGAGTTTTATTTGTATTGTACTATAATCTTTTATTGCTATCTATTTAGATAAAAAAAATAGTATGTTAGTTTTTAATTATTAGAGTTTCATTCAATATATATCTCTCTCTTGTTGAAAAATAATTAAATTTTATATTACCAAGTTAAATATAATAAAAAAAATTACAGTAACATTAAAGGGTCTCATTTAGAGTTGTCACTATCGTTTTAGCTCTCCAATTATATAGAGTTGGCCCTGGATCCGACCAACTCGATATAAGTATATCCGAAACTCTCATATTTTGAGCCAAGATGCCCTCAATGGTTCAAACTTGTGTCTTGTGACATGATTGAAGACATATTTTGACCAACTTCACATGTTTAACTGTTTATGTCTTCCAGGGGACTTCCTATGTTTTTAGAAAATAATTTTTTCGTATTTCTTCAATTACTTCACATAACAATTTTGGATTGAGATGTCGTTGTGACTATCTTTTTCTTATCTAATATGGTTTTTAATTTTGAAATCAATTGGAAAAAAAATGGTCTTAGTTTTGATTTTATCTAAATGTTTTTATATTTTTAGACATATTAGAATTAGCTTAATAGTTGTGATTAATTTTCTTCATCTTAATTGTTTCTTATACCTATAAATATGATGTAATAGACTTACATAATTCGGTTTTCTTTAATTATATTCAAATTTTAAATTTTAATGAATTTATTCTCTTGTTAGTAATTGTTTTACTTTAGGATATTGATGTGCTCATATTCTATTACCACATTTCGTGTTACATAATTGGTATACCACTATAGCAACATGTCATGTGTATTGTGACTACATTTTTTAATGGATTATAATAAATATTATAAACTATTATTAGAAAGACACACGATCACATGGTGCCCGAACTAATTTATGAAATTTAATTATTTAATGAGTTTGTCACATGATGTTTTATTGAATAATGTTGTTATAAGTTCGAGCATATAAGAAAAAGAGTATTTTAATTATTGGATGATCTAAAAAATAAAAATATAATGATTCAAATAAATAAAAATTTAATTCGTAAATTATTCAATAATTAAAATATTATATCTTATATATATTTGAATTTATAATAATATCATTCTATTTTATTTTATCAGATTGGCAAAAGACTTCTTATAAAATTAAATTTATAAAAATTATTATACCTAAATGAGGATGAACTCATAAAATAACTTTTTCCAGTTAACAAAAAGGACTTCTAACCTGCAATTTACTAATGGGGGTATCTTCTCTGAAAAAAAGAGACTGCTGAATAGAAACTAATAATGCACTTGTTATATTTATTACAACCATATCCTTGACATATTTTAAACTTCATTCATTGATCAACTCCGTACATTGATCTACACACATTAACAGCAAGACACATTAATTACATTTGCAAACACGCACAGACACCCACACACACATATATTTATATATATATATATATGAAAAATAATATGTATCTCAAATTTATATTTCTAATTATTTTTTTGAATGTAATGTGACAATATATTATGATTTTAAGTATCATAAAATGTGAATTTTTAAGTCATTATATCTTGATACATATAAATTAAGAATACCTAAGTACTATTTTATGTGTGTGTGTGTGTGTATATATATATATATATATAATATTCTTTTTATTTTAAGGTAATATTATTGTAAGTTCGAGTGCATATGAGATAAGATGTTTTAACATTTGAATATTATGGTTTATTATTTTTTTAATATTTAAATTAACCATTAGGCCATGTTTGACACCCAAGAATAAAATGATTATTTCATAAAATTAAATTAAAAATGGAATGGAAATGATATGGAATAGAATAAAGATTATTCATCGTAGTCAAAATAATATTTAGAATAATTTTTAATGGAATGCTCATTTCATAAAATAGACATTTTAAGTCGTACTAAATAAGAATAATGAATGAAAAATGTTAGAATGAACATTCTTAAAATGCTCATTCTATCGTACCAAACATAACCTTAAGATGTATTATTTTTTCAATAATTTATTAATAAATCATTCAATGAAGATGAAACAGATGATATAATCACAAGCGGCTCAACATAAAGTTGACAAAACAATCGCTTTAGGTCACACTTAAAGATAGGGCTCCAAATTTTATATATTATGTATAATCAAATTAGAAATCGAAATTTAATAAAAGTTTAACTTTACAAAGGCTCAAATTTTATGAATTTATAGTACAATCAAATTAAAAGTCTAAGTTTAATAAAAATTGAATACTATTAAAATGTTCCATAAAGACACCATAAAAAAAAAAAAAAACTTAATTCTATTAATAAAGTTTTATTCGTATTTTACTCTAATCTTTTATTAATATTTATTTTAAAAAAATTATGTAAAAACTCTATTATTAGAATTTTATTTAAAATATATCTCTCTCTTGTCGAAAATAATTAAATTTTATATACCAAAAGTAAATATAATATATATATAATAAAATAACAAATTATATTAATATTTAAAAATCTTCATTTATAATGATTCTTTTTACTGCTTTAAGCTTCTAATTGTCTATAACCGGCCCTAAATACAATGAAATGAGGAGACAATTATTCGAATGACTGGGTTGCCATGGCAGCCCAGTCATTGATGGAAGTGCTAATTGTGCAGCCCAGTCATTGACGGAAGTGCTAATTGTGCACCCATCGCCATTCCTCCACAGTTGAAGAAACTGATCTGAACCACCACTAGACTACCCTTATATGAGTTGTTTGACAATATCAGGCTTGGGTTGGCCTCAGTCATTTTTGAGAAAAAAAATTAATTGAAAAAAGACTTTAGTCATTTTGAAAAAAAAAAGGTTAAAAAAATAGTTTAAATTTTAAAAATTCAAAAAAAAATTGAGGGAAAACAGTTTAGTCATTTTGAGGAAAAATTTGATTGGATAGAGTATTTGTAAATTGTCAAATAAAGTAAAAAAAAAAAAAGTTAGTGTAATTTCAAAAATCTAAGGAAAAATCAGTGTAATTGTCACAAATTTCAAAAGATATCAGTGTAAAGCTTTATTTTAATAATTTGAGATTAGTTACATGAATATTATCTCATCATTCTTCTCTATTTAAGGTTATTCTTTCTGTTAAACCACATATTACCATATATTTTTTAACTACTTCTACTAAAATTAATTTTAATTATGCTTGCCTCTTAAAATAATTTTCAATATTAATCGTGTTAATATTTTTTATTAGTACATTTATTGATCTTGATTTTATATGATCATACCACCACCTTATCTGATGTTATACTAGTCAACTCTTTTATCAACCTCCCTTAAACATCAATTCACTTGCCATTCATTTTTGGATTAATGTTAGAATCCTCTGAAAAAGTGATGTACAAACTTAAACATAAATTTTTCTTTATGTTTATTGACGAAAATGAAGAATCATGTGACAAAGTATAAAATCACTTGAGAATTTTCATGGTTTTTTCCCTTTATATATCAACAAATAATCACAAGTCAATTCTTTTACATATAAAGAGTTAATCACATGTCACTACAAAAATGCAGACTTTTAGCAACACCCATTATTAGCGATGCACAAAATGCATCGCTAATGGTACCATTTTGTGATGCACAGTGCGTGCGTCGCTAAAAAAACATGGAAAATCTACTTCCCGCCTTAAAAAAATGGCGGGCAATGTTTACCAATGCACAAGCAGGAAATAGCGACGCACTTGGGCGTCGCGAATACTTAGCGACGAACTGTTGGCGTTGGTAATAGTGCCATAATGGAAACGATATCGTATTGAGACCAATTAGCGACGCACACTAGACTTATTAGCGACACACTATGCCCGTCACTAATAGGTCCTCTTATAACCACTCGTGCCCTATTCTCTCTCTATCGCTTTCTATTTTTTTCCCTTGAATCAAAGCTTGTTTCCCACTGCATAGGATCTCACCTCACTTGATCGACGGCATTCATGTAAGTCTAGCCCCGTTCGGGAGTCATTTTCATCACATGTGAATCTTATCGCGAAATTTATTCGCGATTGGGCTCGTGTGTAAGAAAATTGATTCTTGAATTGTCTAGAGAGGACAGTTCGGGAATGCATAAATCTGCATTGCAATCAATAGCGCATATTGATGAGTGCGCAAAAGTGCACTCTAAATACCCTATTATTGGATTAAAATGCTAGAATGTGACCCTATTATGAGAGTATAATGTTTAATATTTTTAGTTCGTTTATATTTAATTTTAAGATATATTCTCTGTTTAAGTGAGCTAATTAATATATTTATTGAATTAGGGAAGCATCGAAAGTCAAAGAAGAGTTATGGAGTATATTGTGCAATTTTTGACTTTTTAGCAGATTCGACCATTGAGTTTCAATTGAGATTTGGATGGCGTTAGAGTTTTAGAATGAGAAAACAGTCTTCATGAAGTTTTTAGAGGACGTCTTGGGCTTTTCAGAAAGTCTGGTTTGCAAAAATTGGAGTTTGTTTGGGCCTCCAAACGTTATTTCAAAGACAGACCTGGGAAGCTGCTCCAAATTCCTGTCCAACCAGCCAACTTCAAGAGGCCATAACTTGAGCTTCCAAAATCCAAATCAAGTGATTTTTAAGCCTAAAATTATCTAAGCATCCGGGGCTACAACTTTTTGGAAGAGCCCGAGTCAAGATTCAATTGTTATCTGATAGAAAACGGGGCGTAAAAGTGGTGGATGTGGACAAGTGCGGCTGCTGGTCTTGTGTTGCTGTGGGGCCCGACGCCAAAAAGCAAAGGAGAATAGGAACAAGTTCTTACGGCTGCCAATGGGTATGCGGCTAAAATTGGCTTGTTGGGCCTGTTGTGCCGTCTGGAGCGAAGCAGTGGGCCCGGTTGAATCAAATTAAACAAGGCATGCGGCTTGCTTCCTTCGTGCGGCTATGGTTTGATGCGGCTATTTCGTGCGGCTAACGTGAGAAGGGCTGCAGTGTGAGGCCTGGGCTGGATCAAATGTTGATATGGGGCCTGAGGTGCAAGGATTAGGGCGCAGGAGCAAGTTGATGTATAAAAAAAAAATCAAACCTAAAAAAAGGGGGATTCGGAAGGGCTGCGGCTGGCAGAAAATATAGAACAGGGACGTGCTGCGGCGCAGGTCCTGGCGTAGAGAAGAAGCCACAGCCACTCCATGGCACGGTTATTTTCCATGAGGTTTATGTTATCCGTCCTGTACATGGGTAACTAAATTTCTAAGTGGGGTTAGGGATGAACTTGCATATTAGATGGTTATTTTAATTTATTTTTGATTCCTCTACGTGGTTTTTATTTATTAAATTCTTTGATGATCATTTGCAATTTAGTGTTAGATTTTATTCTCCGAATAATTAAAGGGTCCAGTCTGTTTATAGATTCAGTCATGCTTTTTCTATTGAATGGATTAATGTTTTGATTATTTTTGGAACAATTAATTATTTATATTGATTCAATTCTCTGCTGCAATATTGCTCGTTGGGTATATTGTCGTCGTTGGGTTTTCTCAATGTGAATAATAATTTGAGTGATTTAAAAGAGATGAATGATTTTTTAAAGGGTTACTTTCAGTTTAATTTTGATTCATAATTTTATATCTTCCGATTGAGATTTTTGGAATTTAAATTCTTAATTGAGTTATCAGTGAATTAAAAATAATTAAAATACCAGATATGTGCAAGAGATTCCCGACACTCCACTGTTCTTTAAATTTGAATACTTTGTTCGTTAATCAGTCTATTTAATTTTTAATTTGCATTCAAAAATCACTTGTTATATTTTATTTTCTCGTTAACCGTTTAATACTTTCTTTAGTTTCAGAAATTCTGTTTATTATTCTTTTAATTTAGTCTCGCTGTAGAATCGACACCCCAAAACTACACTACAACTACCGCGTTATTCTTTGGGCGTAATCAAATTTTGGCGCCGTTGCCGGGGAGACGGTAGAAGAATTAGTAGATAGTTTTTCTTTTCAACAGTTTGTAAAAGCGGTAACTTCATTCCCTTCTTTTTAGTTGCTTTATTATTATTATTTTTTTTTATTTTTATTTCTAGTTATTTATTTATTCATTTTCTTTTATTTTCTTTTATTCCTTTTTTTTATTTTATTATTGTCATCTCGCATGCATAATAGGTATAGGGACGCATTAGGCCGCTTTACTTGTAGGCCTGTGTTAGAGTTGGATTTAGAGTCTAATTTTTCTTGTTTTTCTAATTCTTTATTTGATAATACTTCCAATTCTGCAAATATGAGTGAATATGAGGATCAACCCACCAGGACTCTTCAGGATTACCTTCACCCTACACGCACAGCCACACCATCATGCATCATGTTTCCACCCAATGCTCGTCCAATTGATGTTAAAACGAAGGTGATACAGTTACTTCCTACATTTCATGGTTTGGAAAATGAGAATCCATATGTGCATATTAGGGAGTTTGAAGAGGTAGTTGCGACTTTCCATAGTCAAAATGCAACACAAGATATTGTGAGACTTAAGTTCTTTCCTTTCTCTTTGAAGGATAGAGCTAAGAGTTGGCTATACTCACTGAGACCACGGTCAATTAGATCGTGGAATGAGATGACCCAGATTTTCTTCACTAAATACTTTCCCCAACACAAGACCAATGCTTTAAAAAGACATATTTCTACTTTTGCACAAAAGGATAGTGAGACTTTGTATCAGTCTTGGGAGAGGTTTAAGGAGTTATTAAGTATATGCCCTCACCATGGGTATGAGAGTTGGCATGTAATGAGATATTTTTATGAGGGACTTACACCTAGAGAGCGCCAATTTGTAGAGATGATGTGCAATGGTGAGTTCTTACAGAAAGATCCTGATGAGGCCATAGAGTACCTTAATGAGCTTGCTGAAAAAAGCTCACACTTGGACAGGACCTAGTGCTACTGAGAGCACAAATAGGTCACGACCTATAGGGAACCAACAGAGTGGGGGAATTTACCATCTTAGGGAGGAGGATAACTTGAAAGCTAAGGTTGAGACATTCACTAGAGAGTTAGAAGTGCTAAAAGCTAGAGACTTAAAGCTAACACACTTAGCTAACCATGCAAAGTCTTTTAGACCATGTTCAATGTGTGGCGGGGTAAATCACCTTGACCAAGAGTGTCCCACATCAGTTGAGATGAGAGGGATGTATGAGGACCAATGTAATACCTTAGGTATGTACAAGAAGCTTTTCACACCTTACTTAGAGACTTACAATCCAGGGTAGGCGCAATCACCCCAATTTTAGCTAGAAATCTGAAAACCAGCCACCTGTACCACCACCTGCACAGCCTCCTAGATCATACCCTGCATCATATCATACACCAGATCATGCATCTTCATCTTCTAGGAATTCTTTAGAAGACACTTTGCATGCATTTATTGAAGCACATGGTAAGACTAACCAAAAATTTGAATCTTTGATCATGCAGGTTGTTGAAGAAAATAAGGAGATAAAGAGCCAAGTGTCCAAATTGATGAGCTCTTTGAGTGTGAATGAGCGAGGCAGATTCCCTTCCCAAGCTCAATCCATACCCCATGGTCAACAAATGGCACAAAAGAATTTGAAGGATGTGAATGCCATTTTGACTCGAAGTGGTAAGTCCTTACACATCCCAACAATGGACAAATCAGAGAATGTGGAAAAGGAACAAGATAGTAGTAATGCTGAGCTGCCCAAGGAACCAGAGGTGACGAAGAGCTATGTTAAGGTACCATTCCCTCAAGCTTTAAAATCAACCAAGCACACTTTGGATCCTAACAATGAAATCTTAGAGAATCTCAGATAGGTAAAAATCAATCTTCCTCTTTTGCATGTGATTAAGCAAGTGCCTACTTATGCAAAAGTTCTTAAAGATTTATGTACAGTTAAGAGGAAGCAGCATGTGAAGAAGACAGCATTCCTGACAGAGCAAGTTAGTGCTCTCATTGAGCAGAGGATTTCCCCCAAGTACAAGGATCCTGGTTGTCCAACCATTGCATGCAGCATTGGAAATCATGAGTTTGGACAAGCTTTACTTGATTTAGGAGCAAGTGTGAATCTAATGCCTTATTCTATTTACTTGCAATTAGGGTTAGGAGAGATCAAACCAACCTCTATGGTATTGCAATTGGTTTACCGTTCAGTTAGAGCACCACGGGGTGTGGTAGAGGATGTTTTAATTCAAGTTGATAAATTTTATTATCCTGTTGATTTCATAATCCTTGACACTAACTCTGTTATTGATTCTACCTCTAAGATTCCTTTGGTTTTAGGTAGGCCTTTCCTTGCCACTGCTAATGCTTTGATTAATTGTAGGAATGGGCTCATGAAGCTGTCTTTTGGGAACATGACTCTTGAAATGAATATATTTCATGTTGCAAAACAGCCAGAAGATGAGGATGAAAGCTGCCAGACGTGCATGGTTGACTCACTCATAGATAAGGGAATTCCTGCAACTCATGATCCTGACCCCTGATTACGCCCAAAGAATAACGCGGTAGTTGTAGTGTAGCTTTGGGGTGTCGATTCCACAGGGAGACTAAATTAAAAGAATAATAAACAGAATTTCTGAAACTACAGAAGTATTAGACAGTTAACGAAAAAAAAAATAAAAATATAAAAAGTGATTTTGAATGCAACTAAAAATTAAACAAGCTGAATAACGGATGAAAATATTCAAATTTAACGGACAGTAGAGCTTCGGGAATCCCTTGCACATAGCTGGTATTTTAATTATTTTTAATTCACTGTTAACTTCAATTGAGAATTTAAATTCCAAATATCTCAATCGGAAGATATAAAATTATGAATCAAAATTAGACTGAAAATAACCCTTTGAAAAATCATTCAACACTTTTAAATCTCTCAAATTATTATTCACATTGAGAAAACCCAACGACGACAATATACCCAACGAGCAATATTGCAGCAGAGAATTGAATCAATATAAATAAGTAATTATTCCAAAAATAATCAAAACATGAATCCATTCGATAGAAAAAGCATGACTGAATCTATAAACGGACTAAACCCTTTAATTATTCGGAGAATAAAATCCAACAATTAATTATGAATGATCATCAAAGAATTTAATAAATAAAAATCACGTACAGGAATCAAAATAAATTAAAATAACCACGCATGGTGCAAGTTCATCCTTAACCCACTTAGAAATTTAGTTACCCATGTACAGGACGGGTAACATAAATTTCACGGAGAAAACTCTGGCCATGGCTTGACTGCGACTGATTTCTTCTGTTGCTGCCGCACAAGCCTGCGCCGCACTGTTCTGTTCACTGCCGTCCTTGTATATTTTTCTTTTTATATCCTCTGCCTGCAGGAACCTCTCCTTGATAACTCAAGCCCATTTGGCCTTCCGAGCCCTACCTGGCGCGCCTCTTCAGCCCAACTCCAGCCGCCTCTTATTTGTCAAGAACAGCCGCGCCATTGCTTCATTCATGCCTTGCTTCAATGCCCCAACGTCAAGCCCTCACGCTTGGGCTCAAGTTAGCCATTCCACTTCGGCCCACCTTGGTCCACACGCAGCAGCCGCAATCTCCACTACGCCATGGCCCATTCTATTTTGAAGCCACATGCCCTGCATCCAAGCCGCATCAGCTGCTTTGTTATATTGTAATTTTTTTCTCCTTTGTTTTTCAACGCAACAGCACAAGATCATGATTCAGCCGTCTCACCACACCTCTCTAATTCATTTTAACTGCACATGGGCCACCATACATACATCAGCCCAGCGAACGTTACCCCTTTGTCGACTTTGCAATTAGCCGTGCCTCATTTGATCAGCCGCACTAAATAATTAAGCCCAACAGCTGCATAACAGGCCGTATAACAGCAAACAGCCCGGGCCTACAAGCCTCACCTTGATTCAAGCCAAGCCAAGCCAACCGCCTGACTCTGCTTTTTCCTTTGACTTTCTTTTCATGCCAAGTCCAAAACAACAGTTATTTCTTTCTTATTTTTTATTTAACTGTTCTGTCCTGCAAACCAATCAATAACAATTTAATTTTACCTCGTGACTGAAACATAAGATGAGTTTTACAACTGTTCACGAATAAAATTTTCAAGGACTACTTAATGCATTTGTTTTGAGATTTAAAATATTAAATAATGCTCAAAATACATCTCACTGTGAATAAAAATTAAATCAAATAATACCAATTAAAGTCCAACATTTCTATTCATATTCTAGCAATTTAATCCAATAATAGGGTATTTAGAATACACTTTTGCTCACTCATCAACCCCCTTGAGCATTTTCTTGTTAATACTGAGTTTAACTATATTGTTGATCCATCTGATGTGGTTGACTGTTTGTGCTATTTTTGACAGAACTCGGGATTATAGAGCACGGGGATGGAAATCAAAGTTTGAGGAGTTACCTACAAAAAGGGAAGAGCAAATTCCTTCAAGTTTGGAAGCACCTAAAGTTGAATTGAAGCCTTTGCCTAAGGGTTCAAAACATGTCTTCCTTGATCCAGGTGATACTTTTCCTATTATTATGTCATCTGAATTGTCTATGTCTCAAGGTGAGAAATTCACCTCAGACCCTAAGTAAGCCTAGGTCAGCCCTAGGTTGGAGCATTGTTGATCGAGTTAAAATGAAAGTGTTGCATGATAACAATATTTTGAGAAAAACGTTTAAGCCTAATGATCGAGTTTTCTTATATGACTCTAGACTCCATAAGCACACAAGAAAACTCAGGTCTAGGTGGATAGGCCCCTTTATAGTGAAAAATGTTTTTGAAAATAGGGCAGTAGAAATAGAGGATCCTAAGGATAGGCGAGTTTTTAAAGTAAATGGCCAACGCCTTAAAGTTTTGATTGATAGGCAAGTTCTGAAAGTGGAAGACATTCCACTTATGGACCCGGACTATCCACCTTGATCACGCCATGCAGGTATGTTTTGTTTTTTTATTTATTTATTTTTATTTTATTATTTTATTTAGTTTTATTTTGTTTTTGTTCTCTTTTATTTTCGTTATTTTTCTTTTTGTTTGCTACTGTTTTCTTTGTTTTTATTTTGCAGGTTAATTTCATTTTGTCGGTTTAGGTTGCCATCTTTGGTGCTTAGCGAGCTGCCCACTGTCACAATCAGGTGTATTCTCTCCTTTTTAGTACCCTCCATTCGATTTTGATTGTTAAACATTGAGGACAATGTTTCATTTAAGTTGGGGGGTGGTGGTGGTTGCAAATTCAACATTCAAACTGCTGTGGCATATTTTCATGTGTCAATTTTTAAAAAAAAAATTTGCATCATGCACAAATGCATTTTTTCACATGAGTACTCATTATCATTCATAGCTATTTTTGTGAATTCACCGAATCCACTATAATCATTCTACTGAGGCATTCACAGAACTTTTAATGCACTTATCCAAACTTTGTGGTAAGATGGTGGTTTGACACATGTAGCTAGAGAATTCTTTTGCTTAAGTATTCATGTGTGTTTTGGAGAGACTTGAGAGCCTTCAAATGTAGGAAATTGTGATAAGCGCTTCATTGATCTGTTGAATTGGGCACTTCTTTTGAGATTATCATTACATGGTTGGTGGAATGACAGCGGATATACTTGAGATATGACGAAGGTCAACTTAGGATTAACGTTTGAGCCTTTCAAGCTAACCGTTCCCATCATAGACCCTTAGTAGCCAACTTTGAGCCAACAAACACATAGTTATCTTTTTTGCATGTGCCCACATCATCCATACCTCTCCACATTGGAGTATAGCCTATGCATTGATTTCCCTACCCTTTTTGCTTCCAAGTGTGTACTAGGTGTGGAATTTGCATTTCTTGTCTTTTGTGTTGAATTGAAAAATGAAGAAAAAGAAAAAGGAAAGAGTACAGTGCAAAGTGTTCAGTTGGGTGAGCATCAAAGTCAATGTGCAAAAAAAAAAATTGGAGAGATACACTACAACTACCGCGTTATTCTTTGGGCGTAATCACATATGCTTGAATATTTCACTATGATAAAATTTCAGCACGGTCTCTTATTGTTCTTTGGGTATATATTTAGGCATGCTAACATCTATCTCGTATAATTGGAGAACCGTGGGGAGATGCTACTGAAATTTTGTCCGAGTGGAACCAAGCATTTGATTTGCTGCTTGATTGCAATGTAGATTGTGCATTCATGAATGAGATAGGACCACCTTACCCTTTAGAGAGAAGTTGGAAGTGATAGGATTCATGTTTCATATTTATAACGAGTATCATTTTTGACTTGTATTAGGTAGACGAAAATGGATAAGAGTTGGATGGACTTTAGGGGCAGACATTTGCTAGGATATGTGAAGGGGATCAAAGATTTTATTGAGTTTGCTCGTGCATCTGCAGATGGGGGAAATAGGATAAGATGTCCATGTAGGAGATGCAATAATAGGGATTATATGCACATAGATGAGGTCAAACAGCACCTACTCAAACACAGGATGGACAAGAGGTATATGTGTTGAAAATTTCACGAGGAACGCTGTGACGTACGAGTGGTATTTGAGGATGAAGAAGAAGACAATGACGATGACTTTGGTGATAATGTTAGGGTTGGTTACGAAGGCTTGCCACAAATGATGGCAGACTTACATAGGGCTACAACTAGGCCGAGTAGTCACAGGAGTGACAAGGGACAATCGAAAGCGTTTGAGTCATTGTTGAAGGAAGCAAGGCAGCCGTTATATCCGGGTTGTGATAAGTTTTCAAAACTGGACTTTCTTGTGAAACTCCTTCTTATTTAAACCATCAACCGATGGAGTAACAAATCATTTAATATGGTCATTGAATTGATTAAAGCAATGCTTCCTACTGGGAAGACCCTTCCGAAATCATATTACGAAGACGAAAAGAATATTAAGAGATTTAGGGCCTCATGTATATTTCCATACATGCTTGCAAAAACGATTACATGTTATTTTGGAAGGATACTGAACAATGTATGGAGTGTACGGTGTGCCACGAACCCAGGTACAAGCTGAATGAAGGAAAGAGGAAGACAATTCTGCACAAGGTGCTAAGATATTTTTCCTTAAAACCTAGGCTACAAAGGTTGTACATGTCTCAGAGGACAGCAGAAGATATGCGGTGGCATAAGGAGAAGCGTGTTGCTGAAGAAAATGTATGTAGGCATCCAGCAGATTCTCAAACTTGGGCTGAGTTTGATAAAAATCACGAATGGTTTGCAAATGAACCATGTAATGTACGACTTGGGTTGGCTAGCGACGGTTTCAATCCGTTCGGGGACATGAGTAATGCCTATAGCATGTGGCTGGTGTTGCTTGTGCTGTATAACTTGCCACCGTGTATGAAAGAACCATTTATCTTCATGTCGTTGCTTATTCTAGGGCCGAAGTCTCTTGGTAATGAAATTGATGTGTACTTGCGTCCTTTTGTGGATGAATTGAAGGAATTGTAGGAGGTGGGAGTGGAGGCATACAACATCTCTAAGAATGAGAAATTTCAATTGCATGCAGCGTTACTATGGATCATAAATGACTTTCCAGCATATGGGAACTTGTCTAGGTGGAGCACTAAGGGGTATCTAGCATGTCCGATTTGCAATAAGGATGCATGTTTCCTACATTTGTCCAATGGAAAGAAAATATGCTACATGTGCCATCTTCGTTTTCTACCGCCATCACATGGCTGGCGAAATCGACAGAAGTATCTGTTTGATGAAAAAATTGAGCGCAGATTGTCACCTCCATTGTTGTCTAGCAAAGACGTGTTGGCGCAATTGGCACTCATCCAACCAGTGAGGTTTAGGAAGATACCGGGCAGTAAGAACAGGAAGCGTACTAATGTGGAGTTAAATTGGACAAAGAAGAGCATATTTCTTTATTTGCCATACTAGGAGACCCTTAAGTTGAGGCATAATTTAGATGTTATGCACATCAAGAAGAACATTTGTGATATGTGCTGGGGGCTTTAATGAACGTTAAAGGGAAGATGAAGGATGCTGTTAAAGCCCGGTTGGACCTGCAGGAGCTGGGAATACGGAAAGAGTTGTACCTAATATGTAACGGTGATAAATATATTGTGCCTCCTACACAGTATACGTATCATCCGTAGAGCGAATGAGGATTTGCGAGTGGTTTAAATCGATGAAGTTCCCAGATGGATACGCATCGAATATATCTCGGTGTGTAAATCTTATAGATGGAAAAATATCCGGATTGAAGAGCTATGACTGCCATGTCCTTTTACAACGACTTCTTTCAGTTGCACTATGTGGATATCTCACCGATGACATAGCAACTACATTGACTGAGTTGGGCTGCTTCTTTAGAGAATTATGTGCGAAGACGTTGAATTTGGAAGCACTTGAAAAGCTCGAAAGGGATGTTGTCGTGATCCTCTGCAAGTTGGAAAAGATTTTCCCTCCAGCTTTCTTTGATGTAATGGTCCACTTAGCTGTGCATTTGCCTCATGAGGCAAAAATTGACCGACCTGTCCAATACCATTGGATGTATCCAATAGAAAGGTACATTTAATTTTATGAATTGTGTTATCTATCCATCCTAACTATTTTAATGTTTAACTGATTAATTATTAAAACAGATATTTGCACACATTGAAGCAATATGCGCATAACAAAGCACGACCAGAAGGGTCAATTGCTGAGGCTTACGTTGATGTTGAATGTCTCACCTTCTGCTCTATGCATCTTGAAAATATTGAGACAACGTTTAATCGTCAAGAGTAAAATTCTAATAGATGTCCAGGGCAGCAACGAACTGGCCTTGCAGTGTTTAATCAAAATGTGTGGCCAATAGGTGCTTGTATATATGAATGGTGTCATCCTCAAGACTTGAAAAAATTCCACTACACCGTGCATAACAACTACGATGAGACATTGCCATATTTTAAATAAGTTTATCGAAATCATTGCAATACTACGTTAGTACGCAAATGTAAGTTACATATAACATATTGCATCTTATGCAGTGAGCATACGATCGAGCTTCAAAGAAAACATGTATCAAGTTCTGATCTAGAGCAAAGACAACAAAATTTGTTTCCAAAGTGGTTCGGAGAACGTGTAAGACAAGGTTTCAATTAATTGTAATTGTATCAGTTAATGCATTTGTATTCAATTAATTTTGTACTTGTATTGAATTAATAGATGAAGCTATTACGCCACCAACAATCTCCTGAGGCGTACGATCAATTATATTCCTTGGCAATGTGAGCCTGATCAAAAGATATCCCGCTACACTAGTTTAATTGTTGATGATGTTCGATTTCACACGAGGGAACGTGAGGTCATTCGGCGAAAAATAGCGGGGTCCTTGTTCAGAGAAATGGTGACGCAGGACAAACTGTAAAGTACTATGGTGTTTTACAAGACATCATACAGTTACATTATTGCTACGGTCATTCTGTGTATATTTTTAAATGTGATTGGTGGGATGTAAGTAATAAGAAGACTAGAATGTAGATCGATAAGCACTTCATAAGTGTTTATACGTCACGTATGGCATTTAAAGATGATCTGTATGTTTTAGCATCAGTTGCAAAACAATTTTTCTATTTGAAGGACACAAAATTAAGAGGTGATTGGCATGTTGTCCAAAAAAATAAAATCTAAAAATGTTTATGATGTCCTAGAAGTTGGCAAGGGAGATGAAGATTTGGAAAGGATTGAGGAGGCACTACAAGAAGAGTCTCAAACTGCCTACGGTGGTGTTGTCCGGCATGATCAGGAAGATGTTACTTCGTATCGGTTGAATAGAACTGATATAGAACCAGATCATGTCGTAGCTTCTGACTTCACCAATACCACACAATTAGATCTGAGGGATGCAACGTTCATTAATGATGATGATAACGAGGACAGTGATTTTGATGATGACACATTGTTAGAGTATTCTACTGAGAATGAAGAAAATTCAAGTTTAGATGATAATACAAACTCAAATGAATAATTGTAATAGTTGTTATATGTGTTAGTATCAAGTGTAATGGTTTTCGGCTTTTATAATGTAATGGATATTCAATTTTATGATGTAATGGATAATCATTTTTACTTCGATAAGGATTTTAATTTTTATGATTAAATAGAAACAATTTTATTTTTAAACTTTATTTGTAGATATGGTTGGATCAGGTTCACGCAAACGTGCAATTATGCAGGACCTATCGACCCCTGCCCCCTCATCTGCAGGGTCGACCGATCCTGCCGTCAATGGTATGCATAGTTTCTATTTTTATTAATGATTATATAAATATGGTACTAATTTTTTCTATTTTATTTCTTCTAAAGTTTCGGCCACCGCCCCTAGACAAGGGCATGGTAGGTCGAAGAATCGCAGCTTGCAGGTTCAGATGGAGGCAGCGAGGGGCGCGCCCATTCGGATTGAGATACCTCCGGGCTTGCTGAAGCCCGTTGCTGGGTGGGCACAACAATTCATTACGGAGGTCGGCATCATTTGCCGGCTACGCGCCCCACTCCATATTAGTGACTAGAGTCAGGTTACTAATGTGGAGAGACGGGATATTCATGTGCATATCTAGGTATGTCTTTTATTATTGTGTTCAACTAAATTTTAACATATGTTATACCGTAATGTTTTGACAATGACATGCTTTTGCAAGAGAAATTTGACATCGATCTCCACCTGCCTCATGTCGTGAAGGCAGTGGATCGTTACTTGGGAACCCGTTTTAAGGACTATTGACATAGGCTCCACATGTACTACGAGGTGGAGGTGGCAACCGGTAGAGAGCCTTGCGACAGACCCTACAAAGGGGTGGCGAAGGAGGATTGGATGTTACTATGCGACTGGTTCACTAGTAATGCATTCCAAGTAAAAATTGTCAAAATTACTTTGTTGTATGATGAATCATTGTCATTTATACTAACCTTCTTTGTTTTGGCCAAGTGTAGGAACTTAGTAAGAAAAATAGCGAGATCAGAAGCAAGCAAAAAGTGACCCACTGTGGTGGATCACCTTCTTTTGTTAGGTATAGGCATGAGATGGTAAGTTAATAAATGTATCAATTTCTTATTGTATAATGTATTCATGAAATCAATCTTCACAAGCTACTATTTATTTGCTGCAACGAGACTAGGAGACCGGTGCACCACCCAGCCCCATTGAGTTGTGGCACAGGACGCACTACAATCCCGAGAAGAGTTGGACTGGGCCTGAAGCTCAGTGACTTTATGTAAGTTAGAAAAGATTTATATACCACTATTACTAATTTAATATTAATTTAAAATGTTTAAAAGTAGTAACATATATTTATGTTTTTTTTTAAGGAAATGGTCGAGATGCATGTTCAGCCGACCCTTGATGGTGAGCAACCGTCGACCGATGACCAGATACGAGAGACTGTTCTGGGCAAGAGGCGCAGATATATGCGTGGCTTAAGGAGTGGGATGGAGCCGATGGCATCGTTCTCTACCGTCGAGAGCGATGCTAGGTTTCACGCAACCACCCAGAGAGCTAACGCAGCTGAGAGACTAAATGTGGAGATGAAGGCTGAGATGATAGAGCTCAAGGAGCGGCAGGCCCAGCTAAAGGCTCTTATGCAGACGATCCTCAGCCAGCAATGAGGCTTTGCTCAGCCTTGGTAAGTTTTTAAAATTATTTACTTTGGTACATTTATTATTTATAGAAAATGTTATGTAAAAAAAAAAAAAAGGATTTCGGCCTAACGGCCTACAAACCACATGACACTTCACATATGAAAATAAACTTGCACGAACTTATTTAATTTCATAGGGATGCAAGTTTCAGCACCAAAAAGGCCCATTTTTGAGTTTTGACTAACCAAAACACCGGATATCATTGTACCGACCCTAACACCCCATCACACACCTCACAAATGATAAAATAAACTTGCACAAACTTTCGACACTCGGTTCGGATTCCCAGTTTGAAATTTATGCAGGTTTCAGCTCTAAAAAGGCTCATTTTTGGGTTTTCCCGACCAAAAAACTGGATATCGGCCTACTGACCTTGACACCCCATCACACACCTCATAAATGATAAAATATACTTGCACGAACTTACGGCATTCGGTTCGGATGCCCGGTCTGAAACTTATGCAAGTTTCAGCTCCAAAAAGGCCTATTTTAGGATTTTGACCGACCAAAACACCGGATATTGGCCTACCGACCTTGACACCCCATCACACACCTCATAAATGATAAAATAGACTTGCATGAACTTACGGCACTCGATTCGGATGCCCGATTTGAAACTTATACAAGTTTTAGCTCCAACAAGACCCATTTTTGGGTTTTGACCGACCAAAACATCGAATAACGGCCTACCAACCTCAACACCCCATCACACACCTCACAAATGATAAAATAGACTTTCACGAACTTACGACAGTCGGTTCGGATGCCCGGTTTGAAACTTATGCAAGTTTCAACTCCAAAAAGGCCCATTTTTGGGTTTTGACGGACCAAAACACTGGATATCGGCCTACCGACCTCGACACCCCATCACACACCTCATAAATGATAAAATAGACTTGCACAAACTTACGGCACTCGGTTCGGATGCCCGGTTTGAAACTTATGCAAGTTTCAGCTCCAAAAAGGCCCATTTTTGGGTTTTGACGGACCAAAACATCAGATATCGGCCTACCGACCTCGACACCCCATCACACACCTCATAAATGATAAAATAAACTTGCACGAACTTACGGCACTCGGTTCGGATGCCCGGTTTGAAACTTATATAAGTTTCAGCTCCAAAAAAGCCCATTTTTGGGTTTTGACCGACCAAAACATTAGATATCGGCCTACAGACCTCAACACCCCATCACACACCTCAGAAATGATAAAATAGACTTGCACGAACTTACAGCACTCGGTTCGGATGCCCGATTTGAAACTTATGCAAGTTTCAGCTCCAAAAAGACCCAGTTTGGGGTTTTAACCGATCAAAACACCGGATATCGACCTACCGACCTCGACACCCCATCACACACCTCACAAATGATAAAATAGACTTGCACGAACTTACGGCACTCTGTTCGGATTACCGATTTGAAACTTATGCAAGTTTATGTCATTATTACTATTTATGTATGTAAAAAAAAAATATTCCCATTTTATGTTAATATATATATATATATATTTAATAAGGGTTCTAATATATATCATTTGATCTCTATTTCAGATTAATCGGGATTATTGCGTTGCCGTCTTTCTATTCTGTATTGGGACATGTAGTTTCTCATTTGTTTTTTTTCTTTTCATTAACAGCTGTAGTTACATTTTGTGAGACTATTTTTTACTTTTGTATTTATTCATAAACTTAACTTTTACAATTATAACTAATTAGTATAATATATATATATATATATATATAAATGCATTTTTATTTTTATTTTATTTTATTTTAGAATGTTTTCATTTTATTATATATCAAGATGGTTGATACAGGTTTTGACAGGAATAAAACATAAAATAAAAAACAAATAATGCAAGTCAAATATTGGGAAAAAAAATTTGACTTTTAGCGACGCATATCCAGGCGTCACTAAAAAACCTAACTCTGTGACGCTTCACATTCGCGATGCACTGAATGCGTCGCTAAAAGTCCATATTAGCGACGCCCAATCAGCCTTTGTATTGCTTTTGCGACGCTCATAATTGACTATTACCGACGCACGACTTGCGTCGCTAATAATGACTTTTAGCGACGCACAAAAGGTGAGTGTCGCTAATAGTATTAGCGACGTTACATTCTGCGACGGATTTAGCGGCGTACGTCTGTGCGTCGCTAAAAGTCATTTGCGACGCCCATCCGTAGTATTAGCGACGCTTTTGTGCGTCGCTAAAAGTCCCATTCCTTGTAGTGTTAATCATTCTTATCCTTTTGTATAAATATTTAAATTTTGAATTTTAAATTAGGATGACATTTATATTATATATCTTTTGTGTAAACATCGAATTAGACATATCAAATATTAAAATGAGAAAAATAAAAAATAATTCTACCAAAAATTAAAATGAGAAAAACAAAAGATTCTTCTACTAAATTATGATACGATGTTTACACAAATATATATATATATATAATACAAATATAATTGCCATTCAAAATTCAAATCATTTATATATAAAGAAAAAAAAAACATGAAAATTGACATGGGATTATTTCCTTACATATAAAAGGAAAATATTCATAAAAATTGATATGTAATTATTTTTATATATATAATGGAAAAGAATCAGAGAGTTTTTCCAAGTAACTCTTTTCTTAGTTGATTATTTCCTTCGAGTGATTCTTGATTTCCGCCATTTATGTTAACATCTTAAAGTTTGTTTCCTAGATCACGTGATCAACTCTTTATACTTCCGTCAACATCATCCAGAAAGAATGTAAATGATCAATGCTTTATACGAAATGATCCATGTGATCGAGTCTTTATATATACTTCCGTCAACACCATCCAGCTGCAATGAAATGATCCATGTGATCAAGTTGGGGCCTGAACTAAACTATCCTCTCACTCAGTGCTATATATATATTAGGCCATCGCTTTCTCTTGAAAAACAAAAGATGGTGATGAAGATTGAGATGATCTCCAGAGAGACCATCAAACCATCCTCTCCAACTCCACATCATCTAAGAAGATATGAACTCTCCTTCTTAGATCAGCTGGCCCCTCCAATTTATACACCCATTGTTCTATTTTATTCTGCTCCAGAGTTCAACAGCAATACCCATTGTATTACCAAATATGATTATATGAAGAAAGCTGTATCAGAAACCCTATCCCATTTCTACCCTTTAGCCGGAAGAATCAAACATGACGACTGTGTGGATTATAATGATGATGGTGTTACCTGTGTCGAAGCTCGGGCTAACTTTGAACTCTCAAAGATAGTCAGAAATCCAGAAATGAACTTACTGCAACAATTCCTACCGCTTGATCCTTACGATGTGAGAGCAAATGAGGAACTCATGGTTGTCCAAGTAAGTTTATTCGACTGGGGTGGAATTGGAATTGGTGTGTGCATTTCACACAGGATTGCTGATGGTTCTACACTGGCCACTTTCCTTGCTGCATGGACTGCAAGGTCACGCGGCACTGCTGAAACCATCGCCCCATCTTTGAATTCGGCCACTCTCTTCCCACCTAGAGACATTCATGTGTCTCAGCCGACTGGTTTGATTAGTAAGCAGAAGTAACAAAGAGGTCTGTGTTTGATGCAAACAGCATGGCTAATTTGAGGGAAATAGCCAACAGTGGCTTGTCGATGGACTATCCTACAACTCACGTGGAAGCTGTGACGGCTCTTATATGCAGGTCTGCCATGAATGCAGCAAAGGAAAAAACAGAGAAGAGAAGTCAATTAGCAGCGATAACCCACGTAGTAAATCTAAGGGGAAGGATGGTTCCACCATTAGAAGAGCATACTTTTGGAAATATATGGTGGCCTGCTGTTGCCACAGTGCTGGAGTGGGGAGGAGAGGTAGAGTTGCATGACATAGTGGGTCAGCTACGCAAAACAATAACAAAAATCGACAACATTTATGCGAGGCAATTTCAAGGGGATGATGGGCCGTCGCTGGCTCGCGAGTCTCTGAAAGAAGTGATTGAAACGATGTCCAAAGGAGAGGTGACCTTCTACAGGTTTAGCAGCTGGGTTAGGTTGCCTTTCTATGAAGCTGACTTTGGGTGGGGAAATCCTTTCTGGGTATGTATTAGTAATGTACCCATTGAGAATGTTGTAATGCTAAGGGGTACCAAATCTGGAGATGGAATAGAGGCCTGGGTGACCTTGGAAGAACATGTCATGGCTAAATTTGAACATGATCGCCAAATTCTCCTGTTTGCTTCCTCATCGCCAAGCCCTAAAATTTTAGAAACTGCATAGAATAAACATTCCTGCACTTGCATTGCTGCCTCCGGTCGTGTATGAAACCGTATAGAGCTACATGTAATTCCAATAATTTTGGGGATTTCCTATTCTTGTTCATCATACCTTTGACTTACATATAATTCCAAATAAATAAATATATAAATAAGCAGCAAACTCACTAACCATTTTCATTGGTAGAATCACTCAAGACATTTTCAAAGTGTGAGTGTTTTCTCAGATTTCAACTGGTAATAGTCATCCCTATTTGAAGCCAAAACCTGGAAATAAAATGAAAAGCCACATCCAATGGTTGCGAAGTCATTAACAGAATCAAATTACCATGTTGCAAATACATGGGGGACAAGGGACTTGGGAAAATTCAGAGTTCAGATTTCATTGTGTCCGTGGAAACGAGAATACAGCACCGGGTCACTGAATTCCCGGGGAAATGGGAACCCATCCACAACTGGAAGAAGGAAAAACATCAAAAGGATTGCATGTAGGTGCATTCAGGCCAAGAAGGATAGCCACCAAGCATCCTGTAAAATTAATCCCCTCGTAGCAAACTTGCATCCACTGGTTCCCTTCTTTTTCTTTTTTCATTGAAAAAAAAAATTTTAAATAATCTTTTCTTGACTTAATTCCCTGTACAAATTCTTGACAGTAATAAACCTGAAAGCACAAAGCACAAAGAAAAACTGTGAAAATTACGGTTTTATGCTCTGTGATTTGTAAATTCAATCTTCTTTACCTTCAAGCATTTTTCCAAGTTCAAAAAGATGGTATAACTATAAAATAAGGGTTAAAATAAATTAATAGACCCCTCTTCAGGAGAGGTTTGAGAATAAAAGGATTAGTTTAACAAAATGCTTGGTTGGTTTTATTATTGGCCAATGACTTTACTACATCATATCATTTTGGATTTTCCTTTCAAGAAGGAAAGGAGAAACAAAGTGAACCAATAAAAATCCATGATTATGACACCTTCTAAGCCATGCTACTAGTTTTGTAAATTGCACATCAATCAGAAGAAAAAAAAATTTGAGGCCACTGGAACTACCTAGAACTTATCTCTTGATCTTCTCTCTCTAACCTGAAGGCATCCGAGGAGATCCTCTGCAAGGAACAAGCACTGCTTCATTACTAGAAGCTTTCTTTGCAGCAAGATCCTCTAAACGTTTCCATGTGGCTTCACGCCTTGTCTTAACCTCATCTTCCTTTAATTCATCATCCTGAAACTTGAGCAAGCACTCCTTGAATAGCTCAGGATCAAGATCAAAGAAAATCTTGCGGACATTTAGTGTCAAACTATGGACAGCCTGATTCCAGTGGTTTCTAGCATTTTTCTCCAATGCAGGGAAGATAATGGGCAAAATAACCTTGCGATTTTTTTTGATTAAGTTCTCAATATGATCATTGTTCCATAAAAACAATGCTCTTTCTGCCACCTGAAAAACAAAAACAAATAAATATAAATAGATGTACATGCATTCATAAATATACATATATACCATCTATATAATCATCAATGATAGGGATACAATTCAGGTACCAAGAATGGACCAGTGAGGAAGCTACAACCACAGGAGGCAAGTTAAAAGGACATGATATAGTGGCTCTGTTTTCAAGGATTAAATAACTGTCAGGAAACAAGTGATTCGGCTGAAAAAATATTGGGTACTCCCGGAACGTTACTCCCAACGGTGAGATCGATGTCCACGTATGCAAGAAAAGTACACTCTTACAGACGTGGCTATTAATCTCACTGTTGGGAGCACTGTACTCTAGGAGTACCCAATATTTACTCCAGTTTGCTGCCTCACTGAGTAAAAGTTGCTTCCAAAATGGAAAACATTTCGAGGATTTTTGTTCGATCTATTTGGGGATCTAGATGGGTAAAGTGGGCTGCTTTGAACACCCAAGGCTCTGCAAGAGGGATTTTGGTAGCATGGGATTCCAGACTGATCACCAGTATTGAGCAAAGAGTGGGTGAATTCTCTATCTCCTGCAAGTTTAGTCTGGCTCCCAATTCTCTGGTATGGGGTTTTTGTGGCTTGTATGGGCCAGTTGTTGATGGTGTTAGAAGTGCTTTCTAGGATGAGCTGCAGGCTGTGCTCCCCTCCTGGCAAATTCCCTGGTGCTTTGGGGGGACTTTAATGTTGTGCATAGCTCAGATGAAAGAGTGGGGGATGGAAGACTAACCTCGGCCATGAGAAGTTTCAATGAGTTTATAAACTCTCAAAGCCTCGTGGACTTACCGCTGGAGGGAGGAAGATTTACCTGGTCCAGAGGAGGTCACCAGTCAGCTATGTCAAGATTGTATAGATTTTTTGTGTCGCACCAATGGGAGGATAACTTTCCAGGAATATCCCAAAAATGTCTTCCACGGCCTTGTTCTGATCATCACCCGATTATGCTGTCTTGTGGAGGTTTTAGCGCAGGAAAGAGTCCCTTTAGATTTGAAAACATGTGGCTGGAAAGTGAAGGTTTTGTGGACCTAGTGAGAAATTGGTGGGATTCTTATGCTGTAAATGGGTCTCCAAGTTTCTGCATTGCCAGAAAACTAAAACTCCTTAAAGAAGACCTCAAAAAATGGAATCGTGAGGTTTTCGGTCATATTCAAGAATGGAAGCAATCTATTCTGAATAAGTTGATGGAGCTGGACAAGGAATATCAGATGAAATCCATCTCTGTTGAAAAAAGGGTGGAGAGAGAAGGCCTAAAGGGCCAAATTGGGCAGATCCTTAACATGGAGGAAATTGCTTAGAGGCAGAAGTCTCGGGCCGTATAGCTTAAAAAGGGCGACCGCAACACAAAGTTCTTTCACAAAATGGCTTCTTCTCACTATAGGAAGAACAGAATCTCCTCTATTGTTATCGATCATCAAGTTCTTATTGAAGAGGAGCCAATCAGAAGGGAAATTGCTGATTTCTTTTCTAAACTTTACTCAGAGCCGCGGAGTTGGAGACCTGGTGTGGAGGATATTTTTTTGAAAAGCCTAAACAGGGAAGAAGCCTCTAACCTAGAGATGCCCTTCTTGGAAGATGAAGTGGAGCGAGCCTTAGAGGCGTGCAACAGGGACAAAGCTCCAGGCCCAGACGAGTTCACTATGGCCTTCTTTAAGAAATGTTGAACTGTGTTGAAAAAGGATGTGATGGCGGTGTTTGGGAGCTTTCATAGGGAGGAGGGCTTTGAGCGAAGTCTCAATGCTTCTTTCATTGCCCTCATCTCTAAAAAGGAGGGAGCTGCTAACATCAAAGACTTTCGCCCCATTAGCCTGGTAAGTAGTGTCTATAAGTTGATCGCCAAGGTTCTTTCCTTAAGATTGAAGAAGATTATAGGGAGTATCATTTCTTCTAGTCAAAACGCTTTCGTGGAGGGAAGACAGATTCTAGATGCAGCTCTCATTGCTAATGAATGCATTGACTCCAGGTTAAAGCAGAAAATGAAAGGATTGGTCTGCAAGTTGGATATCGAGAAGGCCTTTGATAATGTTAACTGGAGCTTCTTGATGGGTATGTTGACAAAGATGGGCTTTGGAGGTAAGTGGAGAAAATGGATCCAGTCATACATCTCCGTAGTTTCTTTCTCGGTCCTCGTCAATGGATCCCCTACAGGCTTCTTCCGTTCCTCTAAAGGATTGAGACAAAGGGATCCCCTATCCCTTTTTCTCTTCGTGATTGCTATGGAGGCATTGAGTCCCTTCATGTGCCAGGCCAAGGAGGTTGGCCTCATCAAAGGCTTTCAGGGGGGAGCGAGAAAGGGTGGAAGCATAGCCGTTTCCCATCTTTTATTTGCTGACGATACTATCATCTTTTGCGACCCCACAGTGCGCCAGCTCCGCTTCATCCGTTGCATTCTCATGTGTTTTGAAGCTGTGTCAGGTCTGAGGATCAATCTTGCTAAAAGCAGCATATCTCCAGTAGGGGCAATTCAGGGGATGGATCTTTTAGCCAACACTTTGGGATGCAGAGTGGGTTGTTTCCCCTCGACTTACTTAGGTCTTCCGCTGGGGGCACACGTGAGATCCATTGGGGTTTGGGATCTTGTGGTTGAGAGGTTACATAGCAAGTTGTCAGGCTGGAAAGCCCAACTCCTTTCCAAAGGAGGCAGGCTCACTCTTGTTAAAAGCACTTTGGCCAACCTCCCCACCTATTTCATGTCCCTTTTTCCGATTCCGAAGACAGTGAGCAGAAGACTAGAGAAGATCCAAAGGGACTTTCTTTGGGATCACGAGGGAGACTGCAGGAAAATTCACCTAGTGGCATGGGATAAAATCAAAAAACCGTTGTCTCTAGGGGGCCTAGAGGTGAAAGACTTGAGAATTTTCAATACAGCCCTTTTAGGGAAATGGTTATGAAAATTTGGTGAAAGCGATACGGATCTTTGGAAAGAGGTCATTGTGTCCAAGTATGGGTGTAATAATGGGGGATGGTGTTTGGGCAACGTGGACGGGCCAATGGGTTGTGGTCTCTGGGGATACATCAAAAGAGAATGAAGATCTTTCAAGGAAAGATGTAGGTTTGTTATCGAAAAGGGTGACCGTGTGAAATTTTGGGATGATGTTTGGAGTGGGACTGCACCGCTGAAGATGAAATTCCCAAGGCTTTACAGTTTGGCTACAAACAAGTCGGTTTGGGTTAGCGAGTATGTGGTGAGCACTGGGAATACGTTTGTTTGGACTCCATCTTTCAGAAGAGATTTCTTTGATTGGAAGCTTGACAAGGTGGTCTCATTTTTATGTCACATCAACAAATTTCGGGCAATGGAAGATAGAGAAGATAAGAGGATTTGGATGCCAGATAAATCATCCTTTTCGGTTGGCTCTTTTTACAAGAGTTTGTTTACTTCTGATGGTCCTCTCTTTCCTTAAAAGCTCACTTGGCATTCAAAAGCTCCTCTCAAAGCCTCCTTCTTCGCTTGGGAAGTTTCTTGGAAGGTCATCTTAACTGCGGAGAATATGACGAAAAGAGATTTTTTATTGGCTAGCAGATGTTATTTCTGTAAGAATGATGAAAAAAGAGTGGATCATACTTTCATTCACTGTCAAGTCCCTTGGAGCTGCTGGAACCTTATTCTTACCATGTTTGGCATCTCATAGGTCATGTCAAGTTCAATCAAAGACCTTCTTCTAGCATGGGAAGGATGCATCCTTCCTAAAGAAACTAAGAGAATTTGGAGACTGGCTCCCATTTACCTCTAATGGTGCCTTTGGATCAAAAGGAAGAATGAAGTTTTTGAAGATCGGGAGCTTCCTACTCCTTATCTTAAAGAGACCTTTTTGCGTTTATTATTTTTTTGGGTCAAAGAGGCTTTCCCTGTAAATGTCTTTTCTTTTGTTGACTTTTTGGAATCTTTAAGACCGATGTAATGCTTTGGGGTTTTTGCCCTTTGCCCTTCTTGGGCTTCTTAATATATACTTCTTACTTATCAAAAATATATATATATATATATATATTTACAGAACATATGCATCATACTTGTTTTTTGTAGCAAATTAATAATGTCTTAGTGCCAGAGGATTGATCTACAAACCAAATGAAATTTTAAGGAATTTGAATTTCGGTCTAATAGGACAACATGGGCTAGACGATGGATACTAACATGAAAGCAAACATACCAAAGAAAATCTGAAGAAAAAAATACATATTACCAGAAAAAAAATTCATGATATTCTATTAAAAAAAAGCATCCTGCCTATTGATATATAATTCTCATCACTCATACTCGTGCTCAGTTCTTAATGATGCATATCATCACTCATATATTGGTTGGATCCATCTTGCAGGGTTTGCTTTTTTCATTCCTCAACCCCTTTTGGGAGATTCACAATGGGCAGTCCCATTGCTAGACCAATTCTGGCTTTTACCACATTAATGTACAACTGTGGTAACAGTTGGTACCATAATTATCTTAACTAGCCCAGCTCAGCCAGTTGAACCGGTGGACCAGTAACCCAGACCTTGTGCCAGGCCAGTCATGAAGTTGAATTGGACAAGGAAAAGTCATGAAAACCCGGTGACCAGGCCGGATTTGGAGAAAAATGGGGGGTGACCAGCAAGGAAAAATGGATTGTTTACAACTTGTTGGTCGACCTATGGTTCAGCTGATATGTCATGCAGAACACACCAGAGCAACTCTAAGTGAAGTAAGCTTGGTGGATTCGCAGAGCGCCTGAATTATGTAATGGGCTCCAAATATAGGAACAAGGCACCATGAATGATAACAGGGATCTTGTTCTAGAGGTTCGTGACAATGGACCTCAATACTTTAAACTCAATGACCACTAAAATGGTTCGGGTAAATGTCAAATTTTCATTTGTTTGGAGTGGAAACATAGCTTTAAAGGATCAGTTCCTCTTTATGTGGCAGTGTGTGTGGCTAGCTAGGGGGTGATATGGTTTGGCCTCCTGGCTTTTGAGGGAACTTTCAAGAATGGGAGATGGAGGAAGTGTTGAGACTGATGGAGATTCTCCAATGCTTTAAGCCTTCAGTAGGAAGGGAAGATTCTCTTTAGTGGATGCCGAACGGTTCCCAAAAGTTTACGAGTCGGCAAGAAAAGGAGATCTGTAATTTTTTTGGAAGATCATTTGGTGCTCTAGATCAACGTGCCTTTTTTTTGTTTGGAAGAATGCTTGGGAAGCGATTTTGAATTGGACAATATCAAGAAAAGAGATTTTGGGTTGGCTAATAGGTGTTGTATGTGAAAGGTAGAAGAAGAGAAAGTTGAACACCTCTTTCTCCATTGCTTGGTGGCTATGGTTGCTTGGAGAATTTTTTGTTCGCGCTTTTCAGATGTGCTTGGATTCTGCCAACTTTAGTTATGGATTTCCATGTGGGGTGGAAGGGGAGAAGGATGTATTTGGTTTAAGAAAACATCAAAACAGCTCACTCCATTAATCCGAGTATTTCTGGGTTTAGAACCTAAACAAGGTGACAACAAAATTATTCCAAAAAGTTGGCAGAGATTCCCAAGATATTCGAGATCTGCAAAGGGCACCTCAGATATGAATCCCCACCTATAAGCATTTCTAGAGTTCTCCACCGCGTTGGTTTGAGGCAAAGATCGGATGGTATAGTTTTAATATGCCTGGTTACTCATGGGGTATTATGACTAGCAGTCGTGATATACTCCCATGTTGGTGACATGATGTTGGCCCCCGGTCATGGTAACCAATTTGCAGGATTTGTCATGACCCTATGGATGACATATATTTATCTCACTCCAAGTGGCTACAGTTTAGTCCTCACAGTTGTTTTATAATCCTACGAATATGGTTTTGTGCCAACTATGACACACCAGGTCATATGGCCCCACCTCAGGAATAGGGAATTGTGTGGCTCGAAGGATTGCAACAGAAGCCCGGTACAGTTAGACGGAATATTCCTTCTAGTTGTACCTTGGCTAATAGAATAGGGACAAACGTCATATCGAGTGCAATTCTAGGAAACCCTAATGGTTTGCACGTGACAAAGGCCTATAAATACTTACCCTTGCCCATAGAGGAAAGAAAGAATACATCAAAAAGGAATGGGGCCCTAGGGTTTGTTGCTTTGAGAGTGACTCTGTCTAGCCAACTTCCATTATTCTACTTTGCTGCTCATCTCCCTTTCTTCCTGTCTCTATCCCATCCTTAAACTTGCCATTCTAGGAGGAAGGTCCCATCTGAATCCCATTCCATACGCACATGGTTCAAAAAAAAAAAAAAGGTTCAGCTTTTGCTAATCATTCCATAGACAACTAAAAATTTCACATATAATGACTAAGAAGCATAACAAAGATAAATCATAATGCTACTATCAAGCCACATGATAGTGCCGATCACCATGCCAAGAACACCCAATTGCCACTACTTCTACCTCTAACATGACAATATTGTTGTTACCAACATCACAATAAGACGCAATGAAGCACTACCCTTTCATAAAATATGACATAAGCTCACAAATGGGCCAACTATGATGAAGACTTGGTCTACTTGTCAATATTTAGTGGGGGGAGCTATTTCTGATCTATCAAACCACAAGGCTCCCAGTGGGTTCAGATGCATTATAATTTATAAGACACTAATGCCCTCAAATGAACCAAATAAAAGGAATCGCATGATGTCCATTGACATCTAGCTGATTTGACCTCCACATATCAATTTTTTTTTCTTTTTTGAGGAGCATGTTGTTCGTTAACATCTATCTGAACAACTATCTTACACACCATTGCAATTAACAAACAACCCGAGACCATTTGTTTATTAAAGCCTCTTTTTACAATGTAATTTTCACCTGAGATGATAAGTTGGTTAAGTCACCACGCTCTACAAACATCTAATCCTTATCTCCAAAGGTTACTTTCTCATAGAACTAGGTTCATATCATGCTATATTGTACCTGGAATCAACGAGACCTCTCAAAGCAACTCGACAAACCAAAAGTTATGGTCAAGAGTCAACATATTAAACTGAGAGTATGGAAATTAGATTAACTGTGAAAAACACAGCCTTAGGCTCACCAAAAGGCAGCATCCACAAGGATGTGGAAATGTGAGCGCTAGTGTGAGTTATAATTAGCCAACAGTACATGATTTTCGAGAAAAAATTTGAAACCTAGGAACACAACCAGCAGCCTTCATCACTCTTAACAACCTTTACCATCACCACCACCCCATGACCACCTCTAATTTTGACCCCTGATGACACTTTTGCTACTGGCCCGCTGCCAATCTCTTGCACCGTGGCTGCATAGCTGCTAGCGCCACCACCACAGCAATGAGATCAACCCATCACTGCCACCTCAGCCCATCACCACAAACTATCATAACTGCCACCACAGTTAAAACTCATCATTGCCATACATCCTCAACCACCAACTACTACTATCATCACCGCCTAGAATTTTGGCAGCAAACCAAGAAGACTTTGCCACTAATAGGTTAACGCTTTCAACACCCATCCCATCACTACCTCACCTCCCACACCATGATGGTTCCATCACCACCATCATCCCTAAAAATGGTTCACCACCATCACACCAGCAACTTCAACAACTAGTAACCAGCCTGGCATTAACTATTGCCAAGTTTCCATCAGCACCAATCCCATAACCATCATTGTTTTCACCACTCCAGGAACCCATCATTGTTTACACATTCAGCAACTTTTAACTACCAACACCACCATACCCACCATGCCATCATTTAAACGATCCCATTCCACCACCAACGTGACCACAACCACCACGAACCTATCGCCCCCTATCTCCAACATCAATATTAAACACAATAAAAAGGCCCTTAGTCTTGTTTTCATGGATGCAAGGTGCTGAGATAGTAATTGGCACAGAAGTTCTAAATTCAGTTCCAATTCCAAGAAGAATTAAAACTTCTATCAACTCATCAAAACATGGTATTATTTGTATTTTCATTGCTGTGTGGCAAAATTTTGATATGGTAGGACATTTCTACCCACATGGAATTAAAACAATACAAATTTTAAAAACATCCACACTATACATGTATTGATCAGAAAAACATTAGACATATGATGAATCTTTCAGATCAGAGACACATTTTACACATAAATCAATGAAAAAAATGAAGGAAAACACATGCAAAAATTGAACACCTAATACCTGAAAGTGCAAACTGTTCAAGCAACGAGCAATTCGGCAAAACAAAGGTACCATACAGCGCTGGAATTCCGGTGGCTGAGTTGCTTCTAGAACCTCCTCTAACTCATTCAGGAACAAGACTTCCTTTGAACTATTAGTAACTGGCCAATACTTTAATAAACCCCTTATAACAATATCAGCAAGCTTGCAGTCTTTCTCCACAAATTGTGTAATACAATAACATAACTGCTGATGGTACATTGCCAAGCATTTTGGTTTGTGCAGGGGGATTAGCGCCCGAACAAGAAACAATTTGTGTTCTTCTTTCAAAGGCAAAGCAAATCCATTGATTATACTGCCTAAAATCTCTAAAAGTTCGGCAATTCCATTATGCTTTTCAGTCCCGGAAATAAAACAATAAAATATGTTGTTAATAGCTTTCCGGATGAATGGACGGTGTACCATAAATTTCCCATAAATGCGGTGTAGAATCGTTTTCAAGTATTCCCTTTCTCTGGGATCTTCAGAATCAAATAGATCCAGCAACTTGAGAACAAAGGAGTGATCAATGTATCTCTTAGCCAATTTTGCATCCGTTTCAGGTGATGCAACAAATCTTAATAGAAATTCATAGACAATCTGCAAGTGAGGCCATGCAGAATCCATCAAAGGCTCCTCCTCTTCCAAATCAAAGGCTTCTAAAACTTTGTTCTCACGTGGTTGAGGAGTGAGTGGCCTAAACAAATTTGCAGAGACCATTGTTATAGCTTCTTGTACAACAGTGTCAGTGAATTTAACATTTGCAGAAGTCACATAATCCACAAGCTCTAACAATGTCTGTCGCTTGATCTCCTTTTCTTTGAGGTCCTTCGTTGGGTCAGTGAAATCAAATACAACACAACACATGTTCAGCTTTTTGATAAATAAGTTCTGCTTTTCAGAGCTTGGAACATTCCTCAAATCTGGCAATGCTTCATAAGAAACAGTGACAGAATTCCCATTCAACTTCGAATTGGCACCAATTGGGAACTTTTCTCCTTGATTATACCCTATATTTTCAGAATAAGGGTTTGAAAGAGATGCATTGATTTGATTCCCTGACTTCTTATGTCCTGCACCACCACTTTTTGAACTTGTAGAAGCACTTAAAGTAGGGGTAGGGATTTCAACAAATTCACGATTTCCAGCTGATTTCCTGGACTTCCGCGGAAGCTTACTAAGGATCTGTCTGAACATATTTCTATTAAACGAACAAAAAGCAAAGAAATGATACCAATCTGTCGTGCAGACCACCCAAATCTAATCAGTCCATCAACAAGACCTAAATCTGTCTTCTCAACGGGTACAGAAAAAACCCAGAATCAATTAAAACCCATATGACCTAGATTAATAGCATGTATAACTAATTATTTGGAGTCACCCAGAAGCCAATTCTACGTCCGTCCATCTGAAAACAGACGAGCCCCCATTATACTATTTTCAAATAAAAGGGAGCGAAAGACCCCTTTCTCATCTGGAAAGTTAAGAAATCAAAATCAATTCTAGAAAATGAAAACCCAGACACAGAAATCAATCTTGAACTACAGATCAGACCAACCACTGTTGTCTCAATCGGCCCAAACAGAAACCCTTGTTCACCTTCATGTCCTTGTCCTTGTCAAAAATCTACGCATTGCTTCACTTTTCACCAAAACCCATGCAAAAAGATTCCAGTTTTTGACTTAAAACTCAGATGTATAAAGCCACTTGAAACCAGAGACCAGCAACAACATTTAACATTTCCGAAAGAAAACCCCTTTCTCTACTCTGTTCTTCCACTTAGCAATAAAAGGGTATAATTAAAGAATTTTTGTAACTCTCTTTCTCTACCTTATTCGCAATTTAATAAAGGAATTTTAAAAAAATGAACATATCAGATTATGATATGAATAAATAAACACATGAAAATCAAAAAATTTTAAAGTGAACCAACAAATTTGTAGACAGTTCGAAGAAAGAGAGAAAAATATGGAATCCAAGAGAGAGAGAGAGAGAGAGAGAGAGCGCTAGAGAGGTGATGATGACACTTACAGAGGAAGAACTCTTGAAGGAAATACGAAGCTACCCAACGATTTCTTTGTTATTTCTTTTTCCTAGTTGTTGTTTGTTGACTAGGAAAATTTTCCTCCATTATTTTCTTGTCGTTTCCAGTTAGTACATTTTTTTCTTAATAAAATTCCAGTCCTAGGAGTCAGGTCAAAGGAGTCCCTTCTTCTGCTCCTTCATACATTAACAAAAATAAATAAAAACAAGCCAAGAAATCTTCAACACTATTTCTGTAGCACTCATATTAAAATCGTATCTACTACAAAAATATTTTTTTCATTTTCAATAAATCAATTTAAAATATATATATATATATGCTGTTTTTGAATACAAGTGATGTGTGAGAAAAAAAATTTATAATGATGTATATAAAACAATTGAACTAACAATGTACAAAATAGATAAATTTTTTCCAAATAAGATTTGAATATTAAAGTTTTTGTTATAAATTAAAATTTCATATTTTGTTAGAAAATTTATTCTCTTATGTGGAAAATAACTTTTATTGTCTTATCAATAAAACAAACAAATATGAAAGTTAAATGATTTTAATGTCCTAAGATTCTTTTATTAGTAATTAATTTTATAAATTACCAATCCAACTTTTTTTTTTTTTTTATTTTAGGATCCCTAATTGCCTTTATCCATTTAGATAGCAGTCGGTCCGAGTAATTAAAGGACTCAGTGTCAAAATAAATTTTTTTATACTTAAACAAAGTCAACTTTTCATGTAAATTGAATGAACTTAGGATAGATTCCTCTCTAAAAATATACTTAACTTGCTATCACTCGAACTTTTCTTGAGTTTCAATTCAATTTTGGGAGAATGCATCAAAAAAATTACAGAAACAATAATCAAAATGAAACAAAAAAGAGTTTGTGAAAAATTACATTGGCCAAGTATAACTCGTATCCTTGTCTATAAAAAGCATGTTGGTATTGAAAATTAACTGATGAATTTTATGAGTTCATCTCCCAATTTTGAGTAAATTTAGAACAATATGCAAATATATATATATATATATATGCAATTCAATTTGAATCACTCTAAAGAACCCAATGAAGGATTCAATTTGAATCACTCTAAAGAACCCAATGAAGGAACCATTGTTTGTGTAGCATGACATAACAGGAAAAACTGAAAAGTTCAGCTAAAGACCCTTATTCTGTTTTTAATAACCAAAGCCAAATGCACATTTGACTTTGGCTAGTGGGTATGAATTCATTGAATGTAGGACTGATTTAGTCATTGGAGATGTATCATGCTCACATTCCAAAGTTGAATTCCAAGCAACTCTTATGAGTAAAATAATTAATTCAAATAACCCAAACTGCTAATTTCCTAGTCAACATCCATGTAAGCATTCTTACGGACAATGCACTAATATTCTCCCCTGCAGCCTGCCTGTAATAGGAAATAATAAAAAAAAAAATTAAAAAGAAAAAAGAAAAATTACATTTGCACTAGGAGTGTCAATTTTTGAGACGACACGAAATTAATGAATTTGGATTAAGTATAAATAAATTTTGGTCATAAACAGTTGATACGTATACAAAAATAATAAACATGTCATATTTGAATTTTAGTAGTATCAACTTGTTTAATACAACTTAACAAGTTTAATTATAAAAATATATATATATATATATATATCATGAGTTAAAACAATTTGTCGAAAATTTATTAAGATTTGAAAATTTTTTACTTATACAAAAAATTTCTATTTTAATTTACTTGATGTCTAGAGTGTACTGAACTTAAAAATTATCTATACATATTAGAAAGATAAATAACTTTTTTATTTAAAAAATAAAAATAAACAAACTTTTTTATTTAAAAAATAAAAATAAATGGGTTAAGCGTCTAAACACATGTAACTTGTCTAATAAATGAATTAGATTTAAGTTTTAAAATTTGATACGATTAATTAATGGTTGAGTAAGAATTAACATATATATATTTTAATATATATGTATTAACACGATACGATGCGATAACACAAACTGATACCTTAATTTGGACAGATCTTATAATTTGACACGATTTTACTTTATGTAACTTAAAAAACAACAACAATACCCCTTGTCTCGTAATAGTCACTGAAATTATATTTTTAGATTTTTTTATAAAAGTAAGTAAACAGAAGTTGGTAACTAAAACCGAGTAAAGTATAATTAGGTCAAAGTACAGGGAGTTCAAAGTGTTTTTGGAACTTAACTAGTGCAATCCACAAACGATTGATTGTAGACTCTGCTCCAGGAAGCTTAGACCAGTTATTAGCAAAATTAGCACAGTGAAGTTAAAAATGCTAGCAGGTAGAGATGGCAATGAAGGGGGACAACTCCCGTCTCACGAAAATTTATTTTTAGTCCAAATTTGTTTAAACCTTGTAATAAGTAAGGATTGGTCCATTAGAGTCTCCATTTAATTTTAAATTTTTATTCATTTATTATATTATATTATATTATATTAATTATAATTAATACATTTTAAACAAAACAATACATGTGTAAAAATAAAAAATACACGTTTACTAGAGAATTAAATTGATATTATTTTTTTTAAAATATATTAAGTTTGTATAAATTTTTAATAGGTAACTAAAAAAGATCATTATAAATATTAATTATATAATACAAAATTATCTTATTATTTTATTTTATATAATTGGGAGAGGCGAAGTGCCTACTCTCCAAACTCTATCAGTGTTGAAATAGTTTTATTAGAGGCGGGGTTGAAAGATTTTTAATGGGAAGAGTTAAATTGTCATTTTTAATAACAGGTTAATCAAGTTTAAGTGGTCTAGTGTTAGCCCCTTGAAGGCTTGACAAGGTCAAGGCCTGGTGAGCCTCAACCAATGCCAAGGCCAAGGTGGGGATGGCCTGCCAACTTTCAGACTTGGTACAGCTTGTTGCATGTCTTTGGCAGCAAAGACAAAGTTAGTGCACTTCGACAACACTTGGCGCGCACAGACAGCCTTTGGCAAGATATACATGCACAGGGGGAGAAGCTTGGCTCTGCAAGCAGTTGTGTCTACTCCTGTCAGTTAGATAAATTCTCCTAAAACATATATATAGGGGAATACCTTCCTGAGGTGTCCATGAGTGAGTAACCTATGCAGCTAAAGACCTTGGCACCTCCGGGGCAAGGCATATTGCTGTTATTGTAAGCAAGTTTTGACTTGGTGGTCCGACCTCCATCACCAACGGTGACGGTATATGATAGCAACATTTGATACAGAAGACCAAGCCATGAGTAGGCTTGGTTTGGCAATGTGGGCTGACAAAAAAGCTTCAATGGGATCATGTGGTTTATTGACTAAAGGCTGAGTGCTCATAGCCTTGTCCTTGAGAGCTTGGGGTGGCTTTAGTTCAAACAGAACAGGTGAAGGCAGTTGCTGGTCTAGCATAAGACAAAGTGGTCTAAAGGCAGACAAAGGTAACTACCTTGTTGTGTTGGCGCTTGATTCTATGACTAACAATGTATTTAGTAGTGTAATGAACTGCTTGATTAAATATGGCAGGCATCAGTGGCTTCAGACAACCTTAGCAATTGAGGGTGTCAACTGTAACAACAGGTGGCTATTTGTGGTTTGCTCAAACAGAACCCTAGGTAATTGGGGTGTAACTACAACCCATGTGCGTGTCATAGATAGACATGAGCAGTTTTATGCCTTGTCTACATATATATATATATATATATATATATATGCAATGTAAAAGAGGGGTTGTGGGAGGGAAAAGGGCTTTTTGTCACTGCAACCCTTAGGTTGTATTCCTTATACTATTGAAAGAAGTAAAGGTTGGGAAAGCTTTTCCTATAATTCTGTGTGTGCCTTTCGTTTTGTAATCTCTTTAAGCCTCTTGTGCGTGTGTGTGTGTGTGTGTTTATTGGCTGACTAAGAATATGTCTCAGTGCCATCACAAGGTAGAAAATTCAATTTCGAATTGTGACCCTGTGACAGTTGGTATTAGAGTGCGATTTGACGACTATGGTTGGTGGTACTGCGAACAAGGCCTTAAAAGAACGAGTTGCCCGCTTGGAAAATTTTGTGGGTGTCCTTGATGATGATGGTGTTGTTGCATTGTCTATTCTAATAGAGCAACACACCATTGAGTTGGTAGATTTGAGGAAGATACTTGCTGATTTCATGACAGAAACAAGTGCCAAAATCACCAACATCATGGAAGATGTGGTGTCCTTAACAGACGTTGTGAAGACCAATCTCAAGTGCTTGGAGGATGATGTAGCCTTCGTCAAAAAGTTTATCCCTGTCCACTTCGGTGCCATCGGAGAGGTATCCTCTAAGATTAAAGTTCCTAAACTGAAACCATTTTCTGGTGCCAGAAATTCAAAGGAGTTGGAGAATTTCTTATGGAACATGGAACAAAATTTCAAGACTGCCTCTGTCCTAGATGTAAAAAAGGTAACCATAACCAGTATGTATCTTTTAGGTGATGCTAAACTTTGGTGGCGAACACGGGTGCAGGATGACCTGAATGTTGGACCCCCTCGGATCGAGATATAAGAGATCCTGAAGAAAGAATTGAAGGATCAGTTCCTCCCTTGCAACACTGCCTGGATTGCTCGGGACAACTAGAAGAAGTTTAAGCATACCAGCGCTGTGAGGGATTATATAAAAGAGTTCACTTCCTTGATGCTGGACATCCAGAACATGTTAGAAGAGGACAAATTGTTCAACTTCATGTCTGGTCTCCAAACATGGGCACAGGCCGAATTGTGAAGGCAAGGAGTAAGAGACTTTCCTTCTGCAATTGTCGCGGCAAAGGGGTTAGTTGACTTTAAAGTTGTTGGATCAACATCCTCAACTAAAAAGAAAAAATAACAATGGTGGGAAGAAAGCCAAAGATGGACAATCCAAAGATGCCAAAAAGCAGCATGATTGAAAGAAGAAGAAAGAAAGCAGCAGCGGCACTTCACAAAACTAGATCTGCGCTCGGGCTATTGGCAAGTGTGGATTGCTGAGGGAGATGAGGTTAAGATAGCCTATGTCACTTGGTATGGATCATATGAGTTCCTTGTGATGCCTTTTGGCCTCACTAATGCACCTGCTACATTCTGTAATTTAATTAATGATGTTCTTTACCAGTTTAGTGATATCTTTGTTGTAGTGTATCTCGATGACATTGTAGTTTACAATAAAACCATAAGAGATCACCTAACTTACTTAAAAAAAGTTTTCAATAGTCTAAGAGAAAACCAACTCTATGTAAGAAAAAAAAATGTGAATTCTGCCAACAAGAAGTGATGTTTCTTGGCCATTGGGTCAGCAATGGCAAGGCTCGGATGGATGAGCGAAAAGTGAAGGCCATTCTTGATTTGCCTGCACCAACAAAAGTGTCAAAATTATAATCTTTTCTTGGTCTTACAAATTATTATTGCAGGTTCATCAAGGGTTACTCTAAAAAGACAACCCTATTAACTGACTTGCTGAAGAAAGAAAACCGGTGGGACTGGAATGAAGAATGCCAAACAACCCTTAAGAAGTTGAAGCACGCAGTGGCTTCGAAGCTAGTGTTACGCCTACCAGATTTTGAGTTGCCCTTCGAAATCCATACAAATGCCTCTAATAGAGCCTTGGAAGGAGTTTTGGTCCAAGAAAAACATCATGTTGCCTTCGAGAGTTGGAAGCTAAAGGATGCTGAACAGAGATATTCTGCCCACGAGAAGGAGATGATTGCAATCATACATTATTTGGATATCTAGAAGCATTATCTTATAGGGACTCAATTTACAGTGGTGACGGACAATGTGGCCAACACCTATTTCAAAACCCATAAGACGCTGACACCCAAACAAGCTCGCTGGCAGAAATTCTTGGTAGAATTTGACTATGTATAGGTTCACAGACCTGGAAGTCAGAATCAGGTTGCTGATGCTTTGAGTAGAAAGACTATGCAAGAGTATGTTGCAAACATTGTCTAATCTGCAGACTAATTTACTGAAGTGTGTGAAAGACTTCTCTTAATTAAACAGTGCTTGTGAGAAAATGAGACAACAAGTAAAAAATGGACATGTTCGAAAGTACTGGCTAGAGGATAAGATTTTGTATGCTAAAGGTGGCAGGCTTTACGTTCCTAACGATGGGGGACTAAGGTGAGAACTCCTGAAGGAAAGTCGTGATCCACAGTGGGCAGGACATCCTAGAATTGAGAGGATGCTTGCCTTATTATCCTATTCGTATTACTAGCCAAAGATGGAAGAAGACATAGAGGCATATATCAAGACTTGTCTAGTATGTCAACAAGGCAAGTTAGAGAAGAAGAATGAGGCAAAGCTGCTGCAACCTTTGCCTATTCCTGAAAGACCATGGCAATCCATCTCCATAGATTTCATTTTAGGATTACCCAAGATGGATGGATATAGATCAATTTTCGTGATTATTGATCGGTTCTTGAAATATGGGGTCTTCATCCCAATACCACATGCATGCCCGACAGATGTGGTCGCAGAATTATTTTTTCAAAATGTGGTGAAATACTTCGGGCTGCCAAAGGATTTTATTAATGACAGAGACTCAAGATTTATAGGCAGGTTTTGGACTGTTCTATTTGGGCTAATGGGCTAATGGGCTCAAAATTGAAGTTTTTCATAGCAAATCATCCCTAGACCGATGGCTAGATGGAAAAGATAAATGCATTATTGGAGGAGTACTTGTGGCACTATGTGACAGCAAGCCAGAAGAATTGGGTGTAGCTTCTGAATACTGCCCAATTCTGCTTTAACCTGCATAAATACTCTACAACATGACTTAGTCCCTTTGAGTAGGCCACTGGCCAACAACCTCTCACTCCCCATGAGGTGGCCAAACAACGGCCTGGGGGCAATGTCCAGTCGTTTAGCGTTTTGCTAGGGATAAACAAGAGTTGTTGGATGAAGCAACTGACAACCTTAGCAAAGCACATCGGCGGATGAAGAAGTATGTTGATAGAAACAGAAGGCCCTAGAATTTCAATTAGGAGATCAAATGTTGTTGAAGTTGACTCCCCAAATCTGGAAGAAGATCAGCAGTAAATCAGTCCATAGGGGATTGATCCCAAAACACGCTGGACCTTTTGAAGTTATAAAGAGAGTGGGAAATGTGGCATATCAACTGAGACTTATAGATAGATTAAAGATACAACCGACGTTCCATGTTAGCTTCTTGAAGCCATTTCATCAAGATGTTATTGATGCCTCAAAGAAGCAAGCAAGGAAGGCACTACTAGTAATAAGGAAATAGTTTGAGAAAGATGTCGAGAAAATTTTTTTTCACAAGACCCAAGGTTAGAGTAAGAAGAACCGGCAGACTGATTATTTGGTTCAGTGGAAAGGCGACAACGAGGCTGATGCTAGTTAGGAGAGAAATGTAACTCTGTGGCAGTTTGAGCGACATATTCGAGACTACTGGAATGATCCAACGAGGGCATCAGATTCCTCTGGTGAGGTTGGTTTGTTAGCCCTTTGAGGGCTTGATAAGGCCAAGGTATGGTGAGCCTCAACCAATCTCAAGGCCAAGGTAGGGGTGGCTTGTCATGGACACCCTTATTTGAGATTTTGTTATCTTGGTGGACACTTTTAGACTTGGTACAACTTGTGTGCATGCCTTAGGCAGCAAAGGCCAAGGCAGTGCACTTCGATAACACTTGGCGCACGCAGACAACCTTTGGCAAGATGTACATGCATAGGAGGAAAAGCTTGGCTCTATAAGCAGCTGTGTTTGCTTGTCAGATGGATGAATTCTCCTAAGACATATATAGGGGGGAGCACCTCCTTAAGGCGCCAATGGACGAGTAACCCATGCGACTAAAGACTTTGACACCTCTAGGGCAAGGCATGTTGCTGTTATTATAAGCACGTTATGACTTGGTGGTCCGACCTCCATCACCAACGGTGGCGACATATGGTGGCAACATTTGATACATAAGACCAAGCCACGAGTAGGGGTGTCAATCGTGTCGTGTCGTGTTCGTGTCGTGTCAAGGTAAGAGTATTATACTATATGGGTCGACCCGAACACGACACGATTAATTAATCGTGTCAACTTGCTTAACCCTAACACGACCTGTATAATACACGGGTGACACGACACGACTCGTATAACTCGTTTATTAAACAGGTCATGTTAAAACAGGAATAACACGACACGACCTGTATAACCCGTTTATTAAATAGGTTATGTTAAAACACGAATAACACGACCCATTTAAATTGTATAACCTGTTTTCATAATAAAATTACTAGATAAACTCTAATTTATTCATTTTTTAACATATTATAGTAATAATAATTATTTTTAACTGAGAGTAAGTTTTAAAATCTAATATTCATTAGGGTTTTTGTTTGGATGTAATTTGCAAAACTAACCTTACATATATGGGTAATAAATGGGTTAGACGGGTTAGGCGGGTTTGTATTAAACGGGTTGACACGAATAATTAAATGGGTTATTTCGTGTTAAACGGGTCAACCTGATTACAACCCGAAAACGACACGTTTATTAAACGTGTTAAACGGGTTGACCCGTTTATGACCCAAACCCATATAAGCTTAACCCAAACCCGCTAATTACGTGTCGGGTTCGAATCGTGTTATCGTGTCGTGTCAAAAATTGACACCCGTAGCCACGAGTAGGCATGATTTGGCAATGTGGGCTAACAAAGAAGCTTCGGTGGGATCATATGGTTCGTTGACTAAAGGCTGAGTGCTCATTGCCTTGTCCTTGAGGGCTTGGGGTGACTTTGGTTCAAGCAGAATAGGTGAAGGCAGTTGCTAGTTTACCACAAGACAAAGTGGTCTAAAGGTAGACAAAGGTAATTACCTTGTTGTGTTGGCACTTGATCCTATGGTTAGTAATGTATTCAGCAGTGTTATGAACTGCTTGATCAAATGTGGCAGGCATCAGTGGCTTTCGACAGCCCTAGTAGTTGGGAGTGTCAACTACAACAACAGGTGGTTGTTTGCGGTTTGTTCAGACTAGAACCCTAGGCATATAACTGCAACCCATGTGTGTGTCACAAACACACATGGGCCATTTTATGTCTTGTTTATATATATGCAATGTAAGAGAGGGGTTGTGGGAGAGAAGAGAGGAAGAGGGCTTCTTGTCACTGTAACCCTAAGGCTATATTCCTTATACTATTGAGAGAAGTAAAGATTGAGAAAACTTTTCCTGTAATACTGTGTGTGCCTTTCGTTTTGCAATCTCTTTAAGCCTCTTGTGCGTGTGTGTGTTTATTGACTGGCTAAGTGTGTCTTAGTGCTATCATAAGGCAGAAAATTCAGTTTCAAATTGTGACCCTGTGACACCTAGTCATGTGCACGAGTAAAATCTTAAACCTCTCCTTGTGGAACCTTTCATAATTTGAGGTCTTTTGAAATGGTGTATGTTATTATTTTTTGTTGATTTCTCAATCATGAACTAAGTTTATTAGTTATAAATGTTTGTTGTATTTTTCAAAAGATTTATAATAAATTTTAAATTATATTTAAATTAGATTTGTTAATATTTTGAAATTAATCTTAAACATGAATTTAAATAATTTAATTAAATTATATTTAATTTATCGAGTCAAAGTTTAAATCGAAGTTAGTAAATTTATGTGAATCAAAAAATATATTCACGTTTTACTTATTAATTTTGCCTTCGAACGCACGGGGCTGAAATACTTCGACTCCTATTACATCCCTACACCTCACACTCTCTCTCTCTCTCTCTCTCTCTCTCTCTGCTGGACTGAACAATAAACTAGATAAAGGTATCCTCTCTCTCTAACATAGTTGTTTTCCCCTTTACAGCACCAAACTCAAACCTAGAGTTGAAGCAATTTGGTCATGACCTTGATCGTGAGCTTCAATTCAATGATTCTATAGTGCCTAGACCGAACACCAATTCAAACCATGTACTTGTCTGAAAAGCCTCGTCCAATCGATTTCTACAAAGAGGAAGATGAAGGTCGAGACATGATGATCGAGGTCGCCTCCAATGGCGGACTGCCACCTCAGCAGCAGATGATTCTCGGTGACAGCAGCGGCGGCGAGGACAGCCACGAGGTCAAGGCACCGAAGAAGCGGGCGGAGACTTGGGTCCAAGACGAGACTCGAACTTTGATCGGCCTTCGCCGTGAAATGGACAACCTCTTCAACACTTCCAAGTCGAACAAGCACTTGTGGGACCAGATTTCCTCCAAAATGCGCGAAAAGGGCTTCGATCGCTCCCCGACTATGTGTACTGATAAGTGGAGGAATTTGCTCAAGGAGTTCAAGAAAACCAAGCAGCAAGACAGGGGAGGCAGTGGTTCGGCTAAGATGTCGTACTATAAGGAGATTGAGGAGATTCTTAGGGAGAGAAACAAGAACGCCGCACATTACAAGAGTCCTACAGCTTCGAAGATTGATCCGTATATACAATTCTCCGATAAAGGTATATGTATCGCTTATATTTTGTAATCGCAATCTGCTTACCTTCTTTTAGTAAACCGAAAAAGTGTTCTTGAAAATCTGAAATGGTGTAGATGGTAAACTTCATTTTTTATTTCTTTTAAGTTTCTACTTCTGGAAATGGGTTTCAAATGGGTTTGATTCACAAGTTTACTTTTGACTTCAAAGTGTGTTGTCAACACATGGTCACAGCGCCTATATGATGTATATTATTTTATTTTTTATCAGTACGCCTATAGGATGTACTTATTTCTATTCTACTAGATGATCGTGGTGAATTTTATGTGCTGCTGTTTGAAAAGTGTGCAAGTGAGAATCATTTAGCTTGTAAGCTTCATTGGTTTAGGTAACTTGATTAAGAGAATCTACTTGAACTGCATTTACTAAAACAAGTTTTTTCTTTTATAATTTTTTATATTGATTTTCAACCTCATTTCGATCAGTAGGTGAAATTTTGTCTGCGGTGGCATGGAATGTTGTTTGTGATGGTCAGTGTTGTGGCAGTCAGAATTAAATAAACCTTAAAATACGCAACCTTTTTTGGCTGGGTAATCCCTGTCTACTTTTTTATTTTAGGTGTTCTATAGTCAGTTCAGGTAATTGTCTTGATTTTGATGATGAGTAATGGTATTTTGACTGGAACTTTATAAAAAGAGTGCTCTGGGAGATAAGCAAGCTAGTGACTCGTAATTGATTCAATTAGTTTTTGCATATCTCTAGGAAAATAATAAATTTGAATGTGTTTTATTGAAGTGGCTTACAGGAGAGTAGTGATATCAGCATTAAAATAAAGTTCAGAAGTGTAATGATTAGTTTGCCATGAAATTGGTTTGCACTGCAAGATGCATATTTCCTTAACATGTGTAACAAATACTGGCAGAAAATAAAGCGGTTTATTTAACAAGTTAGGGTCACTTTTCTTCTTCATATTTAAGAGACGAAGAGTTAGAAGTAATGTAATCATTCATGGAATTCTTTGAAACAATTACTCTAGGTGCTAAGTATTGAGAGCACGAGGAAACGGCCTTTCAATTTTCTTTTCTTTCTTACTTATTTTCCTTGCTTAATTTTTCACTGGCACGAAGTTAATAATTCAAAAACATTGTAGAGATTTGGAGATAATAAAGGGCTTTTGGGTGTAATTGGGTGATGCCGAGCTCAGTTAGAGATGTTTTTTTTTGGGGTGGAGATGTGAGTGGCTAAGGAAGGATTGAATAACAGTTTTTTGTGTTTGCTTTTCTTTTGGTTGAAAGAAGATTATCTTATGTATTTAGATACTTTCATAGGTTTTTTGGGAGACTTTAGGCCTTAATTATTGTTGCCTATCCCTTTTTTTGTATATCTGGTTTGCCCTTCTCAGGCTCCCTTTTAATGATATATACTTTTATTTTACTGATAAAAAAAAGGACTTTTTAGCAAATTTTGGAGGTAAATTCTTGGGTTTTGGGTGCTTCACTTGAAGTGCCAATATTCAGCATAGATGTTGAATATCGATGCTTTGTACATAATGGGTCATGTAGTTGTGGAATATTTATTCATATTTGCATTTGTGTGACTTGATTTTATTTTTTCCTAATCATCTTGGCACTTCTAGACTCTGCAACAGATGGTTGTTTGAGATCTTTACACGTTGCCACTACTTTGGGATTTTATCCTGCCCATTTGAATACCCATAAACAAATGTTCATTTTGATAGCCGAATATGCATCATAGATGTAGATGGTGTATGGAAGGCAATGATTTGTTTGAATTCTTCCATAGTTAGATCTTATTAAATGCAACAATATTATAAAAATTTACCCAAAGTTTCCACACCTATCAGGTTTTATGAGTTTGAAGTTCAACTTTCTCAAATTGAACTATTTGAGCGACCATAATTGGTACATTCTCCAACAACTGAATTGTGAGTTATGCACTTAAATGCTTCCATCATAATGTTCCTAGGTCGCTGTGTATCTTGGTCCATTTCGCCAAAATGCTTAGGAGTTAACAATACATGAATTACATAATCTTCCTTTTCTTATAGTTTCTTTCTCAGGATTTTTTTGTTTTCATGCATCCGATGCAAACATTGTGCAAGTGTTGTTGCTCTTCACCTTGTTAGTGTAGCACAAGTTCTATTTTCCTTTTGATCTAGGAATTTTAGTTTATTTTCTTTTTTGAGTTTAACATCTGACAAAGCCTAATTTAATTTTGCTTTATTCTTTTAAGATTCTTTATAACACCATAGGTGACATCTTTTGCTTCCTTTTTCATGACAATGCTATTAGTTACAACAATTGCTTGACTGATTTTGTTTATGTAGGTATAGAGGACACCAGTATTTCATTTGGTCCTGTGGAAGGTATGTAATTGGATTTGGAATTTTATTGTACTAGTTTATATTTTGTGCTTAGTGTGACTATGGTCTTATAGTTCATTACCGTGACTATTTTTCTGTAGTTCTTTTCTGTCATTGTGTGTACGCGCGTGTTTACTATTGATGAGAACTTCTTTAAAAAGGTGTACACAACTTGGTAAATAGGATGGCACTGTGTAATCTCCCACTGATGTGCAGCTCATAGTCAGCTGTGAGAATCACTCAGCTTATTTACTAGATATATGAGCAGTGCTTAAGCTTGTTTACAAGCTTTTTTGCTTCCTGACTGAGTCCAACACAATATGACTCAGCTCAATAACTTGTGTACCCTTTCAGTGGCTTGTTATTTGGTTGAAGTGTTTAGAAATGCCCCTGTAGTACAATAATGAATGGTACCTGGTCTTCGATGACATAAGGTTATGGGGGATGAGAGATTCACTTGAAAATGTCTCCCAAAGACTGCACATGATATACTTCTAATTTCTAAGTTCCAACATTTATCACTAACCAGCAGTACTGTCTCTGTCATCAGGTCAATTAGAAACTGTTCTCCAAACTTGTGTTTTAACATAATCACTTCCTTGTAAAGCAACTCAACTCAACAAAGCCTTATCCCAATTATTTGGGATCGGCTACATGAATCCTAAATCGCCATCCTACTTCCTTGTAAAGCAAACCTGCCTAATTATCATCACTGTTCTTCAGAGTTTCTTGAGAGAGCCTGTAATCTGTATTAGCAAGGTGAGTCAAGCTCTAGCAATCTGAAGGGAAACCAAGTTGAGCGTGAACAAAATATTTAGTCATGAGTACAAAGCTCTAGACTAGCCCAAACAACAGTAAGTTAGACTGAACCGAGTTTTAACAGGTGAACACTTGGCTTGGCTTATTCATGCCTCAGCCATCATTAATCTCGTCATGATCCTTACCCTTATCTCTTTTGTCTTATCCTTTCTCTAGAGATTGGGTTATTCCACCATAATGGCTTGTCAGTCCTCAGTCATCTTTACTTCTTACATGTGATGCTTAAACTAAAAAATTGTGGCATTACATGTGAACTTTCCTAATCTTATCCAGCTTAACACCCCTCTTGTCACCACCCAGTACTCCTAATAGATGAAATGTTCCCTTGTATGGATTATCCATATCTTGATATTGATCTCTTGACCATTACTTCTGTACATGTTATGGTATCAGAATAGGAAAAATGAAGAGGAGGTTTTCACATTATGAGCAGTGCTTAAGCTTGTTTACAAGCTTTTTTGCTTCCTGACTGAGTCCAACACAATATGACTCAGCTCAATAACTTGTGTACCCTTTCAGTGGCTTGTTATTTGGTTGAAGTGTTTAGAAATGCCCCTGTAGTACAATAATGAATGGTACCTGGTCTTCGATGACATAAGGTTATGGGGGATGAGAGATTCACTTGAAAATGTCTCCCAAAGACTGCACATGATATACTTCTAATTTCTAAGTTCCAACATTTATCACTAACCAGCAGTACTGTCTCTGTCATCAGGTCAATTAGAAACTGTTCTCCAAACTTGTGTTTTAACATAATCACTTCCTTGTAAAGCAACTCAACTCAACAAAGCCTTATCCCAATTATTTGGGATCGGCTACATGAATCCTAAATCGCCATCCTACTTCCTTGTAAAGCAAACCTGCCTAATTATCATCACTGTTCTTCAGAGTTTCTTGAGAGAGCCTGTAATCTGTATTAGCAAGGTGAGTCAAGCTCTAGCAATCTGAAGGGAAACCAAGTTGAGCGTGAACAAAATATTTAGTCATGAGTACAAAGCTCTAGACTAGCCCAAACAACAGTAAGTTAGACTGAACCGAGTTTTAACAGGTGAACACTTGGCTTGGCTTATTCATGCCTCAGCCATCATTAATCTCGTCATGATCCTTACCCTTATCTCTTTTGTCTTATCCTTTCTCTAGAGATTGGGTTATTCCACCATAATGGCTTGTCAGTCCTCAGTCATCTTTACTTCTTACATGTGATGCTTAAACTATAAAAAATTGTGGCATTACATGTGAACTTTCCTAATCTTATCCAGCTTAACACCCCTCTTGTCACCACCCAGTACTCCTAATAGATGAAATGTTCCCTTGTATGGATTATCCATATCTTGATATTGATCTCTTGACCATTACTTCTGTACATGTTATGGTATCAGAATAGGAAAAATGAAGAGGAGGTTTTCACATTATGAGCAGTGCTTAAGCTTGTTTACAAGCTTTTTTGCTTCCTGACTGAGTCCAACACAATATGACTCAGCTCAATAACTTGTGTACCCTTTCAGTGGCTTGTTATTTGGTTGAAGTGTTTAGAAATGCCCCTGTAGTACAATAATGAATGGTACCTGGTCTTCGATGACATAAGGTTATGGGGGATGAGAGATTCACTTGAAAATGTCTCCCAAAGACTGCACATGATATACTTCTAATTTCTAAGTTCCAACATTTATCACTAACCAGCAGTACTGTCTCTGTCATCAGGTCAATTAGAAACTGTTCTCCAAACTTGTGTTTTAACATAATCACTTCCTTGTAAAGCAACTCAACTCAACAAAGCCTTATCCCAATTATTTGGGATCGGCTACATGAATCCTAAATCGCCATCCTACTTCCTTGTAAAGCAAACCTGCCTAATTATCATCACTGTTCTTCAGAGTTTCTTGAGAGAGCCTGTAATCTGTATTAGCAAGGTGAGTCAAGCTCTAGCAATCTGAAGGGAAACCAAGTTGAGCGTGAACAAAATATTTAGTCATGAGTACAAAGCTCTAGACTAGCCCAAACAACAGTAAGTTAGACTGAACCGAGTTTTAACAGGTGAACACTTGGCTTGGCTTATTCATGCCTCAGCCATCATTAATCTCGTCATGATCCTTACCCTTATCTCTTTTGTCTTATCCTTTCTCTAGAGATTGGGTTATTCCACCATAATGGCTTGTCAGTCCTCAGTCATCTTTACTTCTTACATGTGATGCTTAAACTATAAAAAATTGTGGCATTACATGTGAACTTTCCTAATCTTATCCAGCTTAACACCCCTCTTGTCACCACCCAGTACTCCTAATAGATGAAATGTTCCCTTGTATGGATTATCCATATCTTGATATTGATCTCTTGACCATTACTTCTGTACATGTTATGGTATCAGAATAGGAAAAATGAAGAGGAGGTTTTCACATTATGATAGCACTGTGATTTGAAGGGCCGTGTAACCAACCATGATCCTCTCTGTGCCTTGTGGTGGCATGTTCAAATGAGAAAGACAAAGTAAAATCATTGGAATTCAGATATGCAATAATGAATCAGGAATGGAAAAAATCCTGGACAGGGGTTTGAGAAATCCCCAATTAAACCTTTTTATTTTGGTAAGTGAGTTTTATTACTACCAAAAACAGGGGAAATCCCCAAACCAAGCCTCCAAAGGCAAAACAACACAAGAAAATCCTTACACTTATTGCCAAGAGCATCCCTACTTTTAGGCACTCAACTCAACTACTCTGCAAAAAACAGATTACATCAGACCAAATACAAGCATAATTGAGATGCTAGAGCAATTATGAAAGATGAATCGTATCAGTTATCCCAAGGCTATGTCTTAAACTCCCATGTTTTATAAAAGTTTGGACCTTTTATCCAACTAGCAACAACATAACATATTGAGTTGATTATTTTCCTTTTCACCAAATCAGCTGTTATATTCTTCTTCTGAAAAATCCTGTGGTTCCTTTCTTCCCAAATGTAATAAACTGTGGCACCAAGAACTATTTTTTTTTATCAACGGCACCAAGAGCTATCTGTCTCACATTGGTATCAAAAGCTTTTCCTTTCCAGTGATTTAGACACCGTTGGAGTTCTTGACCCCACTGTTGAGGATTCCTTTAAACTAAACAATCTTCCCGGACCTTGTTAGAGAACCCCAATTAGACCTTTAAATTTGGGTTTCGGCCACCATATGCATATTAGAATCCGAAGGATATAGGGGATTGCACATTTTCATAGCAATTTAACTGCCCATAAATATAATTGGGTTTCAAGCGACACACAGTCATTTCTAAATTTCTTCATTGAATATTTGTCAAAAAAATTTCTTCTTAAAATATGGAAAAGATAAACGAGATACATTTACTTTGGTTCAACTAAAAACTTTCGGTCTTCCTCTAATCTTTAACAATTGTTTGAGTGGATATACTAAATCTTGAACGCTAGGAGCTTTGAGTGGTGGATGAAGTTTGGAAGTGCGGGAGAAGAGAAGAAGAATCAGAAATGTGGAGAAAATGAGATATTGGTTGCGATTTAATTGCATTATGGTAGAATACATATTGTTGCACACAGTGGCCATATGCACGGCGTTAATTGAGAAAAACACCTTCCTAGAAGTAACAGGGATAGTGTTATGTAAATCCCCTGATCCGTCACTTGTATATCATCTCACATTGCTTGATTTGTATTGTGGGATAGGAAGCAGCATCAGACTGATGCTTCAAATATTTAAACAAACTTTTTAGTAGTACCCCTGGTGCACTCATAAAAAATAAAATAAAAAAGTACCCCCGGTGCATCTCAAATAAACCAGGTTAAGATTTTCTTAAATTTTTCTAGTGCTTATCTTCAGGGCAGTCCTGGTGCACTAGACTCCCGCCACTGTGAGAACTGCGGAGGCATATTTTCAGAATTATGTATCACTCTTTCTTATTAAAAAAAATTTGAACTTTTTGTCTTAGCAATTTTACATTTCTATGTGTTTCTCAGATCATTATTCTAAGTTGGTTTCTAGTGTGGCCTCTCGATCCCCTTTCCGAATGTCATTGACCACCTAGTTTCCTGGTGTGATTGTGTTCCTATTAATTCTTCTGATGTTTAGTTTCAGTTATTGAAAAAAAAATGTTTAGTTTCCTAGTATAATCTGCAAGATGAGAAGAAACAAAATTTCACTTTTTGGCGTACAGCTAGTGTCAGGCCCACACTCAACCTCGAAAGGTGTTTGGATCATGACGGACATCCTCTTGCCATCACTGCTGCTGATGCAGTCACAGCTAGTGGAGTTTCTCCCTGGAATTGGAGAGAGACCCCTGGAAATGGTTAGTCTTGTTAATGAATTCAGTGTGTAACTTTATTCTACCATGGTGTAAAATTTGTTGCGAATGCATCATGATTTACAACTTTATGCTTCAAGTTTACTATTGCTTTAGAGATGAATGGCGCTTCATTATGTTAATTCTGATTTAACATTATTGGAAGCAGTTTGACCATGGAAAACATTTCCCATGAGCTCTGGCTTACCTAATGAATGTTTTTGATAGCCTGTCCGGTCATTTCTGAGTGACTGTTTCTCAACCTTTGATGAGACCATGTGACACATGGAGCTTTTTATGTTAAACCAATAGTTTCAAGCTTTTACTTTGTTTGCTCTTCATCTTCTCCTTTTTGGCAGGTGAGCAGAGTACTACATATGATGGGAGGGTTATTTCAGTCAAGTGGGGGGATTACACAAAAAAAATTGGTATTGATGGCACTGCAGTTGCCATCAAGGAAGCAATCAAATCCGCTTTTAGGTTAAGAACAAAACGTGCATTTTGGTTGGAAGATGAGGATAATATCGTCCGGACTCTTGACAGGGATATGCCTTTGGGAAATTACACTCTTCACCTTGATGAAGGTAAATCATGGTTGCATAGTTTTAGCTGTGGTCAACCAACCTATCTGAGACATCTTTCGAAGAAAGAAATAATTGCTATTAACAGGATTTGCCTTTATGATGACTGTTATGATTGCTCTGGTATTCCTTTATAATGTAATGGCCCTTTTCTTTTGCCAACATGAAAAAGCAATATCATAAAACCTTGATAGATAGATACAAAATCCTTTTCAGAAATGAAACTTTAGAACTTGGAAGTTTCTGCGAGGCATTAACCTTCAGGTTCCTGTTTTCAGGCCTGACCATAAAAGTGTGCCTGTACGAAGAGTCTGATCACATGCCAGTCCACACAGAGGATAAAACACTCTACACTGAAGATGATTTTCGTGAATTTCTGTCACGCCGGGGCTGGACATGTCTCAGAGAATTCAATGGGTACAGGAGCATTGACAGTATGGATGAACTAAGTCCTGGTGCAGTATATCGTGGCGTAAGTTAAAAGGCAGAACCTTCCTCCTTTGCATTTGAAGCTTGTTAGCCAGGTTATCTTGCTACCTTCATTGTGATATTATTCCCACAATAATCTCTGAACAATTTTGCTTAATTGTATTTGGAAATACCATGACATGGACTGAGCTTTCTGTACAAATTTGTTCCTAATTATCATGAGCAGGAGAACTCATAAATGTAAATATACTGAAGTATATCAACAAGTTTATTTCAGGTGTTTCTTTTCCCTGATATCGTTCTGCTCTCATGGAATTGCCTTCTCATTCAAGCAGATGCGATTGGTGTGAGCTTTTATGTTCCAACCTGCAATCAAATACCCATTGGCTACCTTCTGGTGTAATGTAAACTTGTTCATACTAGTGGTATTGCACGTAAACAATTTATAATTACATCATTGCATATAACATTTTTGTTTATATTTTCTAAAACATTGAGAACAAAAAAGAGTTATAATATATGCAACATACAATTTGTATTTATGCATGAATTTTTTCTTTTAACATCTCAGTGACATATGACTTATGAGGAGGTTTTGAATGATCGAAATATTTTGTCCTACTTCAAAAGCAAATGTACTTGAATTCGATTTGTTATTCAACTAAAAATATAAATAAATGAAAAATAGTACATAGTATTAGAAATATACAATTTTTATTAAATAATGTAATTGTTTTAGTAAGGCTTCATGTACTTAGCCTATATATTTGAAAAAAAAAAGAATTATTTCTTGAAATTTGGTTTCAATTACTTCTATGTATTCAACATTCTCATTTGGACGCCATGACAAAGCAAGTTTCTTGTAACAAATTTTTAACTTTAATTGCAGAACAAAATTCATCTTAAAGCTCAACTATTTTAATCCTTAAAACACTTATAAAACTAATATTATTGTTTCAACACTAAAAATGAGAAGCCCTAGCTAATTGATATTAGGTTGAAGGCAGCATCAGCTCACATCTCCTTTAAGGGTTGTGGTGCATCAAACATCTAAATGCAAGCGGCGAAGAAAATAAAATAATTATTTCAACCATTCTTGTACCTAAAGAGCGAGTCTAACTTTTTTAAATTTGAACGATTACTTATGAAAAAACAGAATAACAAGAAAAAAGGCAAGTTTAAATGGTGTAGGAAACAAAGAAGCAAGAACTAAGTAGTTTTAAGGGAGAAAAAAGGCAAGTCTAAATGGTGTAGGAAACAAAGAAGCAAGAACTAAGTAGTTTTAAGGGAGAGCTAAGAGATAATTGCTTTTACAGTTCAAAGAAAACCAAGAGACCCTATTCAAATTTCTCATTATTTCCTGAGCAAGAAACTCTCCTTGGGGAAAAAAAAAATTAACGAAAAAATAATAAAATATATTGACCACCCTCTATTGTCTGAGAGATGACATTGAAACATAATATCTATCATATAAGTGGCTTATCTTCATTTGGGTTAAACCGTAAGGTTCAACACTCGGGGCATTGTCCTAAGAGCCATTTTGTTATCACAGAATTATGAGTAACCAGAAATATCTAATAAATATTAAAACATCAAGTTGTCAAGCGCTCGAGAGAGGTTACATTTTAACAATTTTATTCTCATTGAACTAAAGTTTTGAAATAGGAAACAACTGCTTCCATGTTTTATTTTTCTACCTTGCAAGAAATAAAAGTGAAAAAAGGAATGGTGATATGCTCATTTTACTAATGGTTACTTTTAGTTTTTCTAATTTATATATTAGACATCCAAAATATATAAGGATGCTTAAATACTTACCATTTATACATTTTCCCAATGCTTGAGATTCTTTTTTAAAAGTCCAGAAACCGCAGTACTAAACCAAACTTGTAGTTATCTAATCACTTCCGGATGCTTCATCTTAAAAAAAAACTAAAAAATTTAATCACAATCTTTAACAAACATTTATTATGCAATTCCAACAGTGAAGTATCTAAATTTAAATAAAATTTAAGCTTCAGGTAGGAACCATGGTAAAACAGTTAAAATGCATTGCAAATTTCAGTTAGATGCTAAGTCACCATTGGACTATGACACAAAGCTACAAAAACAAAGTGATGTAGTTTATAAAAGGATCCAACCTAGACCTTAAACGAAGGCAAGTGTGTGGGGGCAGTCAAGCAGTGCATCAATTCCTCCGAGAGATCCCTGATTTGCCAATCTTTGAATCTAACAATGAAACAACAATAGATTCCAAAGATTTATCTCAGGGCCTTGAGGTTTCCCCCATGTGTTGAATATCTCATGTGAAAGCATATGAGTTTGCAATGAGTTAACCTGGAATGTCAAAACGAAAGTTACATGGAATCTCAAAATGTGAAAAGAAAGATAGAGGGAGTGGGGCAATTATCTACCATAACGGTTTTGTATATGGATAGGGAAGTATAGAAATAGAAAATACATATGTCGAACCTGTGAATGAAGTATTGCAGTTTCAGCTCCTCAAATTTTTACAAAAAAAAAAAAAATGGTCAAGGGTTTCACGTCTCCCAGCTTCTTGGTCATAGCCTATACATGCAATGAAGTGTTGTTGCAGATAGAATTTTAATAATTAGAATTAAGAAAAGCATATACAAAAGAAATTTAATATGATGAACAATAATAGTTTGTAGAATTGTGACCCTCATTTGGATAATTTACATTTCACTCGAAAATAATGGACTTTGATATGTTCCATTGATTTAACTTTGCTCTTTAGAGGCAGTAGATGTGTGAGATTCCTCAATTTCTTGGAAAGAGTCACTCTTGTCTCTTATTGCAAAGTAACATGGTGAGTGACATATAGTTTGGAGTGAAAATTAGAGAGAAAACACTAGAAAAATTCTAAGTGATACAAAGAGTTACAGTAAATAAATAAATAAAAAAAACGATTGAAAACATTGAAGAAGATCATGATAAATCTAAAATCAAACAAGTGGTAAATATAAATAAGAAAGATCATGATAGATGAATCTAAAAGCATCTAACTATAGTAAATTAAAACTAAAAGTCCATGTCCTTATCGCTGAAAACATTGGAGAACCCCCCCACCCCCAAAGAAAAAAAGAGTGTTGCTATAGTTGCATTACATCTCATATAATTGAAGGTGGAATTTTAAAGCAATAAAGGTGTGGATAGATTTAGACATTCTCAACCTTAATTTTTTTTAAAGATGTTTGTGTTTTTTTTCCTTGAAATTTGCTTCTGTCTCTTGTAAAAATCCTTAAGATTCTCATCATCTTCAATTTCTATCGGTTCCTTTTCATTTGGCTTGAAGTTATTGATGTTTTCATCTTTAATCGGGATCGGTTCAATTTCATCAATTGCTTCAACAATTTTCTTCTTCAGTTTCCTCTTCTTCTTTGTTTCATGTTTTTCTTGTTCGTTGACTTTTGCAAAGTTATCTCCTTATGCAACTTCAATTCCTTGTGAAATTATTGTTAGAGTTTGACCCGCGATAGAATGGGCTTACTCTATTTGAATTAAAAAAAAATTTGTATTGCATCAACTTGAATGAAACCATTTTTTTTTGTAAAAACGGGATTTGAACTTGTCCTGTATTGAAATGCAAACATAAATGTAATGTCATGTTTTATATACAAATATTGTACTAGTATTGAATTTATTTTTGGATCAAAATATTGTATACCTTGCATACCACGCATATGTAGTCTGAAACTGTGCAACCAATGAGAGAAGTTTCCGGTTCATCAAATAAGATTACAATAGCTTTATCATTACCATCAATGACTTCGAGCCTGATATGGTACCTATAATTTTTATGGAACTTATCAGATGGTAGAGTAAGAGATTCCTATCATAGGCTACTTAGGAGGACTTTGTGTGACTGATTTATATTATCTAGGGATGGATTCTGCATTTTTGCTATCACATCTGTAACATTTAAGTCCTTTTGTTTCCGTGAGCCTTTTATTGCAGACTCTTCAGCCATCGTACCATGGTTGATTATTGTTTTCAACATCATCTATGGTGGCTTGGAAATAATATAAAGTGTTCCGTAAATCAATTTATCTAGTTAGGATAAGACGTAATTGTAATCATTGCTATAAAAGACTATGTTTACCTCCATTATAGATGATGAGTTGATCAACAAGTCTCGAATATTTATTTTCTTTGCTTGTTTGATTTTCTTTTCAACTGCTAATTGCTTAACATCTATTTCATTCATGGACAAAGAGTGTAACCTATATTTTTTTACATAATTGTATAGTAATAATTTGTAATATATTATTGAAAATATTAGTTTTGTTATTTTTTTCAAACGCAAATATACATTACCATTTTTTCAATTTTTGAAACTGTATACAATATGGATCAAATTGTATTGTTGACATATTCGTGATTGAAAGCTAGAATTGACCTGTTTCAATATAATAAATATGTATATTAATTTTAGATTTGTATGATAAGTTCACATAATTAACAAATATGTACGTTGTTTATTATACATGGAAGCATACCTTGATACGTGGTTCTATTGAGACTTGAAACAACAATAATTCGCTTCTTGTTAGAATTTTCCTCAAGCATTTGTCTTTCATATAGAGCCATGTCGCCCCAGAGAGTTATTGAAAGTGAATCAAGTTTGTAAAAGAGATATTTTGGAATTTATTTGTTAATATAACATAATGGTTTTAGTTTTATAATGAAAATGAGTACTTACTCTTTGTTCATAACAAGAATCTCTCTTTTGTGCGTTTCTCCTGCCATTTTCCTTTTTTATGATGTAACTTTGTTTGATGCTGCTGACAAATCCAAAGATATCTGTATTGTCACAACCTGGAATCCACCCTGTGCGGATCTGGCATCGCGACACCGATCCAACCCAATGGTCGAACTCGATGCATTTCTTTTTCATTTTAACTTAATATTTATATGGGAGTATTAATAACATGCAATCAATAATCTAAATAAACAATGGAAGACTTGATAAATTTTTTATTTATAATACTAAAGTTCATATAGTTATACAGACCCAAAAATTTCAAATACAACTACCCCCAAGACGTGGGGTGATGGGAGAACATAGGACATGTACTATACTTTACTACCAAAATGATCCCTGTAGTACGTATATCTACTGTAACCCTACGTTTGTTCGGGATTCTGATCTCTACTTTCAACTATGGCGTCCCTACCTGAAATAGTCAAAGTAGTATTTGTATAAGTTATAAAAACTCAATAAGTAATTCCTTTGCTCTATCAAGGGCAAGTTCATATAAGGAGGTTCACAAAACAAGAAACATAGTTTATAGCAACACGATATCCAATCAAGAAGATATGATGTCAACAACAGTAAATCACATCACATGATAATAGCAATAATAAACATCTAACGATATCATGTATATAAAACGTCAATAGGTAACTGGCCTAATGCTCCCTATAATCATATGTTCATTCACTTAGGAACATAATGTGTTTAACCAAATGATGCAACAATGTATAGAATGATTTCCATGGTCTGGTATATATATCAGTAGAACCCATCATATCCTTTTGCAATCAGATCTCACCACCTGACTTACTCATGTATACTCAGTCTACAATAGGACTCGACATACCCTTTTGCAAACATGTTCGACCACTTGACTAATGCATACCGAGCTTACAGTAGGACTAGGCATACCCTTTTTTAATTAGATCCCTCTATCTACCTTGCTCATGCACACCCAACCTACTCTTTAGTAGAATTCGGCCATACCCTTTTGCAATCAGAACCACCAGTCTGACTCGCTCATGTAGACCCGACCTACTACTCATAATAATAGTGGATTGTAGTATCGAATGGGCATTGTGACTGTGCACCATTCCTTTATTTTAATGATGTATGAAATGATCCTGACTCTCATCAGGGTATATAATATATGACTGTCCATTATTCAGGCATTATATATCAAGCTGTATAATAATCACACGTTTAGAATGTAACATTTAATCTAACAATATTCACGAACTAGAATAAGCATCACGTAAATCAATGATATCTAAAAATGTAATTCACAACTTGGCTAATAACAAGAAATACATGCATAACACGGCTGAGACTTTGCCACATATAGAGATCGGTTTTTACTTACTATACCCATAAATTGGAATAAATATCGAAATATAGAATCAACAATATCTGAAGGTATACAGGAATATAATTTGGCAAATAACAAGAAACATATGCATGACATGGTTAGGGCTTTGCCACTCATAGAGATCAGATTTTACTTACCTTTATAATATAATCAAGAAATTCAGATATCCTTCTCCTTCCCTTTTGACGTTCCTAGTATTCAGGAAATATATTTCAGTCTACTATATACATAGTCTATGCTATTCATCAAATTTTATGCATTATTGCTATAAGTTCCTCTTTTGCTAATTTAGACTCCACTATTGAGTCTGGAATATCGAAGAAAGTCGGTTTAGGTTTCGCAGACTTCAATTCGAACATCTGTACTAAAAAAGGCAAAACGGTTATTTTACACTTTTACTTGTTCTTACTTCTCAAGACCTTTTTCACAAATTGGAATCCACCTTTGAGTCTGGAATGCTCGAAATAATAAAAATTCACTATTCGTTTGTTTTAATCGGAGTCCGTTTGACTCATTTTTGACTTAGGGGCATTTTGATAATTTTTCATATTTTTAATTAATTAAATTAATATTTAATTAATTATTCCTTTGGTACCTTTATAATTATTATAAGTCTAGGGTCAAATTTCAATTTTACTAACCCTTGGGTCAATTCAGAATTTTGGATTTTATTATTCTAAATACGGATAGTCAAATAGTGGCTAACTCTACAAAATAGGGATAAGCTATCCTTATTCCATTTCAATCAAATTTTAAAATTCTAAACCTTGTGCCCAAACACTCCTATTCCAATTTAAAACATATATCAAAACGTCACAGCTTCGGGTTGTTTTACTTACGGGTGGGTCGGGTCTGACCCGACCCGAACTGATCTAGACCCAAGGCCCTAAACAGTTCTTTCTTCTCCGGTATACAGTGGTCATCTCTTCCTGCATCGGCCGTCTCTCCGTCCAGTTTTCTGACCTGAAACCAATGCCATTCTCTTTCTTTCCCTTTCAAGATTACAACTACATAATCTGTTTTCCACAAAACCATTTCCTAGCTTTACAAAATAAGAGGAAATCAGTAGTTGTTCCGGTTTTCCGGCCACCTCCGACCAACTAATTTTCTTCTTACTTCCTACCAGTTTTCTCCACTGTTTTGATCCAATTAGGTTCCTATTAATTTTTTGCACCTAAGAGGATAAGTTCCTCATGGTTTAAACAAGGTTTAATGCACCAACTCACCAAAAACTGATCCATTCCTCACAACCTGCAACTAGGTTTTTTCTCACTTGTTTCTGAGCCATTTCACTTGATTTAAATGCAGTAAACCCTATTTTTCATGCTCTTTAAGTTTTTAAATCTAAAACTAACTTTCATGCTCTGAATCTTAAAAATAGAACTTGAATTTTTTTTGTACTTACCTTTTCCTGATTTCTCAGTCGCAGTGTTTCATTCTTCTTTGTTTTTCTACTTCTAATGCTATAAACCAAAATCAGCCCTCAGTTTCTCACGTTTCTCTTTGCTTCTTCTGATTTTCTCTCAAACATATCCCACATATATATAGCCAAATTTTTCACTTGACGCACCCACTTGTAGCCACCCTTTTTCTCTCTCTTCCTCCCTTATTTGTCAATTTCCTTGATTGCCTTTTTCTTGATCTTTTCTTTGGCTACAGCTTATGACTTTACTTTAATTGTCTTATAAGATATTTGTAACTATATGTTATATAATATATATAATACACACACTAGCCCACTCTCTCACACACACTCATAGCCGACACTCTTCACACACACGCCCACTTACATGTATTTAGTATATATATATATATATATATATAATTCAACTTGTATATACATATATATATATATATTTATACTTATATTAAAATACTTGTATATATATACATATTATACATATACATATACACGTCTTGTATATATATATATATATATATATACATATTTCAATATATATATATATATATATTATGATACATGTGTATACATAAAATATAGTATCATGTGTACGCATATATATAGTAATTATATTGTGCATGTATATTGAGAAATGTACGGGTATACGTGTATGATTCTTTGTATTGTCCGGGTTTCTCGTACGGGTGATCTCGGGGTACTCGGATTTGATTGTAATGTCACTCGTGTGATCAAAATTATCGTATACTTACAAAACTATACATCATTCATTTAGAATTCATGTTCGATTTACAATTTGGTTTTACATTACTCGACCCGACCTATCTTGATTCTAGTGTTATGTTTCGGGTCGGGGTAAGTACATGTACATTATAATAGTATTAGCTTTGTGTAACAATGAGCATTTTATATGTCATAATATATATATATATATATATATATAAACTGACTTACCGACATATGAGTTTATCTCAATATGTTTTTGGACTTTTTTGAATTTCACAAATTCATTTGCAAAGATATGTGCATCAAATGTTGATGTTGTCTCTCGGACATCAGTATGCGATTGTAGAACCAATTCAAGGGACGAGTGGACATTAGGCAAATTTCTCATTAGGCTTCTTCACTGTATTGTTAGAGATTAGATAAGCCTTACTACGCTGAAATATTCCTTCAAATTTCCTTACTTCTTTGTTAAACATGATAGCTTGAATTTTTGTTCCCTATGATAGATTAATTAAAAAAATAAACCAAGTTAATATATGATTAGGAATAAATATAAGATATATAGTGATTTAAAAAATAACATACAATTTTTTTTAACTAACCATATTATCTACAAGGATCATCTTCTATATCCTGCCATTATTTTGAACATTATTGAAAGTCTCAATGGTTCCTTATCGTAACACCATTGCTTCAATTGTCCATATTTTTTGGTTAGATTGCAATGAGTTGATGGGAATTATACTTTCAACAGACATTGTCAGTGACTGGAAACAATATTAGCATCATAAGTATATAAAAAGTAAAAGTGTATAGATGATATTAGGAAGAATATATGGATAATTAACTGAGCAAATAAAATGATTATATAAAAACACCTATGTAGTTAATATTATACATGTATGAATTTGTTTTAGCTTTGAACTTAGAGTGCCATAATCATAAAGAGAGCATTTAAGAATTATACAGAATTTTTAATAACAGTGAGTGGAATAACTATGCCCGCACGAGACTTATGGGGCGATGTTCTAAAAATTGGACAAGTCACAATCACAAAATATTAGAAATGGTCAATTTATGTTTTTCTGATCCAAGTCTCCGATTGTTGGTTTTGCATCATTATAGCATAATTTAAAATTCAATTGAAGTAATAGATTATTAATAATAAATTAGGCAAAATTCAAGTTTTGAAACTTGATTGTCCTTTCTTCAACTATCTTGCCTAACTTGAAAGATTTGATTTTTAAATCCCTTGATCAAGGATTACACTTTAGCATGCAACAACCTATCAACCAATTTTCCATCGTTAATAATAATTCTAATAAAATTACATACAATACATTTAATCTTGGGTCCATTAAACTATAAACCATTCAACTATAATGCTTCTCTACCTAATACTAATTTTTTCTAGCTCCCTAATACTAATTTTTGTGGTAAGTCGTTCTCCCTGATTCTAACTTTAGATTTCATACTACAATTATGTTCAGAGGCCCCTACTATAGTTTCATCAATAAAAAATCTGATCGCATCAATTAGCATTCTCCGTGAGAGCTCACTCTAAACATTTTCAGTCAAAAGCATCCACAATTGATGCCAAGAAGAAAAATAGAATCAACAAATTTTCCAACTCTAGTCATAATTCTAATAAAATTACACTTACATTTAGTCTTGGGTCTGCTCTTCTTTGACCATCCCATTACAAACCTATGGGCAGAGAACATCGACAAAAGCTTAGACCATACCTTTATAGAGAAGGGATGGGAGAAGTGTCACGCCCCGAATTTCAACGAACCCGAGGCACGTGTAACGAAAACTAAAATAAAAAGGAAAATAATAAAGTACAATCTTATGCATTTCAAACATTAATTCAATCCACTATTCTGTTACAATCCATAAGGTACTGTCTATCATTTCATGACATACAAATGACATAGAATAGTCTAGGGCTTATGCCCTTGTATAACATCAAAATACGTCCCACGGGCCAAATACAGTTCTCAGTTCTTTCCTTCATTAAGGCGTCACTAAATCTCACGTAGCCGAAGTGTCATCTGAAATGATATCCCACGAATGGGTCAGCTCAACTGCTGGTATAATATAGTGCTAATGCAAGAAACAAAATTAAGGCGTGGCATGTGCAAGTGTACATTTATCTCTACATGTCATCCAATGTCTTCAATGCAATACATGATCAATATGCATGACGCACCCATGCAAACTCTATGCCACACGCATGTCTCATTTTACGGTCCTTCCCCGATAGCCTGAGTACTATGTTTGACTTTATGGTCCGTCCCCGCTGGCGTGAGTTGCCATGGCCAATTTTGAGTTTTTCACCACAGGATCTACACCCTCATAATGCATAGCATCAAGTGCTCAACTCACACCATGCTTTCAAGGAATCACACTATGCCAATATGCCCTGATTCCACCATGCAATGACGTAATCTCAACGGAACAATTTATCAACACATGAAGCATGCTTTGAGTTATACATATTCTACTTAAAGTAATAATGACATTCAAATCACACAGCTCAGTCCACAAATCCACATATCATGAACAATCCATTTAATCACATGCTTGGTTTTCACATTCATCATCTTAACAATTCCATAAATCACACGCAATGACAACTCATGGAATATGCATATAGTCATGGCCCACATCTATCATTCAACCAAACATTCAGAAAGGTAACAAGAAACACATAGGCATAGAACCAATCAAACAACATAGCAATTACTTCTAAACTCAATTCTATTTCTTACTTAGCAAAATATCATACCTGACGCGTTTGTATCAACCCTAAGAAATCGTGCTTGTTGTGTAGCCGAGCTAACCAGTGAGGATGTAGAATGTCAAACCGCTTTTTCCTTTCCTTTTGGTGTTCCTAAAACCATGAAATGCAACTTAGTCCGTTTGCTACTTGAATTATGATATTCCATCAAATTTTATGTCTTTATTTTATTAGTTTCTATTTTGCTAAAATAAATTTTACCATTGAGTTTGGAATACTCAAAATAATAAAAATTTGTTATTCTTTTATTTTAGTCGAGGTTCGTTTGACTTTTCTATGACGTAGAGGCATTTTTGGTCATCTTAGTGTGCCTACGAGTTTTTTAAATTTTTGGGGTCCCGTCTCGTGAAACGGACCTCACCGTTGGACTCAGAAGGTCCAAGATAGTCAAAATACACTAATGGCTTGTCCCATTCAGACTTCGAGTTATTTCGGCACATTTAATTTAATTAATCTAATTAATTATATTATTTAATTCAAATATTGTTTTATTACCTAGGGTCGATTCACAATTAACCATAATTTCTTAGCACAATTTCTAATTCCACAAAGTTCTATTTTAATTTGAAATAACTAACAATAATTTAGTCTAACCTCTGTTTGGTTGCCGTCAATGTCACAAGTCCCCAATCATGTGTCTCGTTTTGACATTCCACCTAGTTAGCCCCCTCTCTCTCGAGGACCACATTTGTTTGCCCAACAAACATTCCTTAAAGAGATGGGTCTTTGTATGAATAGCCGTAGCACTAAGTGGATGATCAAATAGAGAAATAGTAGTATCCTGATACAAATACGTGCAGCAATTAGATGATATATTACTATATCCCAAGACTTATGAAATCGCCCTACCAAATATTCAAGACATCTTCGTGAACAACCCCTGCTCTAAATGGGAAGCGGCAGAAACAGAGGGACCTCAAAAAAAAATTGCACCATCCATAATTTCGAGTTGATTTCTCACAAGGCATAAGCACCACTTGCAGTAGTTCCTTCAAGCATTGACGTGATCACAAGCGGTTCCTTCAACGGCACCTGCATGTGCCTTCCAACAAATTGTAAACAACTGTATTACCAAAACCATAATTAAATGAAACGAACAGACTTAAGTTGTCGCTGAACACCTAACGTAAATTAGCCCCAAGCACTTGTCCATCCTCATCCTCAACATAAATCAATTCCCAATATATATATATACATACATCTCTGAAAAATCAGTTCCCCTTTATCTAAGTTAATTTGATAAAGAACCTCACCATTCATTGTTTTCTTAGTAATTAAAACCGACAGTAACAGCATCACTAAGACCACATAAAATTCCCAAATTCAGGTATAAAAACTTGCTTCTTCAGATCTGAAATCAACATGAATTTAGGCCATCAAATTGAAGGGCCTGTGGTACTGCACCCATGTTCAATGAAATTCAACCATTGAACCCCCTTAAAAACAAATGATCAAAGTACCCTATGAGACCACGCCTCAATCCGTGCTGCTGCAGTTTCCCCTCTGTCAACAAAGACATCTACACGCACACTTATACCCACTGGACATCACTGTCATTTCTCCTCCGCAGCGCATCACATAAACACACAATTTCATATATGTCTCTCCAATTTACACACCCATCAATCCAAAACAGCCACAACTCCAAAAACATCATTTCCAAACACGGCTGGATTAACAATCCCGACCTGCTCAAATTTCAATTAGACGGATCGACTCAGCCGCAAGGATCTCAACTTCGAAGCCCAACTCAACGACCAAATCATCGTCTCCATGCTTTCCCCGAGCATCACACCGCTACTGCCGTCACCGCCGCTCAGTGCCATCCCCACCCATTACAAGAATCTGAAATTTTTAAAAGAATAAGACTCGGGTTGTTGGTTCCGATCAATTGTTTCAAAAGAAATTTGACAGCATCTGGGCTGTGTCGTCGGTAGTGTAGAGATGGTCTCACCGATCTGGTCGGAACGACAGTCGTCTAGTTGGGCATTTAGCCATTGATCTGGCATTCGACGGTGCGGCTGAGGCTTGTAGTCTCAGATCTGGTCTGTTGGTGGTGTCTACGGTGTAAAACTGATGGGGTCTGTTGGTGGTGCGATGGGCAGTATTTTTTGGAGAAAATGGCGGTCTGATGATGTGGGGCGGTGTGTTCGTGGGTGGCGGAGGGGTCGGAGCCGCGGTTGTCGCAGATCTGGGAACGGAGGTGCTTGCGAGGGAGAGAGCATCAGCCCATCCTCTCTTCCAACCTCCTTTACGCCTCCCATTTTCTCCCTGTTCCTCTCCCTCACTTCCCTTTTCTGTCTTTCTTTTCCTTTTTCTCTATTCAAATTCTTTTGTCCAATTTAAAACACACCACACAATACACTGCTAACTGACTCACGTACACATACCCGGCACCTACTGCACAGACACACACACAGCTGTACACCACACACATCTCATGTATACTGTATACATACATATATATATATATATTTAATCACTTTATATATATATATATAGACACTTCTATCCACGTAAATCATATATTATACACATATTTAGTTATACATAATCATACTCTTATACCTATTTACGTACACATGTATATTCAATATTAATAACATACATTCACATAATCTAATTTAATTAAATTAAAAGTAAATAAGATTTAAAGAAATTCAAATATTACCTTATCATAAAAAAAAAATTATTTCAAAAATTTCGGATCTTTACAAGAAGAACAAATGCCCAAATATTCTCTATAACGTACTTATAAAAAAAAAAAAATTCTATATAACATGATGACAAAGTGCACAACTCTCATCTAAATTTAAACCTCATTCTCTAAGGCTATCTTTGATAGGCAAGATACTTTTACATGTTAACCATAATATGAAAGCACACTTTGGGATATTCTCCTTAGCCCACACTATATTGAGCTAGCAGTTAACTGAACTATAGGTTCTTATTCCCAAGCAAATGTTGAAGAAATAAATTCTCTCCCTAGTGAAGCTTTATAGCACTTGATCAGGTACAAAGCAACTGGGGACAAAATTACTTGGTAGCTTTCGTAATTTGTTCCAAATAGCATCAGCCATCCGAGGCCACCTCCACTACCTAGTCCTGACACAATTAGCCACTTTCAGATTATAGAAAACTTCATATTCCTCACTAACTGCAGACCAAAAAAACCTCATGCACAGGTTCAAGAGGATGCCAATGGTCGATCTAGAAAAACTTCCTTCTACCATCCCCACACCCACCTTAATATATTGTTTCTTAGTTGTCTGAAACCAAGGAATTTCCTCCAACTCCAATTGCATGAAGCAAGAATTAGAACTTGCCAAATTCACCTACGGTCCTACCCCTAAGATAGTACAAATGAATCCATTTCACCCATAGGCCATCCTTTTTACTACAAATGTTCCACAAATGCCTAGTCATGGTTGAAATATTCCATTCATTAAGATTCTTAATACCTAAAGCACCTTCCTTTAGAGGCTTAAATACCTCAGCCTAAGCTATAGTAACTACATACAACATTTTCAATGTCAGTGTTGGCCCAATATTATTGGTTTTACTATTTTTTTCTCTTTTTCTGTTACCAATATGCACAAGTATAAGTTACCAATAAGATACAAGAATTGCTTAATGATCTTAATTCTCGTACCAGAATCCTTATCAAGTGAAAAAAAATCACTCTTATGCTTTATTTAGTAGTTGAGATGATGAAAGAAAGGAAGGAAGATATAAAACTGTTAACATCTTCTTAGCAGCCAAATGAAGCATTGATGCACATTCAAGGTTTTTCTTCTAACATTAATTTCATAACAAGGATATTCTACTAACTTTTCAAAATTGAAAGAAATCAAAGCTACTTGTCACTAATTTATTTTTTTTCATGACTGTGATTATGGTTAGCATCCAAATCTACAATATGCATACTTTTATTTTCTAAACAGTGTCTTGTTTCCTTAAATAGAATCAACTTGGAAAATGGTTTGTGCACTATAAATGAACAAAAATATTGAAATAGAAACATAAAAAAAAATCCAATGATGGAACAATTTCTTTAACAACCTACTTGAGAAATAATAATATCAAAACTTCATATTCTATAAGTGAAAAAGGCACAAGAGGGGAAGGGAAGAGGAAATCCCATTAGACAGATTGAATTTTGAAATGGCTGAGCTTTATTTTTGTACCATAACGAAGTCTTGGTTCTGATAAAACATTTCAACAGACCTGCTGCTATTTTTGTTGGGAGTGTCATGTTTGCCAGTAATAAAGCAACAGGACCGAGCTCTCCATAAGAAATTGATTCATTTAAAAGATTTTATCAATGGGAGAGAGGGTGAGTAGCTCCTTATATATGACTACCTTCCTAACAGGACCTTCTCTGATCTATTACATGTTTAATGTCCAGTTCATGATTTTCTCTCCAGTTAATTAATTAGTTTATCTGTCTATGTGTTTGTGCATTTGTGTTATATAAGAAACTATATGTACATGCATATATAAGATAGAGATGGATATAGGATGTAAATGAAAGGCTATGTTGTTCTTGATCACAAGTATGATTAACATTCTGAAACTACAATCTCATGTAATTACAGTAGTATCAAATCCTACCACTATTCCAAACTTCGAATGTTTCCTCGAATTTTCGTAGCACTAAATCATATCATTCTTCCAAGCTTCAGATGATGCCTTGTATTTGGATTTAGTAAATTAATTTAGACTCTATCAGCAGCAATTAGCATTCTCCATTAGACCTCATTATACACGTTTTCAGTCAACAAAATCCACTATTGATGCAAAAAAATAAAATGAAACAAAAACATCCACATCCACAATGATAAAAAGTGTCCTAAGAAGAAGATTAAAATGAAAATTTTATATGGAACATGAATAGGACCCTATGTAATTACGTTTTTTTTACCTCTTCCATGTTTTGGTCAACCAACCAGAGCAGGAATCAAAATTGCATCTTTCTACCAGGGAGCAACTAATAACAATGATGGAATTTTGCATAAATTATACATATACTGGTGAATAGGATGAAAGTATCTATATTTGATACAACATATATAGTGTGTGGCTTATATTGAATATTAACTTTTTGATACCATGGAGATACAACAACCTACTTTATTATATTTTGCATTATATATATATATATATTGGTGAATAGAAGTTTAGTAATCTTTTACTAAGGAAATTTGAAAAAGGAAAAGAAAGAACAATAAACAACATAAATTATAAGTGCCGGAGTTGGGGCTATTAGTTACCAATCTCAAACTATAAACACATGTTAAATAAATGGGAAAGACGACTTTTAGAGCAAATTGGCTTCTTCAATGGCATTTTTCAGCCTATATAGAGATTAAATGGGCCATTAATTATCTATTAACATGAAATTGGTAGACATTGCAAACAAAGTTCTTTGATGTATATATAATATAAAGGATAAAAGGACCAACCTTGTCTTCAGATATAATAGGAAGCCTTGCAAGTTGCAATGACAAGGGTTGTAAAGAAACTTAAAAAATGAATAAAACACATGCCTGAATTTGAGCCCGATTTGAAAGAATTTTGTTTTCTTCTTTGTGATTTCAACATCTTCTGTAGCTAAAATGAATTCAAATAATAACAACAGAGCCCTATTGTATATAAAATCCGAAAATGATGTAAATCAATCAAGAATTATTTTTATGAAGATTGTATGCATATATGATATTGATAAATTTAACTCATTATAAAAAAGGGAGTCCATCACCATAAATTTTAAAAATTAGAAATCTCAGTTGTGTTGTCATTTACCAAAACATTACCAAAAAATAATTACATAGAAGAAATGAAGTTACCTTATAAGCAGCTTGAACAAGGCAATTTGTATGGGATGTAAGGGAAGATAGAGAGTTGGAGGGAAGAAGAAAGAAGGTATGTAAAGAAAGGGGGCGAGTTCTGTAGAGACCTGAAAATTGAGGATAAATTTTCCTGTTTTGTCGGTAGGACTGTAATACCCTGACCTAGGACGTGGCACGTAAATCGAGGTAGACCGGGTTGAGTAGTGTAATACCCCAAAAATTCGACATGACTTAGACGACACTTTGACCTAAGAAAAAAAAAATAGGCTCTGTGACATTAATGATCCGAACTAGTTCAAAAAGGAAATAAGCCATAACGAGATTATTTTTCGAAGAGATAAAATAAAATCTAGAATACCAATAATAAATGTTCAAAAAATAATAAACTCGATCAACTGATTATCGGGATAAATAAATGGGACTGATACGAATCATAGTTACAAAAATAAAACAAAAATAATATAAGACACGAACGGGCACCCTAGAGATGGTAAAATAAATAATACTGATATTGAGCCGACTTTATGCCAACTTTACTGACATTTCATAATTAATATTTTATGAAATAAAATATTATTTAATACGGTAAAAGATACCCAACTTAATTTACTGGCATGTTAGAACTTAATGTCTTAAGGAATAAAATATTAATATGGTAAGATATATTACATATATATATATATATATATATATGCACATCATAAAATAACTACACATATGTGTCAACATATAAAAATATATAAATATATGTATGCAGAAAAGAAATGAAAAGAAGCAGAAGCTATGGAATACAGTAGAAGAATTGATAGGGAAATAGAAGGTAGTGGAAACTGAGAAAGTGTTTTAGAGAGTCTTAGAAGAATTAAGAAGCTAGTGGAGGCTGCCATGTGTAGCCGTGTGTGTGTGTCGTGTCTTCCATATGTAAACTTAATAAAAAGAAAAAAAATGGTGATGCAAGTGTGGTGTACAGTAGAAGCTGCCAACAGCCACATGAAAGCCTATGCAAGCTGTAATATATATATATATATATATATATATATAATATTATATATAAAGATCAAAGGAAAGTCAAAGAAATCGGTGATAAGAGAGAGCAGTCGAGAGTGCAGAGAGATGACAGTGCAGGTTGCGTGTAGCAGGTGAGGAAGAAAAGAAAAGAAAAGAAAAGAGAAAGAAAAAGAGCAGAGGAGGCGGTGCAACAAGTGTAGGGTGCAGGAGAGGTTTATATATATGCAAGTGTAGCGTACAATAGGGAAATTGAATGTATGTATGTGTGCGGTTGTGTTGCGGCAGAAGTGGTGAAGGGTCATTGGAGGACCTGTAGTGGTTGCTATTAAAAAGTAGGAGCAGCAGGTGTAGCGTGCCACAAGTGCGAAAATATATAGTTATATATGTGTGTGTTTGTGTGACGGTGGAGCAAAGAAGATGGCTGTGCAGTGGGGGAAATGAAGGGAGTGGAAAAGGGAAGATTTGAGAGAGTTGGGATGTACAAAGCTAGCCACAGGTAGCGGCTGCCACGAGGTTCGGTCCTGGTGATGCCGTAGGGTTAAACCAGGGAGCATAGAGGTGGCAACAAGCAGCAGACTTGGGGGAAATTTGTTGGGCTTGGGTGTGTGTGGTCGGGTTCCATCCCAGCATTTCTGGGATTCAAAATGGATTCTTGGAGCATCAAGGTATGAGCCGTGTCATTTTTTAGCAGATTGGGCGTTCAGTTGGAGGACTTGTGACGAGAGGAAGGATGGTCCGAATGGGAATAAGGATGATGTTTGTAGCCTGGAAATTTACTGCTGTTGTAAATTTTGTGTAGCAGCTCAATCTGTAAATGAGGGCTTGGTTGGTGGTGCTGTGAAGTTAGCCATGGACACTTTGCTATTGAAATAAATTAGTGAAGAAGTTGGGTTTAATTAAAAGGGGAGCTGAAAGGTGGAACAGAGAGGAGTCTGGTAATATAAGGAAGCTAGAAATGGATTTTATTCCGTTTGGTGCTGCAGGGGTGCAAGCAACTCATGCTTTGCAATTTGATGGGTTAGTCTAAAAATGGCTCAAAACAGTTGGGTCTCAATTGGGTTAGACCTTTTAGATGTGTATCGAAAACCCATGTAATTGTTAGCCTAGAGCTATTTTGGAGATATGTAGCTAGGCATGGTTCAGATATTGGTCGTTAGTTGTGTACAACATTTGGAGGAGTTAGACCTCCAGCATATTGCCGAACCAAGAGCAGTTGTTAAATAATGATTGTAGTGCCGGTGGAATATTGATGACAAGCAGACAAGGTTAGACTTAATTATTGTTAGTTATTTCAAATTAGAATAGAACCTTGTGAAATTATAATTGTACCTAGGATTATGGTTAATTATGAATTAACCCGAGGTCTAAATTAATTAGATATAAATTTAATTAATTATAAAAGGGAAATTATTAAAATGACCCTGAGTTGAAAAGTAGTCCAACAGGCTCCGATTAAAATAAAATAATAGTGAATTTTTATTATTTCGAGTATTCCGGACTCAACCGTGGACTTCGATTTATGAAAATAGGTCTCGAGAAGTAAGAACCCATAAAAGTGCAAAATAATCGTTTTGCCTTTTTTAGTACAGATGTCCGAATTGAATTCTGCAAAAGCCTAAATAGACTTTGTTCGACATTCCGAATTCAATGGTAGAGTCTATTCAAGTAAAAGAGATACCAATAGTAAAGAGACATAAAATTTGATCAATAGCATAAATTCATGTAATGATAGACTAAAACATGTTTGTGAATCTTAGGAACACTGAAAGGAAAGGAGAAGGCGGTTTGATATTCTAGACAGATACAGTAAGAGGACTGCGTTATCTCGACTACACAGCGAACACAACTCGGTAAGGTTGAGACAAACACATTCAGGCATGATATTTTGCTAAGTAAGGAATAGGATTAAGTTTAGGAATTATTTCCATGTTGATTTAATGAATCATATGTCTATTTGATGTTAGAAAATCACATAGGGAATGGTTGCTTTGAAACAAAACCTAGAACTGATTATTATGTGTTTATGTGTTCTTTGTTATTCTTTGGGAGTTATGATTTATTTCATGTGCTGGTGTCGTGTGTGATTATGTTTTTGGAGAATTGTTAAGATTGTGAATGTGTGAATCAAGCATGTGTTCAAATTGATTGTTCATGGCATACAGACTTGTGGAAGAATTTTTAAGATTCAAATGATATTGTTGCTTTAGATGTGCTGCATTATTTAAAGCATACCACATGTGTTCGGAAAGAAATGTTTCATTAAGATTGCACTATTGCTGGTGGAACCAAGGCATATTGGCATGGTGTGATTCCTTGAAAGCATAGTGTGGGTTGAGTGTCACGCCCCGAATTTCCACGAACCCAGGGGTGAGTGTAACGAAACTAAAAGAAAATAAAATAAAGGACAATCTAACGGATTCAACCCAACTTACATTCATTTCCTTCAATGTGCATCCATGTAAAGCACAGTCAATAAAAACATTCAACATGTTATTCGGGCTTAAGCCCTACATCAAAAAATATGCCCCTACGGGCCAAATATCCTCCTAATCTCATATCTCCTCCACTCTGTAAGACTTCCTCAAGTTTCAAGTGTCGGGAGTGTCATCTGTAATGTGTTATCCCACGAATGGGTCAGCTCAACTGCTGGTATAATATAATGCCAAAGCAAGGAACAAAATTAAGGGCGCGCATGTGCAAGTATATATTTATGTCTATATTTCATTTAATATCATCATACAATGCACTAGCAATAATCTACATGTCATCCAACTCATTAACATAACTTAAGGCGTGGCATGTGCAAGTGTACATTTATCTCTACATGCATTCTAAATCATCCATGCAATGTGATAACAATAATCCACATGCCTTCCAAATCATTCATACTATGTAATAGCAATAACCCACATGCCATCCAAATTATCCATGCAATGTAATGACAATGCCCATGAAACACCCACACAACTCTATGCCACAACCATGTCAACTCTATGCCATCATGTCAACTCTATGCCATACACCATGCCTCGTTTTTGGAACACATCCGATGGAACCTGAGTACCAATACAATGTCTCATTTTCGGAACACATCTGATGGAAGCTGAGTACCATGTCTCATTTTTGGAACACATTCGATGGAAGCTGAGTACCATGTCTCGTTTTCGGAACACATCCGATGGAAGCTGAATACCATATATGCACGACACCAAGTGCCCAACCTACACTATGCTTTCAATGAATCACACCATGCCAATCAGCCTTGATTCCATCATGTACTAATACAATCCTAATGAAACACTTCCTTCCAACACATGGAATATATTTCGAATAACCCATTCCACTTAAAGTAACCATATCATCGAAATTATAAAACCTCTTCCACATGGAAGTATATACTATATGATCAACGTAAATACATACTCAAGTCATGTGTTTACAATCTGAACAACTCTCCAAAAAAATATAAATCACGTACAACACCAACACATAGGACAAATCATATCTCTACGGGGCAACGAGGAGCATATAAGCAAAGCATCTTATCCACACATGAAGCATGCTTTAGATGATGTATTACACAATAACATTTCGATCTCGAAATCCCTTCATCAAGGGTACATGCTATACATAGTTCATTTAAACGCATACTTTAAGTTACATATGTCATAATTTCAACAATTCTCGAAGAATATAATTCACACATTATGCTAACACATGCGATATACATATAGTCATGATCCACATCCATCACTTACCCAAACTTTCAAAAAGATAATAAGAAACCCATGCGCATATAACCAATCAAACAAACATGTGAATCATTAAGTCAACATGGCAATGCATTCCTAACTTAATCCTATTCCTTACTTAACACAATATATCATACCTGATGGGTTGGTCTCAACCCTAAGAAATCGTACTCGCGGTGTAGCTGAACTACAGTGAAAATGCAGAAGGTCAGAACACCTTCTCCTTGCCTTTCCGCGTTCCTAAAATCATGGAATACAACTCAGTTCAATTGCTACTTGAATTATGCTATTCATCAAATTTTATGTCTTTATTTTATGAGTTTCTAATTTTCCAAAGTAAACTCTACTGTTGAGTCCGAAACGTCGAAGAAAATTGGTTTGGGCCTTCGCAAAATTTAATTTGGACATCCGAGCCAAAAAGGGCAAAACAGTCATTTTGCACTTTCACTGGTTCTCACATCCTGAGACCTCTTTCGCAAATTGGACCACACAGTTGAATTCAAAATGTTTGAGATAATAAAAATTCACTATTTTTTCACTTTAATCGGAATTCGTTCGATTTCTTTTTAACTTAGGGGCGTTTTGGTAATTTTTAAGGTTCCTACGAGTCTTTTATTTTTCGGGACCTCGTCTCATGTCACAGACCTCACCGTTGGTCTCAAGAGGTCTGAGATAGTTAGGATACATATATAACTTGTCTAAATTGGGCTTCGGGCCATTTCGCGACATTTAATTTAATTAGTTAAATAGAATAAAGTGTAATATATATATATATATATATTAATTGCATATTTTGTTGGGTGAGAAATGGGTGGCACGTTGGCAGCGTGCCACCTCCCCCACCACGACCTCTTGAGTTCGAATCTCGGCAGTGACATTCTGTGTAATCCCCCTCCTTTTTTTTTTTTTTTTTCGATTGCTACAGTCCAAACAGTGGACTGTGCCTTAACCTCGGATAGCTTATCCCCAATTCCCATTAAATTCCCAATCCAATTTCTTGGCCCTGTCACCAAACGCCCCCTTCCCCTTTTAATTTAAACATGAAACGACGTAGCTTTGCCCCCCTTATACTCTAAACGGTGTCGCTTCAAGGAGGGAGGAATTGTTCATTGTCCCTCTCGATTTTCCGATCAAGAAACCCTAGGGTTCCGTCGCCATCTCCGGCGACGGCGACCCAACTCCGGCCAAATTTTAATATTTTTTAAATGTCATTTTCTGTAGTTTTTCATAAGTTTTTTATTCCCAGAGTTTGTTTTCCTTTTCATCAATCAGAACCCTTCGAACAGAAGGATTTTCAGTCTAACTCAGCTTTCCGGTGAGCCTCATTTGTGGTGATTTCATCACCATTTTTCCTTTCTTTCTTTCTCTTTTCATCTTTTATGTCCAAGAGGATTAGTTCCTCCTAATGTAAATCAAGTTCTGAGCACAAAAACACACCAACCCGAATTATTTTCTATACCTGTAACTGCCATTTTCTAGTTCGTTTCTAAACCAATTTGAGTGGTTCTTTTTGTAAAATAAACTACATTTCATGCACCCTATAAATAAAATTTAGCATCATGCTTTGAATAAAAAAAAATTAGTAGCTTGTCAAACTCACCTTCTTTCTGGATTCTTTCCTTGTTACAGTGCCTCTCTCCTTCTTCCCCCTTCTCAGTTCACCTCTTGGATTCCTCCCAATGCTCACAATCTCTCAAGCTCGACCCCTCTCTTTCTGATCTCTCTTCTAACTAGTGCACACTTACACATGTACACATTAAACACAACTGCCCCTTTCTCTCTCTATCTGCTTTTTCTCTCTCTTCACGACAGACCTGCCCACCCTCTGAAAACCCTCTTACACACACAACCAGTAGCCCCTTCTTCTGACTTTCTTCCCTACTTTTTCTTTTCTCCCTTTGCATTTAATGTTGCTTGTATTTGTATATTATGTATATGTATATTATATTACACACACAGACACACCAACACAACCGTACACCCACACAGCTCACATGTCTGATGCATACATATATGTATAGTTAATATCATGTATACATATGTATATATATACATATATCCATGTGTAATACACCATATTACATATATACACATACACATGCATATATATATATATATATATATATATCTATACAACACACCTTTCACACACATCTCATAAATAAATAAACAAATAAATAATTAAGTAAATAAAAGTAAAATAATAATAATAAAAAAATTATTCCCTAAAATTTGGGTCTTTACATTGAGCATGTGGTGCTATGCATTATGAGGGTGTATATCTTGTGGTGAAAAACCCAAAATTGGCCATTGCATTAGTGCCCATTATCCAACGGGAGCAATCCGTGAACGGGACATTGGTACTCAAGATCCATTGGAAGTGAATCCGTAAACGAGACATGGGTGTGGCATAGAGTTTGCATGGGTGTGTCACGCATATCTCTTTTGCATTATGTTGATGAATTGGATAGAATGTAGATTATAAATGTACACTTGCACATGTTACGCCTTAATTTTGTTCCTTACATTAACATTATGTCATACCAGTAGTTGCGCTGACCCATTCGTGGGATATCATATTACAGATGACGCTCCCGGCACTTGAGACTTGAGGAAGTTTTGCAGAGTAGAGGAGACATGAACTTATAAGGATAATGGGTCCTTGGGGCATATTTTGTGATGTAAGGGCTTAAGCCCAAATGACATGTAAGATATATTTATTGAATACGCCTTACGTGAGTATATGTTGAAGGAATGAGTGTACGTTTAATTGAATCCATTAAATTGTCTTTCATTTACTTTTCCTATTTTCATTTTGCTCACCCTCGGGTTTGTGAAAATTCGGGGCGTGACAAGTTCTAAATGAATGTGACTAGTGTTTGATTAGAATTTATATGGGCTGCAATGATAAAATTAGCCAACTCATGTTGCAGCAGTTAATGCACTTGAAACACATGAAGCTCCTTGATATATAACGGTTGTAATAATAGAAAACCTTGCAGTCACAAACTTTTTCTCAACAAATTAAAAGGCAGATTTTGTGTTATTGTTCAGTTTTTGATTAGAAGTCATACGGGCCCCAATAATAAAATCAGCCAACTCATGTTATAGTAGTTAATTTCATTGAAACTCATAAAGCTACAGTTACAGACGTTTGTTAGAAAATGAAAAGGCAGATTTTGTGTTATTGTTCAGTTTTTTATTAGAAGGCACACAGGATCCAATGATAAAATCAGCCAACTCATTTTATAGCAGTTAATGCACTTGAAACTCATGAAGCTCCTTGATATTTAATGGTTGTCACAATAGCAGTTCTCGCAGTTATAGACTTTTGATCAGCAGCTGAAAAGATTGATTTCTTCTTAGTTCATCCATGTGCCACTTTTTCGTTTATCAACCATTAAAATAGACTAATAGTAAAATGTGCAGAATGAACACCTCAACTCATTATAAAAGGCAAGATATCATGAACTAACAAATTCTATCTTCTCATTTTTGTAGGCTTGAAAGTGATTGTATAAGAATAAGACACAAAGAATGATATAAGGAGAGCTTACAAATACTATCATCCAAGCGTAAACGTGTAGATGTTTGGATGATATTATAGTTTTGGTATAGATAAGGAACATCCCATACCAAAAAAATTCGTATACATTTTTTTCCAGTTGAATCAAGCATAACAAATTGTGTTTTTTTTCCTCACCTATCAATTGCATATCCAAATCCTTATAATATCTGCAATACAATGTCAAGAACGTACTAAATTCCCCAAACATTGATGAAGTCTTATGGCACAAAATTTTATACAGAAGGCAAATACACTTATAAAAAAAATAAGGAATGCAAATAGAGATCATGATAATGTAATACAAATAGATAAGACAGATCACATCTCATGTTCTAGAATAATCTAAATTGCTTATTAAGAAGTATTTTTTTGAGAGCCACTAATCTACCTAGAGCATTTAAAAAGCTAATTATTTGAGAAAAATAAAATATATATATAAGTTGCAAGAGGCTTAAAACACGAGTCCAAAGATGATGCTTCCTTAATTATTTCATGCATAAAAGTCAAAATGTTCAAGCTTCATACTACTGCCTACCTTTAAACATGAGTACATTGCTTCAATGCATAGGAGACTTCAAACTTAATATCTAGATTATCGGCAAACCTGGCAAAGTTAGGAATTTATTGGCACACCTGGGGGGCTACAACTTGTAGGTTCAAGAAACAGATAAGCTATCAGTGACCTCAGACTATTAACTAATGCATGTATCCTTATCTGGAAAAGAAAACTATGTTGCAGAAAAGGCTCGCTTAAATTTTCTAGGCCTTTTTTATTGCCAAGAATTTGGCTTTGAAAGCCAGATTGCATTGGAATTTTGCTGCCTTTACTAATTTGTTTATAGGAACCCTTCACCAAGATGTAATTGTTGATAATTTTTTATTTTTACAGGCCTTCTTATATGTTTATGTGTACATGTATGTGTGTGTTTATTATGAAGGCATTCATGAACTGAAAAGATGTGTGTTATTCTATAAGCTTACAATTTCAACATCACTATCAGACTTTAATTTGGTTTATAATGGTTATTTGGTCTCCACATCACTACATGGTGGAGGGGGGGAAGGGGGTTCAGCTTATTATGGAAGAAGTTGTGATTTCAGTATAAAATGAAGTTAATATATGTTTGCAGTTAGGTATGAACCTATTTTGTATAAATAATCGTTTTAAGTGTGTAGCCGCATAGGGCTAAAAGCTAATTTTAATTGAATCCAAAACTCATCCAATATTTCTTACAAAATCTAAATGGTACTTTCACTAATATGTGTAGCAGAAGTTAACCAGTAACACAATTTGAAAGTAGGGCTTATGGAGTGGTGAAAGCCAACAGTTTATGGTAAGCCCTCAAATTTTTTGTGTTATACGTTATCAAAGGAAGCCAAAAGGCCATTTTTGGTTTGAACTCCATTTAATTTCATAGACCAATATAAGGAAATAAAAATCTTGAATAGAAAGAGAGACAACACTTCTATGTCAGCTCTTTATATATGGATGTTTGTAGTTGTGGAAGTCTATAGAGAACCTTTAAAGGAAGAAAGGGCAATAAGAAATAAGTTTTCGAGCAGTGGAAGTGTTAACAATATGCAGGCTAGAAACCTGGCTAAACTATCAAAAGCAAGCTTCAGGAAAAGTTGGAAGCACGATAAAAGAGAATTAGTAAGATTATTTAAAGAACTTCATGCCTAAAGTGTATAGAATTAAATTGTAAGATATAATTAATGCATTAAATTTAGCTAGGGGCACCAGTATCAAGTACATCAAAGGGGGTTAAAAGCTCAAAGATGAAGGTATGTCGGGGAGTGGGGAAGAATTGAGAAGCCATGTAGATAAGAGATAAGAGATAAGGGGGAGAGAGCTAGACCGATAGAAGATCTGATAGCGAAAGAAGAAAACAAAGTAGAAATGGAGGAGGTACCTGCATGTCAGTGATTGACAGAAACACAGGTAGGGCCTTTCCCTTTTCTCTTCTCTTTCCATCTTGATGATTCTCTGCTGGTTATCAATGTTATCCCTTTTTTTTTTTTTTTGTATATTCTTCTTCATCTTTTTCTCTTCGATCGTGTCCCCATAGTGTCTCGCCGTGTTGGGAGCATGTCCGAAGTTCTTAAAAAATAAAAAGGAACTTTTGGTTTTCTTCGATAGGCCAGCTTTAGTATTTCTTCAACCATTTTCACACTTTCACCCACGGGAAGATATTACCTGGCTAAAGAAGAAAGCAAAAATATTCTATTAGTTTAAAGAAAGCAAAAATATTCTATTAGTTCAAAGCCAAAAAAGATTTGTAACATGAAAATAGATATATATACACACACACACATACATACTAAGTTATATAATACAAGAGGCATTGCTGATTTGTGCAATGGTAAGGCTATAACAATTACAAAAACAATACATATTGAAGATAACCTTGAGTTGATTTTATACCTTCTTTTACATTGTTCCTAAAAAATAAAATAAATAAATAAAAAGAAAGGTTTGCTCACTATACATATGGTGCGAAAAAGCTATTGGGCTGCCTTGTAGAAATCCAAAATGCTAGTAAGCTTCCTAATAACAAAGAAACCATCCCTAGAAGTTCAAGTTTTAGTGATTGCTAAGCTAAAAGCTCTTAGTTTCAGCCATCAGACACTTTTTCCATGGACAATTCCATGTTGAGGTTTAAGGATTTGTAAATAAGATGTATGTCAACTACTATGGGTAGAGTCAAGGAACTAAAGAATTTCAACTTGAAAACCAGAATAGTTCCTACTAAAGAAGTCATGAATGCGTGGAAACAAAGGCAACTCCACAGAGCACTAAATATGCCACCCAAAAAATAGTTTTTTTTTTTTTTAATGTAGACACAAGTATCAATAAGAATGTTGTTGCCGTTTTTGCCGTGGAAGGAGTTTACAAGTAGGCCATAAACGTCAAAGGCCATAATGGAAAGCAACATAATCATAAGTTTATTGTCAGATGGGAGTTTCAATCATAAAATATAATACGTGTAATACCCTGACCCAGAATCTGACACGTAAATTGAGGTAGACTCGGTCAAGTACACATAAACTGAGATAAGTCGGGTCAAGTAGCGTAATACCAGTTGTAACCGAACATGAGTTCTGAAATAAATAAAATAAATTCAATTAAGTCCAAAGAGTCAAATAATAAAACTGAGTTTTGACCAAACAATGAACATAATATCAAAAGTAAATCGAGACTGATTCAGACCAAGAATAATATATTCCAAAATATACCCGAAGCATCGCAATGAGTAATATACAGTAATAGGCACGTAGTTCGAGACGAACAGTGAGAGTCATAAATGAAGTAATTGCGATATTAAATATACGAGAATTGAATTATAAGCAATCCCCAGTACCCAGCAGTACCGTATAATAAAACTCGAGCGGTACGAAGAATCGTGTACGTAGGCCAGTACATGCCTCGATATACATGCACAGTGCATTTTAATAAATACAAGAATATATATATATATATATATATGAGATAATATATATATGTATATATAAATGTAATTATAAAAAATATATATGCAAGTATAAATATATATACGGTTATGTATATATATATATATATTTTATTAAATATATGTACTAGTATAAATGTGTGTATATATATATATATAATGCATGTTTTAAACAGTATGTAATGGAAAGAAGACAGAATATAATAAAAATTAAAATGCATATGCAGGGAGAGGAGGTAAAACCTTCCATAAGGGGATGGGAGAATAATGCAATAAATATTGGGATAAAACTGAATTGTATATAAAGAAATTAAACTTACAACTGTATGAGGCAATTAAGCCAAACTGTATGAAAGAAGAAAGGGGAGAAAGAAGAGGGGATACATGAGTGAATTGAGAGAAGACATATGTACTCTCTGAATTCTTTTAACTGAAAACTTGAATACTAAAACAACAACTTGCTGAATGTTGGAGAAGAGGCATCATTATATAGGGAGAGGACGCCTTGGATGTTGAGAAAGCAGACGGGATTCCCGATGGAAAATTCGGAAAGCAGAATGCTGTTGCTGTACAAAAAGTGACTTTTCACTGTAGATGAATATTACTGTTCACACTTTTTACTGTTTATGAATAGTAATTTGTCTGGTGCCGACAAAATTCTTTATTGGATGCTGTATGATACTTTAGATGGTCCTGAATGGGTCAAAATCATCATCTAAAGCAAAAGAGTCTTGACTATATTCATATGGATCGAAGTTTTCGTCAAGTGTTGGATGGCTGGATTCTGCATCTGAAGTGGTCACTGGATCATCACCCATTTGAGTGACACGAATCATGAGCTGTCTGGCAAGTTCTTTCAGCTCGTCTCTGGATTGGCCTTGCAATAGGTCAGGTAAAGAAGAGGATGACTCTGTCTTATGTGCAATGGGTTCATTAATGGATGCCATGACTGGATGTGGATGGTCCTTCATGATGAAATGGATAAACTTATCAGGGACTAGTTTATCCCACCATTTGACTGAAAATTCTTGGATGACTGTATGGTTGTTAACTGCATAGTTCCATTTAATTATCCAAGGGATACGGTATTTGCTACACATGTGAACAATGATGGGGAACTGTTCTGTATGAGAATCCTTTTTATACATTAAATTTAAATGGTTCATGGCTGTCAGAAGAGAGCTTGGAAGAACGTTTGGGACTAGACCAAACTTATTCCACCATTCTGCGAACCATGAGGGGATGAGGCTTCTAAATTTAAGATCAAACATAAGGAACCATGAATGATCTTTCTTTTCGTTCTGGATGAGAAGGGATTTACTAAATGCTTCAATATAGTCATAGTATGAGTACTGGACAGAAGAGTTGGGGATGGATCTAAGTAGGGAGGGATGAGAACCCCAAGACTTTTCCTGAATGAAGTTGACTATAATGAATTTTTGATATAGGATGATGGATGGGTCCTGTTTACTCTAAATGTCTTCAAATCGTACAGAGCCTGAATGAATAAGAATGGCTTTGTACCATTTGACAGATTTTGAAGGATGGTGAGGAATGAAATGCCACTCAGGAGGGAAGTATGAAGTGGCTAGAGTCCATGGATCAAGAGAAGGACTCTTTGGTGGTTCGATGAAGAAGATGTTTACTGCATAAGACTTCTTAAAGTATGGAGAAGAAGGAGTCTTGAGTGTACTGGATAGGAGAATCTGAGCCTTTGGAATATTAAAAGGATCAGCAATTGCATATGGACTGGAGGGAATAGTTGCAAGAGCTGTACTGTATGTAGGTTGACTGGATAGGCTAAAACTAGGTCTAGGAAGACTGTAATTTGGACGGAGGATGGAACCAAGAACAGCGAAGTTGTTTCTTTGGGGAAGAGGAGAAGAAATAGATTGTATGGGTGCAGGGGTTCGAAGGACCAAAGCACTGGAGCTAACTGGTGTCTGGATGTTTCCCTGAGGGGAAGACTGTTTGAACTTGTCCTTTCTCCTGCTCATTTTTGGGCTGTAAAAATTCACGAGTGAGAAAGTCAGGAATGCTGTTGGATGCACCAGGGATGTACTGTATATCAAAATCGAAAACAGATAAAATAGCTTGCCAGCGTGCAAAAATCTGTTTGGATGCAATGTTTTTAACATCTTTGTCCAAAATATGTTTAGCACTTTTGCATTCAATTTTTACCAAAAATTTTTGATTTAATAAATCGGATTGAAATTTGGATATGCATAAAACAAGAGATAAAATTTCTCGTTTAATAGTACTATAATTTAACTGAGTTGAATTCCAAATTCTTGAAGGATAACAGATAATCTATTTGGGGGAATCTGGAGCTGTACATTGACTAAGAATGCCGCCATAACCAATGTCGAAGGCATCAGTCTGAACAATTTTGAATGCAGAGGGAGAAGGAATACCAAGACAAGGAAGAGTCTTGACATAATGCTTAACTTGTTGAACAATGGCTATATGAGTAGGAGTCCAAGGAGATGGATTACTGCGAAGACGATCAAAGAGTAATTTACACTGAGACCGAAGATTTGGATAAAAATCAGATATATAAATAAGAGATCCTAGAAAACGCTGTAATTGGGTTTTCTCTAAGATCTGGTCGGGGAATTTGTCTAGAAATTGTATGGATCTTTGGATTGGTTTAATCTGGCCATGAGAAATGTCAAAACCTAAGAATCGTATGGATGATTGGAATAACTTAAGTTTATTGGATGAAAGAACAAGACCATTTTTCTTGATCACATTGAGGAATGAATGTAAATGTTTCCAATGTTGATCAATAAAATCAGAGAAGATGAGGACATCATCTATGTATACAATGATATGACTGGAGTATGGATTGAATATGTCATTCATGACATTCTGGAATTCACTAGGTGCATTCTTAAGACCGAATGGCATTACATTCCACTCATAATGACCAAAGGGAGTGGTGAATGCGGTTTTGTATCTATCTGAGTCATGAATCTGGATTTGCCAAAATCTTGATTTCATGTCGAATTTAATAAAGATGGTTGCTGTATGAAGCCTATTAATCAAGTCTCTTTTGTTAGGGATTGGAAACCTAATCCATTCGAGGACTTTATTTAATAGCTTATAATTGATGACTAAATGAGGGACACCACGTTCGATTTCAGCATTTTTGTTGACATAAAATGCTAAACAAGACCATGGAGATTTGGATGAATGGATGATTTGCTTTTGAAGCAATTGATTTATTTCTGTATGACAAAGTTCCATTAAAGCTTGACTCATTTGGATTAGTTTGGCTTTAGTAGGGATGTTTTTCTCACTAAAATCTTTGACATAAAGAAGGCGAACAACATGTTGTTTCCTATGCCAAAATGCTGTAGGAAGTTCAGAACAAACTTTTTGTTTAAGAAGGAATTCAAACTGTTGAATGGCTAACTGGAGAGAAGGTTTACGAAGCTATTGTTCTGTTTTCTTGTATTGGATTTCTGCTAAAAGGAAATCAACATGGGACTTCTTCTTAGAGAGAAGATTGACTGTACTTTTGATAGAAAGATCCTAGAGAGAGTGAATTTCTCTAGACTGAGGATTTCTAATAAATTTAAACTGGACTGTTTGGCCTAATGGTGTGGTTGTAAGGCCTTCACTGTCTGTGGTAAATGGATAAAGAAGACACATGAAAAGATTACCAAGGATGACTTCGTCTGACATGTTTTTGATGAGAACAAAGGGGGTTTTGAAACAAACTTTATCTTGACACACATGTGCATCAGATAATTTGTATTGAATGTTCATACTGGTACCATTAGCGGAATGAAGACGCTCATGGGTTTTTTTAAAGTATTTGGTCAGAACGAGACCTTCTTGGATACATTTAAGATCTGTACCTGAATCAATAAGAGCGATTGTTTCAAGCTCAAATTCTTTACAAATGATGATCTTGACTGGACATCTCTATTTTTAGAAGTCAATCCTAGTGATGGTATCTAGGAATTTGTTATGGTTTTCGTATGAATCTACAGAGGGAATTTCCTTATTCTTGGGTGAAGGAGATTGGTCTGCAAAAATATTAATATCGTATGGATGAGGATAAAGAAGATGAGTTTCTACTTTCTGATCTAATGAATCGTGCTGGATTTGTAAAGACTGGATGAGTTGGTTTAACCTAGAAATTTCTTTCTTGGTTTGTTTAACTTCTGAATGTAGATCTTGAATGGTTACTGGTTTGGATGGAGTAAATCTATCAAAGATTTTGTCAATCTGGATAGGGGGTTTGGATGGAATAATTGGGAAGGTAGATTTGGATGTTTCAGTTCCTAAAGATTGTTGCCATTGGTTTAGGTACTGAGATTTGAGATCTAGATTTTCAACATTGGTGATGAGATCAAGGATGAGTTGTTGTTCCTTACTAAGGACGTTAACTGTTTCACAGCAAGTGCGATTACAGTTGTCTGAACATCCTAATTTAACTGGAGGAGAGTCCGAATGACGATGAGAAGAATGATTAGAAGAATGATCTAACTGGTCTATTTCATTTTCATCGTTATCTGAACTGTATGTTGAAGAAGAACTACTAGATGGCTCACTATCCGTGTTTCTAAGAGCTAGGACTTTGAATAGTTCTTGCTTTTGTTCTTGGGAGACTTGAAGAGCGTTGATGAGCAGCTTAACCCTACAGTCTGACCGGAAATGACTTGGTTTTCCGCATTTGAAGCAAACATCAGATGATGTGGCTTTGCGGGTGGTCTTACTTGTGGATGTCCGTTTCCTACGGTTGGTTTTGTAGTACTTACGGGTTTGTTTGTTGTTGGATTCACCTTGGTGGTGAGTTTTTCTGGATTTGTGACTATGGCGATGGCCATGGGAATGACTCTTATGTTTTCTGTGAGATCTATGATGACTTTCTGGATGATACCTGGAAGATCTTTGTTTGGAAGGAGCAATGGATGGTAAACCATTTTGGACGCAGAAATTGCCTAATTCTTATTTGGATTTTCTTTTGTCTCTGGATTCTTGGTTTCTAAGTTTCATGTCTATGCACATCCGCATACCTTCCTTGCGAACAATGCATATAATATCACCGTATGTGAGACTGGGATAGTCTAAAGTTCCTGTATCTTTGCTAAGATGTTCCCTAATCTTATGAGCAAAAAGACTGGGAAGACCGTTGATGAATTTTTCTTTCCAGAATGGTGAGTCACTATCATTTCTGAGCATGAATTTGTTGCAGAAAACTTCTGCATACCATTCATAGTCACTAAGGGTTGGACAACGAAGGTTGGTTAGTTGATCATGGATCCTAGCGGTTGCATGACTAGGAGTTCCTATGAAATGTTTGGTAATAGTGTATATGAGGGTGTTGACTCCATCAGGTTCTACTTGACCTATTGTTTCATCGAAAATGGGGAGGCCTTCTGGGTCACGTTTGACAGCATGAATGATAGAATCTCTAGTTTCCTAAGTGGGGTGATTTTCCCACCATGTGAGAAGTTTTCCTATGAAACCTAGAGTTAACTGGATGACGACATCATTTTGAGAGGTTTCATTTCTCTCTATGTAAAAATTGGCAGTCATAGCCATGTGTCGAAGTTTGTTAATGATTTCTTGTTCTGAATGACCATCTATGTTCCATTCATAGAGGCGATCGGATGAGACAGAAAATTGGTTGTGATTCTCCATTTGAAGATCTGGGGGAATAGGACGGCTGTACCTATTGGTTGTGATATTGGTTGGGGGATTGAAGTATGGACGATGGGTTTTATTGACTGAAAGATCCTAAAGTTGGTCTAAGAATTTTGGATGTTCTAAAGTGGGATTGGAAATAGTACAGGTTTCATCATCAGTTGATGAATCTGATGTATTAGAGGGAGTAGCTTTTTCTACTACTGTTATTGTATGAGAAGAACTTGTTTCTTGTTTAACTGGATTTTTAAGTTCTTGAAGCATTTTCTGGATCTGTTCTAAGGCATTGGTGTCGTTAGGATGAGATTTTCTAACTTCGGGTAACTTAACTAATGGTTTTTTAATTGAAGAATTGGATGCAGATTGGGAGGTAATAGCTGGATGTTTATCTATTATGGTTTCAATCTTATCTAACTGTTTGGCTAATGTGACTAGGCACTGGTTTGTATAGTTGTTTTGTTCCATGATTTTTCTGGATGATTGAGATGTATGTTCGTCCGGTGTAGGAGTTTTGTATAGGGAGGCTACTATGTGTGATCCTAGCCGTTCGATAAGGATAGTTCCTACCGGGGGATGAGAAGAAGAGATGGTAGATTGGTCTTCCTTAATCCATCGAGTTTTGGTTAAAGGTTGACACTGATCTGGACGATTGTAGAAATTCTCAAAATAATCAAAGAAAAGAAATGTGCACGACGTTGAATTATGAAGATTTTCCATGAATTGAAAATGTCTAACTTTTGTTCCTTTGTATGAGTTGTACGATAATGAGCACGTTTGGCATCATTATGGGGAGAAGAAAACTCATCTTCGAGGAACTGCATGTTAGGGACGAACGCTTTACTGAGTGTATTGAGTTCATGTGGAATTGGTGGTTGAGGTTGATGATGGGGAGTTTGAGGAGTCTCGAAATCAGATGGACTAGGAGAAGTAACCGATTCCTCATCATCTAAGACTTGAGATTGGGCTGTATAGCATGGAGTAGCAACTTGATCATTTAACTTTAAACCGTGAAGATCCAAGTTTAAATCACGTCGTTGCCTTGGAATGAGTTTTTCAGATCTGGGAGTAGAAAGTGCAGATCTGGATTGGATGATAGGTGGAATGATTGGTGGAGGAATTTGAAACCGTTGGTTATCAAAACTAATCCTAACATTTCCATCTTGGAGTTGTTGGATGAATTCTACATTGGTTTCACTATGTTAGGGAAGTGGATGATTTTCATTTGTTATGGTCCAAGAAGCAGGAAAGGTAACATCAGACCATTGGATCTGCCTTAGGACTTCAATGTTAGATCCTTCAGCATATGACTGAATGAGCATGGTTTTGTCTTTAAGACTACGTTTGAGGGCAAGTGCATTCAAATTAGTTTTGAAACACTTATAGTAAATCCTGTAGACTAATGCTAACTGTTTTGATCCTTCTAGCATGTTAAGGCTAGAGGTTTGTATGTGAAGAGTGAGAGCTTTCAGGAGATGGGTATCCTGAAGATTAATGGTAAAATCTAGATAACAATCAAAGTGGACTGGACCTTGATTCATGGGAGATTCTAAGAGACCTAAGAGACTATCATGCCACTGGATGTGTCTGGCATCTCTAAGGGCTATTAGGACTGAGGCGTTGAGACCTCTGCAGATAAGACGATTGATACCAACTTGTACCAAACCAATATGGATGAAATTGTATCCACTTTTGATGTGCTCACGGATGGTTGTTGGACTGAATAACTGATGTATGATTTGGTCTTTAGTAAGAGCGTAGGTATGTTCTACGGTCTTAACATTAAGAGAACTGGAGAATGCTTTGGATTTAAGCCATGAGGAGGATGAATGGTAGATCTGGTTAACAGGGACCTTAGGGATGCTCCAATTCCTAAGGGATTGTTCCTGATTTTCTAGATCTAAATGGAAGTCTTCACTGTTTACTGTATCTAAGAGATCTGGAAGAGAAGAAGCAAAAAAAGAGGAAGAAGAAGATGATTTGGATCTGAATAACTTATTCATGACTGCTGTAATTGGTTGGACTAGACAAAGTTTTACTGAGTCTTAACTTTGAATAACTGTATGGTTCATGGTCGTCTTTCCTAGAATGTATGGGACGGTATCTGGAGACTGGTCAGCTGGTCTTGACATACCCCTAACTAACATACCTTACCTAAGCCATTAGCAACCCTTTATCCTGTGGCCCTAAATGCTCTCTTAGCTTGGCGGGACTTACGGCGGACATAAGGTCTGTGGACTTCCTGGAAGGTGTAGGTCTAGGTGCAGGGACTAGACAGGCTCAAAGATAGGCAAGCCATACATTAACAAGGCAGAGGGAAGATGAACCTAACAGGTAAGCAAAGAAAGAAGTGTAAAACTATATGTAGTTTGAATAATTACAACTGTGATGAATAGTATCATTCAGTTGCCATTATCACCGTGAATGTTGATCACTACAAAGATGTAGATTGTTTCAACAAGAATGGATCACTAATTGGCTCTGATACCAAAAGGGGAATCACAACCAATTTTCTGTCTCATCCGATTGCCTCTATGAATGGAACATAGATGGTCATTCAGAACAAGAAATCATTAACAAACTTCGACACATGGCTATGACTGCCAATTTTTACATAAAGAGAAATGGAACCTCTCAAAATGATGTCGTCATCTAGTTAACTCTAGGTTTCACAAGAAAACTTCTCACATGGTGGGAAAATCACCTCACTCAGGAAACCAGAGATTCTATCATTCATGCTGTCAAACGTGACCCAGAAGGCCTCCCCGTTTTCGATGAAACAATAGGTTGAGCAGAACCTGATGGAGTCAACACCCTCATATACACTATTACCAAACATTTCATAGGAACTCCTAGTCATGTAACCGCTAGGATCCATGATCAACTAACCAACCTTCGTTGTCCAACCCTTAGTGACTTTGAAGGCAGCATGTTTTAAACAGTATGTAATGGAAAGAAGACAGAATATAATAAAAATTAAAATGCATATGCAGGGAGAGGAGGTAAAACTGAATTGTATATAAAGAAATTAAACTTACAACTGTATGAGGAAATTAAGCCAAACTGTATGAAAGAAGAAATGGGAGAAAGAAGAGGGGATACATGAGTGAATTGAGAGAAGACATATATACTCTCTGAATTCTTTTAACTGAAAACTTGATCCATGCCACGTAATAGCAATAATCCACATGCCATCTATATTATCCATGCAATATAGTGACAATGCCCATGAAACACCCACACCACTTTATGCCACAACCATGTCAAATCTATGCCATGTCCATGTCTCGTTTTCAGAACACATCCGATGGAAGCTGAGTCAAATCTATGCCATGTCCATGTCTCATTTTCAGAACACATCTGATGGAAGCTGAGTACCTTATCTCGTTTTCAGAACACATCTGATGGAAGTTGAGTACCATATTTAGCACCACGTGCTCAACCCACACTATGCTTTCAATGCCTCACACTATGCTAGTATGCCTTGATTCCACCATGCAATGACACAATCTCATACAAGCAATTTACTAACACATGGAGCATACTTTTAAACAATGTATTCCACTTAAAGCAATCATAACATCTGAATAACAAAACCTCTTCCACATGAATGTATGCAATGCATGATCAACGAAAATACATACTCAAGCCATGTGTTCACAATCTTAACAACCCTCCAAAAATATAAATTACGTACAACCCAACACATAGAATAAATCATATCTCTATGAAGCAGCAAAAAGCACATAAGTAACGTAAACAATCAACTCAAGATTTCTTTTTGAAGCAACATTCCTTATGTGATTTTCTGACATTAAACAAATAAATAGATGATCCATTCAATCAACATGCAAATCATTCCTAAACTTAATTCTATTTCTTACTTAGCACAATATATCGTACCTGACGGGTTGTCTCAACCCTAAGGAGTCGTACTTGTGGCGTAGTGGACTAGCTGTGGAAATGTAGAAAGTCAGACTGTCTTCTCTTTGCCTTTTCGTGTTTTTAAAATCATGAAATACAATTCAATTCATGTGTTACTTGAATTCTGATATTCATAAAATTTTATGTCTTTATTTCATGAATTTCAATTTTGCTGAATTACACTCTACTTTTGAGTCCGAAACGTCGAAGAAAATAAGTTTAGGCCTTCGCGGATTTTAATTTGGATGTTCGGCTAACAAGGGCAAAACTGTCATTTTGTACTCTTACAGGTTCCCATTTCCTGAGACCTCTCCTCATAAATCGGACTCCACGGTTGAGTTCGGAATGCTCGAAATAATACGATTTCACTATTTGTTTACTCAAATCGGGGTCTGTCAGACAGTGTTTTGACTCAGGGGTATTTTGATAATTTTTAAGGGTTCTACGGGTCTTTTATTTTTTGGGACCTCGTGTCACATCACAGACCTCACCGTTGGCCTTAGGAGGTCCAAAATAGTTATAAAACATATAAGGCTTGTCTCATTTGGGCTTCGGGCCATTTCGGAGCATTTAATTTAATTAAATATATTTAATTTGAAAAATTGAATGAAGTATAATATATATATTTATTTGTTGCATAAAAAGGACACTGGGATTGTCCTGTCCAAACGGTTCACGCGCCTCAACCCTACGCGCCCCACCCTGTTTCGATTCTCAGCAGCCGCAAACCCCATTTTTTTTTTTAATTCTTTTTCTTTTTCATTTTAACCAATTGGGCCCCAAACCATCCAAGTAACCCAGGCCCAATTTCCCTTTAAAACCCACACGGCCTACACCTTTTAAAACCCACCCAAGCCCTAATCAAAAAACTAAAACAAGCCCAAACACTAACCCAGGCACCCCATTCGACCTTCCCGATCTCCCGACCGATCTTCGGTCGTCTTCCCCGACTTGAAATTCCGACTGGTCGCCGAAAAACCGCGACCACTCCTCATTTTCCTCTCCATTTTCACGTCCAAATCTCTTTATTTTTATACCAAAATAAATCTGGAACCTTAAGCAATAAATTAGAGTATCTTTCAGCCCCAACCTAACCGATTTTCTCAGCATATAGTTTCATTTTTTTTCCGGCCAAAACCCAGTTTCTGGCCAACTGGTTTCTTCTACATTTCATGGCTGTTTTCAACCGTTTTCAACTCCATTTTAAATCCATAATTTTCCTTGCACCTAAGAGGAACACTTCCTCATGAAAATAACTAAGCTTCATGCATTAAAACTCATCAAAACCGAATTTATTGTTAAACCTACAACTACTTTTTTCTCTTTCGATTTTCAACTATTTTTCTTGTTTCTTTTTGTGTTTTGCTCCATTTTTAATGCTTGACAGGATCTAATAATTCAAAGCTAACAATATACTTAAAACTTGGAAAAACAGAATAGGATATGGCTTACCAACTCATCGGTTTTTCTCTCTGGTTGCAAGTTCTATCTTCTCTCTTGTTTCCGGCCCCTGATCCAAGCTCCAAGACTTCTTTCCCCCTTTCTAGAACTTCCCTCTCTCTCTCTCTCTCTCTCTCTCTCTCTCTCTATCTCTCTTTCTTTTTGGTTTTCTTCCTAACCCAACTGGACACCCAAATACATATTTACACATATACCTACACGCCATTCCACAGGCAGCTAGGTCACCTCAGCCCACTTCTTCTGACTTCCTTTCTCACTGATCCAGCCACCCCTCCTTCACATTAGCAGCCCATTTCTCTCTTTTCCATCAATTTTGCATTTAATGTAAAGTTGACCTTGGTTGTATATTATATATATATATACATATATTATATCATGCACACTTTCACACTGTTGCATGCACGGCAGTCCACACACACACACCCGGTTGCCCACAACCTGATATATATATATATATATATATAACTATCTTTATATATACACACTTAAACCATAACACACACATGCATGCATATAACACATCACTCATATGTATACATGCACACACATTTAAATTAATTAATTAATAATAATAATAATAATAATAATAATAATAATAATAATAATAATAATAACAATAAAAAAAAAATTTCATGTCATTACATACGGTGGGTTTGTTGAGAGAAACTAGAGGAGGTAAGAAGAAGAGGTAGAACCTGAGAGCAGTTAGGAGGTTGAGAGGTCTAAAAAGTTGAAGTAGAAAAGGGAGGAAAGAACTGCACCAAGAGAAAAATCAGAAAATAGGTACGTAAACTTAAATCCATTTTTTTTTTATTTAAAGCATGAGAGTTTGGTTTAATGATAGGGTCTTGTAGAGGATGTAAAATGGAATTTAATGCAAAAAGAATTAACTAAAATGGTGGAAAAATGAAGGAGTCATGGTTAGTTACAGGTATAGGGGAATAATTCAGGTTCCATGGGTTTTTGCTTCAAACTTTGTTTAAATGGGATGAAAACACTCTTCTCAAGTGCAGAAAACCAATGGGGGTGGTTTGGGCTAAAAACAGTAAAGGAACAAGCGTAAAACCAAAAAGAAATACTTGGCTGAAAAATCGGCTGGAGAGGTTTGACTCCCTATTCGTGAAAATTGGGAGGTGTTTGATGGAAACTAGGGTTAGGGTTGAAATCCTTGAGAGAGTAGGAATAGAACGGCATTGAAAACAAGGTTGAAAATGGCCGAAAAAAGTTGGCCGTCGCCGAAAGGGGCGACTGGAACCCTACTGTAGCTCTGTCGAAAAATCAGGGAAGAAGGAACTGTTTGGGCCTTGGGTCTAGGCCACGGGTCGGGTCGGGTTAGATCCGACCCACCCGCATATGTTGGATACATGTTATAAGTTAAAAGGGCGATTGGGGGTGTTTGACTACGGGTTTAAGAAATTAAATTGAAATTAAACTTGGGGATAGGGATATCTTATCCCAGTTTTGAGGGTTAGCCACTGTTTGGCTATTCGGATTGAGAATAGTAGAAATCAGAGATTCTGATTTAACCCCACGACTTTTGAAAATTAAAAAGTGACCCCCAAAAATCTTAATTATTATAATTAGACCCCCATAATAAAATATTAATTTAATTAATTAATTAAAAATAAAGGAAAATTAAAAAAATGCCAATGATTTAGAAAGCAATCAAACGAACTTCGATTAAAGTAAACGAATAGTGAATTTTTATTATTTTGAGTATTTTGGACTCAACCGTGAAGTCCGATTTGTGAAAAGAGGTATCGAGAAGTAAGAACCCGTAAAATTATAAAATGACCGTTTTGCCCTTTTTAGCCCGGATATCCAAATTGAATTCTGCGAAAGCCTAAACCGACTTTGTTCGACGTTCCGGACTAATGGTAGAGTCTATTTTAGTAAAATAGAAAATCATGAAATAAAATCATAAAATTTGATGAATAGCATAATTCAAGTAGCAATAGATTGAGTTATATTTCATGATTTTTAGGAACACTGACAAGAAAGGAGAAGGCGGTTTGACCTTCTACATTCTCACTGTTTGGTTCGACTCCACAACGGACACGACTCCCAAGGGTTGAGAAAAACCCTTCTAGGTATGATATTTTGCTAAGGAATAAGATTACGTTTAGGAATGATTTGCATGTTGATTGAATGAATCATATGTTTATTTGATGTTAGACGATCAAATAGGGAATGGTTGCTTTGAAACAAACCTAGAGTTGATTGTTTATGTGCTTGGGTGTTCTTTGTTGTTCTTTGGAGTTATGATTTGTTCTATGTGTTAGTGTTTTACATGATTTATGTTCTTGGAGAGTTATTAAGATTGTGAATGTGTGATTTGAGTACGTGTTTAAATTGATTATATATAGCATACATACATGTGGAAGAGGTTTGGTGATTCAAATATTATTGTTGCTTTAAGTGGAATGCGTTATTTAAAGCATGCTCCATGTGTTGGTAAAATGCTTCATTAAGACTGCATGATTGCATGGTGGAATCAAGGCATATTGGCATGGTGTAATTCTTGAAAGCATAGTGTGGGTTGAGCACGAGGTGCTAGTGCATTATGAGGGTGTAGATCCTGTGGTGAAAACCCTAAAATTGGCCATTGCATTGGTGCCCAGAATCCAACGGATGTGTTCCGTGAACGGGTGTTGGTACTCAGGGTCCATCGGATGTGTTATGAAAACTAGATAGGTGTGGCATAGAGTTGCATGAGTGTGTCACACATATTTTCATAACATAGCATTAAGAAATTTATAGATGTGGTGTAGAGTTTGTATGAATGCGTTATGAATCTTGTCAGTACATGGTATGGATGAATTGGATGACATGTAGATATAACTGTACACTTACACATGCTACACCTTAATTTTGTTCCTTGCATTAGCATTGTATTATACCAGTAGTTGAGTTGACCCATTCGTGGGATACCATATTACAAATGACGCCCCTGGTACATGAGGTTTGATGAGATCTTGAGAAAAAGAAGGAAAAATGATTTAGAAGTGTATTTGGCCCTTGGGGCACGTTTTGAGATGTAAGGGCTTAAGCCCAAATGCCATGAACTATATGTTTATCGAATGTACTTTATGTGAAGGAGAATGAATGCATGTTTAATTGAATCCATTTAAATCCAAAATAATGAAATTTTAACTCTAAGGGTTATATACTAAAGGGGCAAAATGACATTTTTGCCCTTAATGAATTAGAGCCCCGTTACACTACAACCCGTCCCGAAACGCCTCAATTCGACATTTTGTTTTAACCAAAGTTCTTAAAATTATTTTCAATAAAAACTTTTTTAAAAAATTATTTTTGCCTATGGCCGGGTTTGGTCAGGTTCCACCCGGGTCACCTAGGATGCCCTTTTGGTCCTATTTTTGAAACTGTCTCTGAATAGGCTCAAAGTTTTACAGGAGGTGTATTTTTACATTTTAAGCATGTTTATCTTCTATGACATACTCAAAATATGCTTCTAAACATGACTTATAGCTAAATGATGCATATGTAGTGCCCTACCATCAAAAACAAAAAATTTATCCTCATTTTTCAGATCTCTACATCCTTCCCCTCTTAAAGAAATTTCATCCCAAAATCTTGAAATGTACCTCTATGAACAAACAACTTTGGATACCTAATGCGGACTTCAGCCTCATGCTCCCAAATGGCCTCCTCGACTCCGTGATGGCTCCAAAGAACCTTGACCAAAGGGATGGTCTTGCCTCACAAAACCTAGTCCATTGAGTCCAATATCTCTACAGGCCTCTCATCATATGAAACATCACCCTCCATTTAAAGATCTACCTAATCTAGTATATGTGAAGGGTCAGGCTCGTACTTCCTCAACATCGACACATGAAAGACACCATGAACCCCAGATAACTGTGGCGGTAATGCCAGCTTATAGGCCACCTCACCAACCTTCCCAAGGATCTCAAATGGGCTTATAAACCACAACGACAGTTTCTCGCTACTGCCCAAATCTCCCCAATCCCCGCCGTGGGGCTACTTTGAGGAACATATGTCCCCGAACATCAAATGATAGAGGTCACCGCCTCCTGTCCACATAACTATTCTGGAGGCTCTGTGCTGTCAACATATGCTGTCTAATCACTTGTATCTTCTTCGTGGTCTCACAGACTATGTCAGGCCCTAAAACAGCTGTTTCCCCTACCTTATAGTCCAACACATCGGTGAACGACATAGGTCTACCATACAACGCCTCAAAAGGTGCTATCTCAATACTAGACTGATAATTATTGTTGTAGGCAAACTTTACCAGAGCAAGTTGATCTTCCCAACTACCCTTGAAATCCATAACACAGGCCCTAAGCATATCCTAAAGGATCTGAATAGTATGCTCTGACTGACCGTCAGTCTGAGGATGGAAAGCAGTACTAAACAGTAGCTGAGTCCCCAAGGCTGTTTGAAGACTCTGCCAAAACCATGTAGTGAAACGTGGGTGTCTAGTCTGAAACAATGGAAATAAGAATCCCATGTAGTCGTACTATCTCTCGGATATACAACCTACTGAGAACATCCACCGAATCAGTTGCTCTAATCGGTAGGAAATGTGCAGACTTCGTCAACCTGTCAACAATAACCCAAACTGCATTGTGACCTCTAGGTGACCTCGGAAGACCCATCACAAAATCTATAGTAACAAACTCCCACTTCCATTCGGCCACTGGCAATGGCTGTAATAAACCCCTAGGTCTTTGGTGCTCAGCCTTAACCTACTGGCACGTGAGACATCTTGACATGAACTGTACAACATCTCCCTTCATCCCCGTCCACTAATACTGGCGATGTAAATCATGGTTCATCTTAGTGCCCCCTAGGTGCACTATTAGACTGTGAATGATGAAAATCTCTAAGAACATCAACCCTAAGAGACTCTGGAACAAAAACTTTACCCATATACCTCAGGCTAAGGTCAGAATGAACTATCCACCCCTCAAAGCCCTCAGGTACTAGCAACTCGTGCTCGAATCTGCTCTGCCGCTGTGTCCTATAACTGTGCCTCAATAACTCTACTCAATAGTATAGGCTGTGCACATAAACTGAATAGCGTGGCGTGTCCCTTAGACTCGACAAAGTCTAAGTCAAACTCACCAATATCTCCCATCATCTTCCACTCCCCAATGGCGATGCTAGCAACTCTACTCCTCGGTCTCTTACTAAGTGCATCCGCTATGACATTGGCCTTCCCAGGATGGTACTGAAGGTCAAAATCATAGTCCTCCTTATACTCCATCCATCTCCTCTGTCGAAGATTCAAGTCCTTCTGCATGAAAATGTATCTAAGGCTCTTGTGATCTGAGAGCACCTCGAACCTCTCATCGTATAAGTAGTGTCGCTAACTTTTAAATGCAAAGATGACGACATCTAGCTCCAAATCATATGTAAGATAGTTATGCTCATGAATCTTCAACTAGCGAGAACCATAGGCTACCACCCTACCCTCTTGCATCAACACATAACCTAGTCCCTCTCGTGAAGCATTGCAATACACTGTATAGCCAACACCTCCCTCAGGTATAATTAGGATAGGTGCTGAAGTCAGCCTCCTTTTCAGCTCCTAAAATAACTGCTCACAGTCATCTTTCCACTCAAATCTAATGCCTTTGCACGTTAAATGAGTTATCGGCGCTGCAAGACGAGAAAATCCCTCTACAAATAGATGGTAGTATCCGGCCAATCCTAAGAAACTCCGAATCTCAAACACATTATTTGGCCTTCCCCAACTCATAACAACGTCAATCTTAGAAGGATCCACGGCTACCCCACTACCTGATACTACATGGCCTAGAAACTGTACCTCCTGAAGCCAAAACTCACATTTCAAAAACTTAGCAAACAAATGATGCTCCCTCAAAATCTGTAACACATTCCGTAAGTGAAAAATATGCTTATCCTTAGAAGGTGAATAAATCAAAATGTCATCAACAAATACCACGACAAACTAATCTAAATAAGGACTAAAAATAGTGATGCATCAAGTCTATGAATGCCAGCCGGGGCATTCGTCACACCAAATGGAATAACTATAAACTCATAATGGCCATAACGAGTGCGAAAATCTATCTTCACCACATCCTCCTCCCGTACTCTCAACTGATGATACCCAGATCTAAGATCAATCTTCGAGAAACATCTCGAACCCCTAAGCTGATCAAATAAATCATCTATCCTCGGCAACGGGTACTTGTTCTTGATAGTGACCCGTTTCAGCCTCGTATAATCCACACACAAATGTAATGTCCCATCCTTCTTCTTCGCGAATAATGCCGAAGCACCCCATAATGAAGTACTAGGATAGATAAAACCTTTACCCTGCAAATCAGTCAACTGTTCCTTCAGATCCCTCAACTCAGCTGGAGCTATATGGTAAGGTGGAATGGAAATAAGCACAGTGCCTGGGATAAGCTCTATCGTGAATTCTATCTCTCGTCTCGACGGTAGACTAGTCAAGTCATCCGGAAAGACATCTAGAAACTCATCCACTACTGGTGGTAATACACTCTCTGTAGCCTCACTCCCATCTACTATCAAACTAGCCAACATGTAGCTATGACCTCCTCATCTCCTCGAGTCATACAAGGGTGGGACTAAGAAATCCCCACGATCCCCTGTGAAATAAAAACTATCTCCCTCAGGAGTACACACAATCACTCCCCCCCTGTAGCAGTCTATACTTGCCTAGAAAGTAAACAACCAATCCATTCCTAATATAATATCAAAACCAGACATGTCAACTAGAGTGAAGTCAAAAGAAAGGACGCAATCAACTATCTCTATCGAGCAATCTCTACAGATTCTCGTCAGTGTCACACTACCCCCAACTGGTGAGTCAATATGCAATGGTGGATCGAGCCGGTCTATTTCTAACCTTAAGCAACACATATAACATGTTATGACACACTTGCCCAATCGACACTTATATAACTCATGTTAACCATCCCTACCCATTGCTTACAATAAACAAATAACACCGGGTTCTAACATAACCTTCTGCAAGGAGAAAATTCATTAAAGCAATACAATATACACATGCTCCAGTTATTACTCAACCCTAAGTGAAATGCTATCCAAAAGGAATACATTTTTCCACAAGAGAGTTTAACACAAGGATATCTCTAAAATTTTAGGTACAAATACCCTGAGCATCTACTGTCCAGTCCATATACAAGAATCTCCAGAAGTTTTAATTCTTATTTTAGCATTCTAAAATCTTATGTGTCTTTTAATTTATAGTTTACTACCTTATTGGAATTTATTCATTTAAAATTTTTTACAATTCTTTCATTATTTCCTACTTTTATAGATAGGTAATAACCCTTCATGGATTACAACTCCTTTTGTTACTAGCTGATGGGGCGCCATCCATCAACTATAACGTAAGACTTGAGATCAATCTAGTCTGTATAGATATCATAGTCATAGTACTGTAACCCACGAATATCGGGTACTAACCTAGCATGCATATATAAAATCAACAAGCCACAATCAACAGCTAACACGTAGTCTACCACATAAGCACACAAGTATACAATCCATCCTAAGAACAAACATATATATATATATATATATATGAGAACACAGCCGATCAGGTATATAACTAGGTCCATAGCCTATCTCATAAACAACTAGGCATACTACTTACCATATAAATAACTAGGTGTACAACCTACATCATAAATAACTAGGCATACGACCTATCCTATAAAATATACGGTCTATCACATAGACATGAGTTTCTAATCTTAGTCAACCATTATATCAAACAATCACATACTCCCAATCAATCGGGAAATCAAGTATAGTGCATACCCGTGCACACCAATGCAACATGTGCACATAAAATATACCACCCTAAACTAGTCCAAATAACTTAAAGTCTAAACTTCTCCCACTGTCCCTAGGTATTCGAACTTATGCTCTGATACCATGTTGTCACGCCCCGAATTCCCCCATTTTTAGCCCAGTACTTCAAGGTTTTCAACCCTCCCTTTTTTGACACCCTTCCCACCTATTTAAAGGGTGTTTTGCACACCTCACAAATCCTTTAATTTTTCCAAAATCTCAACATAGCCCCCTTTGTTATCTAAGTCTTTTTCCCACCTAATATTCATGATACATTATACAATTTAGGATTTACACATGAATTCCATCCTCACTTGATGGTCACAATTCATGAAAATTAAACATACTTCTCTGTGAGACGGTACAGATTAGATTCATTTCCTTCAACATATATACATGTAAGGCACATTAAATAAATATATCCTATATGTCATTTGGGCTTAAGCCCTTACATTTCAAAATGGCCTAAGGCCTATAGCTCATTGTTCTTACAAATTTAAAATACAAGTTTTTTGGGCTTGTGCCCATATATACAAAATATGCCCTAAAGGCCAAATACGCTTCACAATTTACTTTCTCCCTCTGTGATCCAACGACTTCATCGAGTCTCAAGTATCCGGAGTCTCATCTGAAATATGATATCCCACGAGGGGTCAGCACAACCGTTGGTATGACACAATGCTAATGCTAGGAACAAATTTAAGGCGTGGCATGTGCAAGTGTACATTTTAAAAGCTATAACCCCATAATCCCTCAGTGCTATACAATGTCAACATGCGTGATATACACATGAAACTCTATTCCACCCATGTCTCGCTTCATAGTTCTTCCCTATTAGCATGCAAGTACCAATGTATGTCTCGCTTCACGGTCCGGACCCCGTTGGCTTGCGAGTACCAATGGCCAATTTTGGGTTTTTCACCACAAGATCTACACCCTCATAATGTATAGTACCAAAGTGCTCAACTCACGCCATGTTTCCAAGGATTCACACCATGCCAACATGCCTTGATTTTTCTTAATACAAATTCTATGGGACATTTCATCAAACACATGGTGTATAACTTAAATTATGCCTCATTCATAAAGCAAAGCATAACTTTAAATTCACAACATTTTGTCTACATGAATGTAAGTCACAATTCAATGAATTAAACATATGATCAAGTTTTAAGTTCATTACTTAAGAAATTTCTCAAAGAAAATACAAATACACAAACTACCAATACATGGGATATATCACAACTCTCAAACCACAAGAGTTTTCTCTTCATAAACATAGGCTAGAATGTAATAATCCAAACATATGTTTAAGGTACACCTTCCTCATAGCAACAAATTATCAAGAAACTTAAAGAACACAAAAGTACCTAACTACCAACTCTAAGTTTTCAAAGCAACTACCACCTAAGTGATTTTATAACATCAAGTACCTAAATCACTCAACCAACATAAAAAAGGCAAAGAAACTTAAACATATTCCTAACTTAGCAAGATATCATACCTAAAATGGTTTTTCTCAACTCGAGGGAGTTATGTTAGCTGTGCAATAGAACTGATTGGTGAGAATATAACCCTTGTTGAGAGGAACAACTTCCTAGAAGGAAGTCTTGCAAGAATCTTAGCCTAAGAATGTGTTTTGGTAGCTTGAAACTTGGAGAACCTAGGGTTTTTCTTCACTTTTCTCCCATGCACGAGTCTTGCTCTATATCTCAGACCAAAATAATGAAATTTTAACTCTAAGAGCTGTATTTATACTAAAAGGGCAAAGGGGCAAAATGACCTTTTTGCCTTTAATGAATCCGGGGACCCGTTACACTATAACCCGTCCCGGAACGCCTCAATTCAATATTTTGCTTTAACCAAAATTATTTTAAATAAAATTTTCAAAAAAAAAATTATTTTCTCCTATGGCCGGGTTTGGCTGGTTCCACTCGGGATGCCCTTTTGGTCCTATTTTTTGAAACTATCTCCGAATAGGCTCAAATTTTTATAGGAGATGTATTTTTACATTATAAGCATATTTATCTTCTATGAAATACTCAAAATATGCCTCTAAATATGACTTATAGCTAAATGATGCATATGTAGTTCCCTACCGACAAATGGTGCATTAATAGTGCCCTACCAGTAAAAATGAAAACTTTATCTTCATTTTTCAGATCTCTACAAATTTTGTGTCAAATTTTAACATTATTATATAACATTAATAAGAATGTAAAACATGTCATAACCAAACTATTACCATCATTAGAGTGATCCTGTACAACCACACATTAAGTTAAGTATTTAAGTTTACAAGACTTCTTAACATTCCTAAGACGTGGAGACATGGGAGAACTAGAACAACTATATACATAGTCTACTATACTACTAACAAAAGAGAGAGTACATTGTGCTAGCGGAAGATCAACCTGTAACAACACTTGGCGTTTAGTCAGTTTGTACGCCTGTAGGTCCTTCTATAGCCTGATGACCTGAAGAAAAAAAAAATATATCTAGAGTGAGCTAAATTAGCTCAATAAGTAATCTCCTCACTCTGTCATGGGTCAAGGTCAATTCAAAAGATGGATAAGAACAATAATGAACAAAAATAGTATCACAACAAGATAAAAAGAGTAAGAATGTCACAGTAGCCTGATGACCTGAAAGAAAAAAATATATATCTAGAGTGAGCTAAATTAGCTTAGTAAGTAAACTCTTCACTCTGCCATGGGTCAAGGTCAGTTCAAAAGATGGATAAGAACAATAGTGAACAAGAATAGTATCACAACAAGATATAAAGAGTAAGAATGTCACAGTAGCCAGTCACTAAACAAATGAATAAATATCAAAGGCACATCCCAAGGTAGATCAACAGATCAAATATAGGGAATGACTTGAACAACATGTAGTTGCCACAATAACAAAATATCAATCTGAATCAAAGGATAGGTAGGCATGTCATCAATAAATAAGATGTAAAGATCCGAAATTTTGGAATAATTTTTTTTTTTTTTTTGATAAGACAATATTTGAATTTCTTTAAATCTTATTTGCTTTTAATTTAATTAAATCACATTATGTGAACGCGTGTTAGTAGTATTGAATATGTGTATACGTAAATAGGTATAAGAGTATAGTTATGTGCAACCAAGTGTGTGTGTATAATATATGATTCATATGGATACAAATGTCTCTCTCTCTCTCTCTCTCTCTCTCTCTTTATATATATATATATATATATATATATAGAAAGTGAAAGAAAAAAAAATAAATGAATAAAGAAAGAACAATAAATAAAATGAAGTGAAATAATAAAATAAAATAAAATGAGATATATATATATATATATATATATATATATATATTTAGAAATCTGGAAAAGCTTATTGAAGAAGCTAGAAAAAAAATGAAAAGAAAGAAATAAAAGGGAAAGGAAGCAGTGTGTACCCGGCGTGTGCGTGTGTTGTGTGGTGTAGTTTTTATATGTTATATAATGTATGTATTTATATATAAAACTAACCTAATGAGAAAGGAAAAGAAAATAAAGTTAAGAAAAGAAAAGAGAGTCTGGGAAGCAGTTGAAACAATTGATAAAAAGGGGCGGTGCAGTGAAGTAGGTGTTTGGGGTAATGTGTGTGAGATATATTATATAATATACATATAAGACAAAGTGGGAAAAAGGCAAAAAGGAGAATTAGTGTGTGTGTGTGTGTGTGCTGGCAAGAGAGTGACGGCAGAGCAAAGGTAGCGTGTAGAAGAAAAAGTGAGGAAAGAGAGAGGTAAGGCTCTAGATCTGATGCAACAAATTTTTATGCATGAATTTGGGATTTTTATGTGATTTTAGTGCTACCGTTTCTCTATTGGCAATGGATTTGGTTCAGATTGATGAAGAGGTTGCTAACTTTCCTATGGCGTGTCGAGACTTTCTAGGCATTGGAAGATTAGTGTAGAGGGTTCGTACTACTGGATGGAGCTGTGGCGGAATGTATTAATTTTAGGTTGGATTTGTTGTTGGATGGCTGCAGTGGATGATCGAGCTATAGCAGAAATTCTGCTTCCAGGTGGTGGATTCTGATGCTCACGGTTTTGTGGGGTTTCCTCTACTTCTGCTGTTTTCAGTTGAGAACAGGGGCTTGTTCTCCATTTGGGACGATAGAGGGACCTTGTGGATGATTAAGAAAAACTGAAGAATTAGTGCTAAAAATAAAGCAACAGCGGTAGGATCGATTGGATTAAAAGTTGTGTAGTGGGCCAATTGAGGTTGGGTGATGGACATATAGATACGGCAGTACACCATCTGGGCAAGGCCAACTACGCCATTGATTTTTCTGATTAGGGTCTTAACCAATTATTCTGAAGCGATTTATGCTCTTTCGCGTGGTAGATTGGATGGTGAGAGTCGGACTGCTTGGCTCATTCATTCTGGGAATGAGATTTTGGACACATGCAAATATTATCCTGAAGTCAGTCAAGACAGGAATCATGTTTTGGAGCGGCAAGCGGTGTTAAGACAGCTTGAGGCAATATTGTCTATTGTCACAGGGTCAATTTCAAGCACCAAATTTTCGCCTGTGATGGCGTTGTCACCGGACAACCAGCCACTCAAAACACCCACAAACACACACAGTGTTTAGCACAGCGGAATAGGAAAGAAGACACAAGAGCATACAGGAAAAAACCCCCAACCTTTTATTCACTAACCCACCGGAATTATGAATACAAAGGAATATGATTCCCGTAGGAATACAAGACACTCTTGCTCACATACAAAGAGAAACACACCAATACCCTCAGCCTTACTCTCTACACTATGCTCTGTATTCTCTGTCTTCTCTGTCATTTACAAGAGACTTCGCCCCCTTTATATAGCCAGAGATCTCAACCGCTCCATGTGACATGTACATGGCATGCAGTTACCCCAACTGCTAGGGTTTGTCATAGACTGCCATCTATGCCATGCAGTTGCGCCCACAACTGCTAGGGCTATCTGAAGCCAGGGATACGCGCCACCTGTGAGGATCCGTGCCTCACTTTGCCGCACACAATAGGGGCCCTTGGATCAGCATGCCACCTGTGAGGATCCGTGCCTCCCATGTCGCACACTATCCACGTGCCAACTCAGCAGGCAGTTGCCTTGCGCCTTCTGTCAGCCCCGCAACTGCCTTGCACAACCGCACGCAACTGCCCTGCGACTGCCTTGCGCAAACCGCACGCAACTGCCCTGCAACTGCCTTGCGCAACCACACGCAACTGCCTTGAGCAACTGCCTTGCACAACCGCAAGCAACTGCCTTGCGCAACTGCTCTGTGCCGCAACTGCCAACCCCGAGCCCTCACTCAAGGACACGGCCATATATATAGTCAGCCTTGAACTCGTGCACTTCTTGACCCATCCGATGCTTCCGTGTTTAGCTATCGTTGCCAAGCCATGCCCCCACATGCCTTGGTCTTCCTTAGCCGCATAGGCCACTCGCCCATGGGCGCCTCGAGGAGGTACTCCCCCCTATATATGTCAAAGTACAATTTGTCCACCTGACAGGAGTGGATACAACCACTTGCAAAACCAGTCCTTCCCCCTGTGTGCATCTGCCTTACCAAAGGAAACCCATGCACCAACTGTTCACAAGCCATCAGCTGCATCAACTCTGCACTAAGTATCCGATACTTAGAATATTTTTGACATATCCCAACTCTGGAAAGTCATTCCCACTTCCAAATTTTATTCCATCCTTGAATAGCATTCCAAGTCCCGAATGTCTTTCCGCACTTGAATAACATTCCAAGTCTGAATGTTATTCCAAGGCATAGCATGCCTCCCCATGCCCATGCCAATGTCACCAAGGCCGGACATGCCTCCCCATGCCCCAAGCCGCCGTGTCAACTTAGTAAGGGTCTAACATCTATCCATAAGTTGATGAGAGTGGGCCACCATTTAGATGCGCTGAGGGAGGTTGCCAAACTTTATTTTCTCCCATTGGATCCACGAGTACCAGATGTTGCAACTGATGTGTTCCAGAATTTATCTCCCCACGTCTAAGCTTGTGTGCCAGGTGTTCTAAATGTTGCTCCATTGTTTGGACAATGGGACAGATTTAGATGGATCACTTCGTATCATGAGAACCAAGATTGGAAATTTTCTTGCGAACAATTTGAATAGGAATTGGCCTCACGATTGTATGAAAAGGTTGCTCAAAGTTTGTGAAGTGACTTGGCTTGCTGTTGATAATACTTGTATCATTTTTGTACAGGAGGGTTGAAACTTGCTGGTACTATATTTGGTTGATCGACAAAGCCCTCAACATCGTACTGTGTTGAGTGTGAGATGGATGCTAGCAGGTTAAATGATGATTGCAGTGCCAGTGAAATATTGATTGCAACTAGACAAAGGTTAGATTTAATCATATTGTTTAGCTATTTCAAATTAGAACAGAACTTTGTGGAATTAGGAATTGTGCCCGGAAATTATGGTTAATTGTGAATCGACCCAGGTAATAAAATAATATTTAAATTAAATAATTTAATTAATTAGATTAATTAAATTAAATGTGCAGAAATAACCGAAGTCCGAATAGGACAAGCCATTTGTGTATTTTGACTGTCTTGGACCTTCTGAGTCCAACGATGAGGTCCGTTTCATGAGACGGGATCCCAAAAATTTAAAAGACTCATAGGCGCACTAAATGACAAAAAATGCCCCTACCTCATAGAACAGCCAAACGAACCCCAACAAAAAAATAAAAGAATGATGAATTTTTATTATTTCGAGTATTCTGAACTCAACGGTAGAGCCCGTTTTACCAGAAGAGGTCTCAAGAATTAGAAACCCGTTTAGTACAAAATGACCGTTTTGCCCTTTTTAGTATGAATATCTAAATTGAATTCTGCAAAAGCATAAACCAACCTTGTTCGACATTCCGGACTCAATGGTAGAGTCTATTTTAGTAAAATAGAAACGCATGAAATAAAAACATAAAATTTGATGAATCGCATAATTCAAGTAGCAAATGGACTAAGTTACATTTCATGATTTTAGGATACTGAAAGGCAAGGAGAAAGCGGTTTGACCTTCTACATTCTCATTATTAGTTCAGCTACACATCGGGCATGATTTCATAGGGTTGAAACCAACCCATCAGTTATGATATTTTGCTAAGTAAGAAATATGATTGAGTTTAGGAATAATTGCTATGTTGTTTGATTGATTCTATGCCTATGTGTTTCTTGTTGTCTTCCTGAATGTTTGGTTGAATGATAGATGTGAGCCATGACCATATGTATACTCCATGAGTTGTCATTGTGTGTGATTTATGGAATTATTAAGATGATGAATGTGAAAACCAAACATGTGATGAAGTGGATTGTTCATGATATGTAGATTTGTGGACTGAGCTGTGTGATTTAAATGTCATTATTGCTTTAAGTAGAATATGCATAACTTAAAGCATGCTTCATGTGTTGATAAATTGTTTCGTTGAGATTACGACATTGTTGAGATTACGACATTACATGGTGGAATCAGGGCATATTGGCATAGTGTGATTCCTTGAAAGCATGGTGTGAGTTGAGCACGTGGTGCTATGCCTTATGAGGGTGTAGATCCTGTGGTGAAGAACCCAAAATCGACCATGGTACTCATGCCAGCGGGGACGGACTGTAAAGTGAGAACAAGGTTACTCAGGTATTCGGGGAAGGACCGTAAAGTGAGACATGGGTGTGGCATAGAGTTTGCATGGGTGCGTCATGCATATTGATCATGCATTGCATCGAAGACACTGCATGACATGTAGAGATAAATGTACACTTACACATGCCACGCCTTAATTTTGTTTCTTGCATTAGCACTATATTATACCAGCAGTTGAGCTGACCCATTCGTGGGATTACATTTCAGATGACACTCTGGCTGCGTGAGATTTAGTGATGCCTTAATGAAGGAAAGAACTGAGAACTGTATTTGGCCCGTGGGGAGTATTTTGATGTGTACATGGGCATAAGCCCTGGATTACTTGATGTTTATTTGCATGTCATGTAATGATGGACAGTATCTTATGGATTGTAACAGAACAGCGGACTGAATTAATGCTTGAAATGCATATGATTGTACTTTAATTATTATTTCTCTTTTTATTTTAGTTTTCGTTACTCATGCCTCGGGTTCGTTGAAACTCGAGGTGTGACATAAGATACTAACAGATAAACCATGAACAAGCTCACAAGGAGTATCTGAATCAGAGATATATCATCAATGTAAGCGTGCCAATATATAAATGAGCCATGAGTATATCAACAGAATATCGATAAATGATATAAGATACTAACAGAACAAATGCTAACATATATAAATGGTACAATATACCCTCATGAGTGCCTATTTAGCGTCTGCTGGTCTGACTGCACCCTCACGCGCCCAGGTCCAGCCTCACCCAAATCAGTAGATAACATCAAAGCTCCGTATATATAAGATGTCCCTCATGGACTAAGTGTTAGGCTACTCCCAAATATCGACCCGTAGGTCCTCAAGCATCTGTGAATCAAACGGACATTGTCACAATCACAACTCCAGGTACTCAATAATATCATGATCATCATGTTTCTATAGGTGATGTACATGTGTGTGGAAAAGCATACAACTAGTATGGAAATGTCATATAATCAAATAAGAATGTCAATAACCAAGTTCTCAACGAGTCAACAGCAAGAGCAAGTATCAAATCATGGAGATCAATATCATTAGGCACGTATAGAGTACAAACTGGCAGCATCAAGAAGTAACTGTGACATAGCTAAGAGTAACAAATGATAGAGTTCGGGTTTACTTACCTTATACTAGCTTTCCTCCATGCTACTCGTTGTTAGGTTTCCTTTTCCTTTCCTTTAGAAGGTCCTATAATCACGAATCTACATTAAATCAATACCCATTTTATTTATTTTGTACTTTTGATAACTTTATTAATTTCTAAGGATTTATTTTACCATTTTATAATTAATTACTGACTCTATTTTCCTCTAATAATATTACTATTAAGTTCAAAATATTTATTATAATTAGTTTTAGCTTTCTGGATTTAAATTAGCTCATTTGTGTCTTAAATTAAGTCTAAGGGCATTTTTATAATTTTAGACTTCACGTGTCATATTTTTCGGTACCTTGTTTGCTAAAACAGACTCCACTGTTGAGTCCAGAATGCCCAAAATATTTAAGATAGAGTATCTTTTGTATTTGATTACCTATGGTATCATTAGGGTAAAATGGTAATTTTGCGTTTCACGTGTCTAAATTTTTGAGACTTAATTTGTCAAAATGGATCCCGCCATTGGGTCCGGAATGTCCAAAAATATTGAGTTATACTATTCTTTTATTTTATTTAGCCTTCATTTGATCTATTTTTTGCCTAAGGGTAGTTTGATAATTTCTTAATTAATTAAAGGGGTTTAAAATAAATATTAAATTAATTTCCTAGGCCTTTCCATAATTATCATAAACATTTGGGGGTTAAAATGTAATTTTTGAAAATATTTAACCTAAATCGGACGGTCTAAGGGTTTAGGGATTGAACCGGTCTACTTTGGTTAAGAACCAATCGGTTTAGTCGGTTTGGTGCGTCATCATGACGCAAGTATTATGGCATCACCCACTTACTCCACACGATGCCATTTTAGTATGTTTTTAAATCCAATTACATGTGGGTCAACCTAGACCTGGTACTCTGCCCGAGTTGACCTATTGACTGACCTGAGTCCATGGTTGACTTGGTCAATAGACCTCCCACTGGCGCTAATCGCCTTCTCTGGCGACGGCGAACTTTGACGACTGTTTTCGACGACGAGACTAACAGGGTTTGAATTGGTTTTCCTTGGGGATTTCATATTCAAGATCAGTTTTTAAATTAGGTTAAGTTCAGGCCATTAAAAATGGTGTTGCAGTTGGAGTTCTGATGAGGGTCGATTTTTTGGCGACCACTGTTTTTCCCCATTTCGAGGGCCTACAGGTATGGTTTTTGCCCCCTTTTTGTTTCTTTAGATTCCTAAAACTCTAAGGATCATCTTCTTGAGCTTAAAACGAATGGAAATCCCCCAAAGCTTTACATTCTAAATTTTCTCTCTCTAACTCATACTAACTGTTTTCGTGGGTTTCTGGCCTTCTTAGGCTATCTTTTTACATTCAATTTACTCAAAATAATTATATAAATTGAATGAGAAAGTTACATTGGACTTACTGTGGTTCAATTCTGCTCTTTCTCCCTCCAACAACCACTCTCTCTCTCTAGGTGCCTCTTTAGTCTCCTTCTAGTTTCTTCCTCTCACACCTCAATTCTCTCTCTATTTCTCTCCCTTTAATCGACTCAGGTCGGTGGGTATGCCACATGCCACTGCCATTTTTTTCTTTTTCTTTTTTTCTCCCTTCCACCCGTTGCATGCACTACCAACTCATAACACATACGCACATATTCCTCACTTCCCTCACAGCTGCACACACGACACTATTTTTATACACACAAACACACACACACACACACACATATATATATTTAATTTTAAATTTTATCTTATATCTATATATATATATATACTTATTTCCATACATATCAATACATATATATTTATTTATTTATTTTTATTATTTTGCATTTATTATCATTATTTATTTATTTATTTATTATTATTTATTTCATTTTTTACTTATTTTATTTAATTTTTTCCCATTTCGGTTTCGAGGTCGAATCATTTTGGTCATTTTTCAATTTTCGTGTCTTATTAGACAATGTTGATGTTGCTTGCCCATTTTCTATTTGTGGCTTATTTAATTCTTTGAACTTCGTCATTTTAATTTTTGCTCTGTTTATTCACGGCTTACGGTTATTATTTCAATACATTGGATAATTTAATATATATTTAATCCTAAAAACCATTATCATCATAATTTATTTAATTAATTAGGTTGGGGTATTACAAGTTCATTAAGTCCAAGGTGTTGTAAATTTATTCTGGAATAGTAATAAAAGAGAAGACTGAAACTGATCCAAAGAAGAGGACTGTTTGCTTAGGTCAGTCAGTTGCCATTACATCAATGTTATTTTCAAAAAATATGTAAAGATCTGAAAAATTAGCTTAAATTTTTTATTTTTTCGGTAGGACACCATTCATGCACTATTTACCGGTAAGGCACTACACATGCATCATTTAAATATAAGTCATATTTAAAAGCATAAATTGGGTATTCCATAGAATGAAAATATTCTTAGAATGTTAAAATACACCTCATGTGAGAATTTGAGCCTAATCAGAGATAGTTTGAAAAATAGACCCGAAAGGGCATCCCGGGTGGGCCCGGCTGCAACCGCCAACGGGCGAAAATAAATTTTTCAGAAAAATATCATTTAAAATAATTTTAAGAACTTTGGTTAAATTAGAATGTCGAATTGAGGCGTTTCAGGATGGGTTGTAGTGTAACGGGATCCCACGACTCATTAAGGGCAAAAGGGTCTTTTCACCCCTTAGCCCCTTTAGTATAAATACAGCGCTTGAGAGATAAAATTATCAGAAATGGGTCTGAGAAAGAGCAGCAAGTCATGCATGGAGAGAAAATGTGAGAAAACTTTAGGTTTTCTAACTTTCTACCTTCGAAACTCATCTCTAGCCTTGAAATTTCATAAGGCTTCCTTCTAGAAAGTTGTTCCCCACGTCAAAGGCTATATTCTTATTAATTGGTTTGGCTGCATAGAAAGCACAACTCCCTAAGGTTGAGAAAAACCCTTTTGCGTATGATATTTTGCTAAGTAAAGAATATAGTTAAGTTTAGGAGTGTTTTTATATATTGATTGTATGACTTACATGCTTACTTGTTATTAGAAAATCACCTAGCATATAGTTGCTTTGAAAACCTAGGGTTGATACTTTGTGTACTTATGTATTCTTTGAGAATTTGGTGAGGTGATGAACATATAACTTGAATATATGTATAATTCATTGCATTCTAGCTTATGATAGGCAAAGTCTTGTAGTTTAAAAGTTATGGTTTGCTCAATGTATTAGTATTTTGTGTACTTGTGTAATCTTTGAAAATTTGGTAAGGTTGTGAACATGTAACGTGATTATATGTATAATTGATTGGATTTTATGCTATGTTCATGTAGACAAAGTTTTGTGGTTTAAAAGTTATAGTTTGTTTTATGTATGATGCATTATTTAAGGTACATTCCATGGATTTGATAAATGCCTCATTGAAATTGCATAGAAAAACTAAGGCATCTTGGCATACTTGAATCTTTGAAAACATGGTGTGTGTTGAGCACTTCGGTGCTATGTATTATGTGGGTGTAGATCCTGTGGTACTTGCATGCTAACGAGGGCGGACTGTGAAACGAGGTATGGGTGGGCGTAGAGTTACATGTGTGTGTCATGAATATTGCCATTGCATTGCATCATTGATGAATTAGAATGCATATACCTTATAAATGTACACTTTGCACATGCCACGCTTAACTTTGTTCTTTATATTAGCATTATGTCATACTGGGCTGTCATGCTTACCCTATACAGGATTACATATTATAGATGAGACTCCCGACACATGAGACTTGATGAAGTTGTGAAGCGTGAAGGGGGAAATGGACCTTGAAGAACATTTGGCCTAAGAGTTACATTTTGTATGTATGGGCATAAGCCCAAATAACTTGTGTTTAGTTTGGAAAACGGTGGACTATAGGCCTTGGGCCATTTTGTAATGTAAGGGCTTAAACCCAAATGACAAATAGAATATTTTTGTTTAATGTGAATCACATGTGTATGTTGGGAACAATGTAAGAAAAAAGATGATGATAAGGATTATATGCAAGTATGAATGTTAGTATATGAGGAATTAGGAAAGTAGGTATTGAGCCTTGAACTTACTTGATAATATAGGTGTATGTTAAATTTTTATAAATTTGTTGCCATCGAGTGAGGGTGGATTGTGCATATATTTGTATATATTAATTGTTGTAAAATATTAGGTGAAAAATAGGTTAATGGACAAAGGAGACCATGTCAAAATTTTTTGAATTAAAAAGAGTCATTAGGTGTGTAAAATGCCCATATATAAATGGGAAGAGTGCCAAAAAGTGGGGGTTAAAAATCTTGAGGAAGTAGGTTAAAAATTAGAAAAATCAGCTTGTAGCACTTTGGAAAAAAAATTCAGAAAAAGGGGAAAACAGCTTACAGCAAATACACTATTGCTACAGTAGCATAGTGAGTCAGCCAACAGCGCAACACGCACGCCCCTCCCCCCGCGCACCGCGTGCTTGCGCGCTCGCCCCGCACGACCCACGCTTGCCATGCCCTCCTCGCGTGCGCGCACGCTCATGCGTGCCATTCCCTGCGCCCCTACGTGCGCCCAGCCCTTGCACCCCTTGTCACCAACCCTTGGCCACTTGCCTCGGGCCATGTTTGGCCAACCCCTAGGCCATGTTAGCCAACCACATTGGGCCATGTTTTGCCAATCCCTAGGCCATGTTTGGCCACTCTTTTGGGCCATGTTTGGCCACCTCCTTAGACAACTTTTGGTAGAATTTCTGACCTCTTCTTGGCCTATGTCCTAGGGCATTTGGGGCCCATGTGGGCCATTGTTCCAAGGGATATTTAGAGATATTTTGGGCTATCTTGGAGACCATGCTTGAACTTGACTTAGACTAATTTTGACTATTGGTTGGAGGAGATATTTGATTGGCATTTGAAACCCATCTTGGGTAAGTCTAGTGGCAAATTTTCATTCTTAATTTTGGAAAAACATGAAAAATAAACGTGTAATCAACTAAATCTATTTAATGGTTTTTTATTAATTTTTCTTAATTCATTTCCATTCACTCCCCGGGTTTTAGAAATTTGAGGCGTGACACAATAACTATTACATCAATGACATTTTCAAAGTTCAACTAAATGAATTTCACAATACTAAGTGTGAATTTAGCAAAAGTCCATAAACCCGTTTAATAAAATGATAAAAAATTAACTCAATATGTCAATATGGAAGATATACACATCTAATTCAGGAAGTTGAAACATTGAACGCAATAATAATTACTATGATTATATGACCTGAATGGACATATGCATATAGATGACGGAATATAAAGTTACCGGATACTTTAAGAATCGTTAATGCTGGTATGAAACACAATTTACCTATTGAACTTTATGTTCCCATCAAATACGGTTGGTTCTTGTGAATAGGCCACAATGTACTTGCGAAATTGCCGAGAAAACCCTCGAGGATGGTCCAAGACTAATCTATTATGTAGATCACGTGTTTGATCACTAAAAGACAAATGAAATGTTGATAACTCTGTTATTGTGGCTGGACTAGATTGCTGAATATGAACATTGTGTCTGCTTAACTTTCTACCAGTGCTTACCTCTATGAGCTCATAGGTGCTAGTGGAGTGCTGCAAACAATCAATTGGGTTTATAAATCTGATGTTGCTGGTTACATTCACCATTTTACATAAAAATACGTAAATCAACATCCTTTAATAATTGATGCTAAGGTAGCACTACAATTGTAGCCATGACAAGGTTGAGATTCCACAGATCAAATCTTTTTTACAAGTATTCAATAGATCAAGTTAACTTTTAACAAGAAATTTTTTTTTTAACATCAACTTTTCTATCCAAGTTAGGAGGAATGGGGTGTGCCAAAAGTTGTTGAAGATCACTTTAATCAACTATACCAATGTCTTCAGCAAATATATATATATATATATATATATTTGTAGGAATGAACATGGTAGAGCCACCAGAGCTCAGTGTGCAATGATTATAGCTAACATTAAATCATTTTCCAACACAAACTTTTAGTCTCTTTCTTTGATTGAATTGTTTGTCTAATTTATAAATTCTTTTATAATAATAAATTTAGTTATGTAGAGATCTTAAAAATTAGGAAATTTTTTTTCATTTTTGTCGGTAGGGCACTATTCATGCACTGTTTGTTGGTAAGGCGTTCTACGTGTATCATTTAGACATAAGTCATATTTAGAAGCATATTTTGAGTATGTCATAGAAGATAAATATGCTTATAATTTTAAAATACACCTACTATGCCCGTTGGAGCATAAACGAAAATAGTTTCAAAAATTGGACTAAAAGGGCATCCCGGGTGGCCTACGTAGAACCGGCCAAACCTGGCTGCAGGCGAAAATAAATTTTTTTGAATATTTTCATTTAAAATAATTTTAAGAACTTTGGCTAAAGCCAAATGTCGAATTGAGGCGTTTCGGGACGGGTTGTAGTGTAACAGGGTCCCGAATTCATTAAGGACAAAAAGGTTATTTTGCCCCTTTGCCTCTTTACTATAAATAGAACACTTAGTGTGAAAAAAACATAGAATTGGGCTGGAGAAGCAGAAGCATTCTTGCATGGGAGAAAAGTGAAGAAAAATCCTAGGTTCTCCAAGCTTCAAGCCACCAAAACACACTCCTAGGCCAAGATTCTTGCAAGACTTCCTTCTAGGAAGTTGTTCCTCTCATCAAGGGCTATATTCTCACCTATCGGTTCGGGTACACAACGAACAAAACTCCCTCAGGTTGAGAAAAACGATTTTAGGTATAATATTTTGCTAAGTAAGGAATATGATTAAGTTTAGGAGTGTTTTATGAGTTGATTGAATGATTTATATGTTTAGTTGCTGTTAAAAATCACTTGGGATATAGTTTCTTTGAAAACCTAGAATTGGTTGTTTATGTACTTGTGTGTTCTTTGTATTCTTTGGCAATTCGGTAAAGTGATAAAAATGAACTATGACTATATGTATAATCCATTGTATTCTAGTTTATGTTCATGTAGGCAAAATCTTGTAGCTGAAAAGTTATGATTTATTCAAGGTGTTGGTGCTTTATATATTTTGTAATTTTAGAGAATTTGTCAAAGTAATGAACATGTAACTTGTTTATATGTTTGATTCATTGCATTTTAGCTTATGTTCATGTAGAGAAAATCTTGTGGTTTGAGAGTTATGATTTATTCCATATGTTGGTACTTTATGTATTTTATGATCTTTGAGAAATTGTTAAAGTTGTGAATATATAATGTGTTTATATGTGAAATTGATTGGATTACGTGTTAGGTTTATGTAGATAAATTTTTGTGATATAAAAGTTATAGTTGCTTTAAGTACATTGCATTATTTAAAGCATGCTCCATGTGTTTGATAAAATGCTTCATTAAGACTGCATTATTGCATGGTGAAATCAAAGCATACTGGCATGGTGTGATTCCTTGAAAACATAGTGTGGGTTGAGCACTTGGTGCTATGCATTATGAGGGTGTAGATCCTGTGATGAAAAACCCAAAATTGGCCATTGCATTGGAGTTTGATTGACCCAACGGGAGCGATCTGTGAAACAAGTAGTGGTACTCAATTGACCCAATGGGAGCGATCCGTGAAAGGAGACATGGGTGTGGCATAGAGTTTGCATGGGTTTGTTACACATATTGTCATTACATGGTGTTGATAAATTGGAAAGCATGTAGATTATAAATGTACACTTGCACATGCCACTCATTAACTTTGTTCCTTGCATTAGCATTCTGTCATACCAATAGTTGAGCAAACCCCTCGTGGGATATCATATTACAGATAAGGCTCCCGGTACTTGAGACTTGATGAAGTCTTGAAGGAAGGAGGGGAAAAGGACTTGGAAGGATATTTGGCCCTTGGGGCATATTTTGTATGTATGGGTATAAGCCTAAAAGACTTGTGTTTTAATTTGGAAGAATGGTGAACTATAGGCCTTGGGCCAAATTTGTAATGTAAGGGTTTAAACCCAAATGACATGTAGGATATATTTATTTAATGTGCCTTACATGTATATATGTTGAAGAAAATGAATGTATGTTTAATTTTCATGAATTATGGCCATCGAGTGAGGATGGATTGTGAAGTGTTTATATATATGAACGGTTGCAAAATATTAGGTGAAAAAATGATTAGAAAACAAAGGAGGTTATGTCAAAAATTTTGTGAAATTAAAAGGGAAATTAAGTGTGTAAAACACCATTTAAATAAGTGAGAAAAGTGCCCAAAGGGGAGGTTAAAAACCTTGAAGAAGTGGGCTAAAAATGAGAAAAAGTAGCCTTCAAAACTTGGGAAAAAAATTAGGGAAATAGAGAAATTTAGCCGCAGCCACTACATTAAAAATTTAGAAATATAAAAAAACAGCCTCAGTTGCTACAGTGAAAATGCAGAAAAACAGAGCAGGCCAACCCCCAGCCACCCAGTCGCACCCACGCCAGTCTGCGCGCCACGCGCCTGCTTGCTTCTTGCCCCTTGCAAACGCGCACCCTGCGCGCCCATGCGCGTGTTGCCACTTACTGCTTGACAGCCTTGATACCCCTCCATGACACCTGCCTTTTGGCCACCTTTTTGAGCCACGTCTGGGTACCTTTTTAGACCATGTTTGGGCACCATATTAGGCCATGTTTGGCCATCCTCTTGGGCTATTTTTGATCACCTTTTTGGGCCATGTTTGGCCCCCCTATTGAGTTATGTTTGGCTAATCTCATGGGTCATATTTGGTCATTTCCTTAGACAATTTTTGGTGGACTTCTTGAACCATTGTTGGCTTATGTCCTAGGGCATTTGGGGCCCATTTGGACCATTATTTCAATGCTTATTTAGAGAGACTTTGGGGTTATTTTGAGAGCTATTTTTGAATAGGACTTAAACTATTTTGAACATTAAGTGGGAGGGATGTTTGAGTGACATTAGGAGACCATTTTAGTTATGTAACAAGTATTCATTTCTAATTTTGGGAAAAGCATGGGAAAATGAATGCATAATTAACTAAATCCACCTTAATGACCTTTCACTTACTTTTCTTCTTTCATTTCACTCACTCCCTGGGTTTGTGGAAATTTGGGGCGTGACAAGTTACTTATAAAAAATATGACCAGTCAATAATAAATTTTATACTACAATAATTTTTAAATTTATAATTGAACATTTAACAAAAAAGATCCCCCCCTCAGCGAATTCCTGGCCTTGTCCTTGAAGAGAAGTATTTCCAAAAAATATTTCATATGCTATATTTTTCACTTTTGACTAATTTCTCACAAAGAGCACCCTTAATACCCTTAATTTTGCAATACTGCTTCTTTTTCCTTGCAACTCAAAATTGGAACATTATATTTGCACAACCCTCTAGTTCATGCAAAGGACTAAGCAGTCCTAAAAATATGAGGACTTTTTATGGTGATAATTGCCGAAATGGAAAAAATTATAGCTTCATAGGATATTTGTAAAGACCATGAGAATCTATTATAGTAAATGCTGAATGTCAATTTTTTAACTTTTTTTTTTGGATAAGTAAGAGTAAATCATTCAAAAGAGTCAATGTAGAGGCTGGTCAACCCAAGAACATTAAGCATATACATAAAACCAATTTACACACATCCCACAAAAAAACTCTAAAAAGAACCTACATCTATCATATATGATCTAGTATGCCAAAAAACAAAAGGTCCAAAGAATAAATCGTCTCAAAAAATACTTAAGTCTCATCTGTTCCTTAACAAATCCTAATATTTCTTTCTTTTTGACATGTATGTGTACAAATATGTATAAGTGTATAATTAAATATAGGTATGTATATATATATATGTGTGTGTGTGTGTGTGTGTGTGTGTGCAGCACACGTGCATGTGGCTGCATGTGTGTGAGTGCGTGTGGTTGGTGTGTGTGAAATATAATATGTATATATATATATATATATATGAACCAAAAACACACACACACGGCATCATGAGGGTCTATCAAATAGTAAACCTAAGGGCATAGATAGACACTCATTTGAGCTGCTGCAACAAGCAATGAGGTTGCTTGGTGGTTGGGGAAAATCAGAAAATGTGATGATCATGAATATATCTATATACATGTATACAATATTGTATGCACACAACACACAACCATTTAGAATTACAGAAGGAAATAGAGTGGTGTAGAGAGAGAGAGAGAGAGAGAGAGAAAGTCCATGTGAGAGACCTTGTGTACAAGTGTGTGTATACTTGTGTGTGCATGGAAGCTCCTAACTACAAGAGAAAGGGGACGGGGTTGAGGCTGCTCTTTGAAAAAACCCTAAGGAGCAGAACTGGGCCTAAGAAAAGGGGAGGTCGACCAAGGTACATGCATGGCATCAAGTTGTTTCAAAATTTTTCCCTTGGAAATTTTTGGTACAGTTTGATTTATTTCAACTTGAAATTAACATGCATGAATTTCTTTATCAACTAGGGTGTTAGGCACGTAATGAGAGGGCCAAAAAGGGCTTGAAAAGCCTTCAACTAGGAACAGCTACCATTAAAGGACCTAGCTTAAACTAGGTCTGAGTCGACTTGAAGCAAACCTTGATTTAGGCATAAGGATTGAAACTAGGGAGAAAAATAGGCACAACGCAACAAGACTCTAGTGAAATGGCCCAAAAACAAGCCCAAAAACTAGAGTTGCAGGTCACGGGTCTAACTTGCGACATCTCAAACCGAACTTGAATCTCAGTTTTATGAATGAGATAATAATCCCTATAATTGTACGATCACAACAAGCCAAGAATCATCACATTTGGTTGAGAAGTGAAGGTGTATGACCTGGTTATCTATTTAGCCATGAAAGCTTGAATTTAATATTTTGAGCTCGTTTCGAGCCATGAAAGGGATGCCAAACTACTTAGAAATCTCTTAGTAGTGGATTGGAAAGAAAAACAATAAGAAATCATGGCTAGAAGGTCACGAAATTAAAGAATAAAATTCTCTGCAACTAGGGCTACAGTGACCCTAGCGTTGGAGAAGATGAACAGTTATGAGTCGGGTCATGGACCGGGTTTCGGGTCGGGCCTCGACCCAATCGTGAAATGGTTAAAACCCTTTAAGTGAAACTATGCCGTTTTGATTAAGAAGATTTTAAAATTTAAAATTTAGGGCTGACGTCATCATGATGTCAGCATTACACATTGAACCCGTCAAACCGGTTGGTCCAGTGAAACCCTAAACCGGTTCACTTATAAATAAAATAAGCCCTCCGGTTTATTTTAAATATTTTAAAGAATTTCATTTTGGCCCCTAGGAAATTCTATAATTTTATTTTGACCCCAACTATTTTGAATATTTCTATTCTAGCTTAGATTTTTAAATAATTAATTCAAATAAGCCCCTAAAAATAAATAAATAATAAAATAATTATTTTAATTATTTTATTAATTAGATAAAATTACTATTTTACCCTTAGACATTAAATAGGTCAAACGAAGTCTAAATAAAATAAATAAATAGTATATTTTTACTATTTCGGGCATTCCACACACAACGGTGGAGTTCGATTTGAGAAATTAAGCCCCAAAAAATAAAGACACGCAAATGATAAATGACTGTACTGCCCCTAATGATACCTAGGGCTAATTAAACATAAAAGATAGTCCAATTTAACTATGTCGGACATTTAGGACCTAATAGTGAGGTCCATTTTGTGAACCGAGGTCCCAAAAATTTAGCTATACAACATGTGAAATTACCAAAATTCTCCTGATGTTATCCGAAGTCCAAATGAGATGAAATTGATACCGTTAGAAGCCCAGATACTCGTGAAACTGTAAACATGATTCAATGTCGAATCGGAGACAAAATTCCATAGAACGTAAAATGAACAAAATGCCCCTAAGCATGGTAAGTGTAAAGTAGAGGCCAAATAAAGGCCGGTCTGATTTAATAAATTGTCCTAAGCATAATTAAGACTCTAGAACAGTCAAACGTATAAAATAAGAAATGATCGAGATGTCCTGATGATCAAAAGCAGATACCAAATGAAGTCCAAAAGACTTAGAAAATTATATATAAGATATATAGAACATCTTGAGGACCACGATAGGGTTCAGTGCAAGAATGACAAAATTACCATTTTACCCTTTTTAGTCCAGATATCCAAATTGAGTTTCGCGAAAGCCTAAACTGACTTTCTTCGACATTCCAGACCTAATGGTAGAGTTTATTTTAGTAAAATAGAAACTCATGAAATAAAAGCATAAAATTTGATGAATAGTATAAATTCATGTGACGATCCGCTGAGACATGATGTGTGAATCTTAGGAACACGAAAAAAGAAGGCTGATTGACTCTCTAGATAGATACAATAAGGGGGGGACTACATTCTCAATGCCTAGTTCAGTTACACTACGAGCACGATTTCTTAGGGTTGAGGCTAACCCATCAAGTATGATATTTTGCTAAGTATGAAATAGAATTAAGTTTAGGATTGATTTTCATATTGATCGCATGATTCATGTATTCATCCGATTGTTTATGTGCTTATGTGTTTCTTGTTATTTCTTTGGAAGTTTGGTTGGGAAATAAATATGGATCATGATTACATGTATATTCCATGTGTTAGTACAGTGTGTGATTGATATTCTTTGAGGATGGTTCAGATTGAGAATATGTAACTTGAACATGAGTTTAAATGGAATATGTATAGCATATATACAAGAGGAATGAATTTTGTGATTTAAATGTTATTTTTTAAAGCATGCTTCATGTATGAATGAAAGGCTTCGATGAGATTGCACTATTGCATGGTGAAATCAAAGTATCTTGGCATAATGTGATTCCTTAGAAGCATGGTGTGAGTTGAGCACTTGGTGCTGTGCATACGTGGGTACTCATGCCGTCGGGGAAGGTCCGTAAAGTGAGTCATATGTGGGTACTCATGCCGTCGAGGAAGGTCCGTAAAGTGAGTCATATGTGGGTACTCATGCCGTCGGGGAAGGTCCGTAAAGTGAGTCGTACGTGGGTACTCATGCTATCGGGGAAGGTCCATAAAGTGAGTTATGGGTGTGGCATAGAGTTTGCATGGGTGCGTCACGCATATTGTTCATGTACCGCATTGATGATATTGAATGACATGTAGATATAAATGTACACTTGCACATGCTACGCCTTAATTGTGTTCCTTGCATTAGCATTATATTATACCAGCAGTTGAGCTGACTCATTCATGGGATAGCATATTACAGATGACGCCCCTGCTACATGAGATTTGATGAGATCTTGACAAAAAGAAGGGAAAAGGATTTAGAAGTGTATTTGGCCTTCGGGGCACGTTTTGAGATGTAAGGGCTTAAGCCTAACTTATGTGAACAATATGTCTATCAAATGCATTTTACGTGTTTATGTGTTGAAGAATTGAATGCATGTTTAATTAAATCCATTTAAATTGTCTTTACTTTCCTTTTCTTTACTGTTTTCCCCTCACTCCCCGGGTTCGAGAAAATTCAGGGCGTGACAGTAATTCTAGTTGATTTTTGTGCTTCTTGTGATCCTTATTTCGTTCTTGAAATTTTCTTCAAAAATAAAAAATAAAAATAATCAAGGAGATTTTTGTTTTAGCGTAGAATTTTTATTTTTTATGTTATTTTATTTTCATTACTCTAGATTTTTCCTGATTTGTTTTTCATGATTTATTAGAGTTTCCTTGATTGTTAATGACTGTAACTTGATCTTTTAATCAAGGTGATTTGTAGTGCGATCGAGAAATAGAGAGAACTTTGCGCAGGTTAAGGAGGGAAGCTCGGAGAAATTCTAAAAAGAACGATCTAACTCTTGATTCCCTATTTGATAGCGATTCTGATTTAGAAGATGAGGAAGTCATGGCTGGAAATCAAACTTTGAAAGAGCTTGCCGCCCCTGATTTGAATCAACAACCCTTATGCATAATGTTCCCTACTTTAGATGCTACTACTACTTTTGAATTAAAATCTGGTCTAATACATCTCTGGTCCACTTTTCATGGCCTTGCAGGTGCAGATCCTCATAAGCATATAAAAGAGTTTCATGTAGTATGCAAGAGTATGAGACCCACGGGGGTGACTGAAGAGAAAATTAAATTAAGAGCCTTTCCGTTTTCTTTGAAGGATTTGGCTAAGGATTGGCTCTATTATCTACCCTCCGAGAGTATTACCACATGGAACGAGATGAAGAGGTTGTTTTGGAGAAATATTTTCCAGTTTCAAGGGCGGCCAACATTCGAAAAGAAATTTGTGGTGTAAGGCAGCACAACGGAGAGTCGCTGTACGAATACTAGGAACGTTTCAAGAAATTATGTGCAAGCTACCCCCATCATTAAATTAGTGAGCAACTACTTATCTAGTATATTTATGAGGGCCTTCTACCCACTGATAGGAGCATGATTGATGCTGCTAGTAGAGGAGCTTTGGTGGATGATTACGCCCAAAGAATAACGCGGTAGTTGTAGTGTAGCTTTGGGGTGTCGATTCCACAGGGAGACTAAATTAAAAGAATAATAAACAGAATTTCTAAAACTACAGAAGTATTAGACGGTTAACGAGAAAATAAAAATATAGAAAAGTGATTTTTGAATGCAAATAAAAAATTAAACAAATTGATTAATGGAAGAAAATACTCAAATTTAACGAACAGTGGAGTGTCGGGAATCCCTTGCACATATCTGGTATTTTAATTATTTTTAATTCACTGATAACTCAATTGTGAAATTAAATTTCAAAAACTCAATCGGAAGATATAAAATTATGAACCAAAATTAGACTGAAAATAACCCTTTGAAAAATCATTCATCATCTTTAAATCACTCAAATTATTATTCACATTGATAAAGTACAACGACGACAATATACCCAACGAACAATACTGCAGCAGCGAATTGAATCAATATAAATATTTAATAGTTTCAAAAATAATCAAAACATTAATCCATTCAATAAAAAAAGTATGACTGAATCTATAAACAGACTGAACTCTTTAATTATTCGGAGAATAAAATCTAACAATTAATTATGAATGATCATCAAAGAATTTAATAAATAAAAATCACGCACAAGAATCAAAAATAAATTAAAATAACTATTTATGGTGCAAGTTTATCTCTAACCCCACTTAAAAATTTAGTTACCCATATACAAGACGGATAACGTAAACCTCACGGAGAAACAATGAACCATGAAGTCGCCGCGGCTTCTTCTCTGCGCCACAGCTGCTGCGCTACCGCCGCCCACTGTATATCCGTTCCTCTCTTTTTATTTGGCTTTTTTTTCTCTTTATATTTTTCTTCCGCTGCCCTAAACCACACCTCCTCTCTACGCGCCTGGGCCCCACAAACCAATTCAGCCTCAAAACAGCGCATAGCTGCCCCCTACATCAGCGCGTGAAGGCTTATTATTTTTTTCTGCGCGCGGGCCCCATATCACCAGCCATTCCTTCCTTCAACAGCCGCACAAGCCATGCGCATGGACCCAATATTAGCGCCCAGGCTTCACGCCGCACCTAACCACACAAGGCCCCACGCCTTGCATCAGCCCAGCGCATGGAGCAAGCCCACTTTTGAACCTATTGACTCAGCGCCCCAACGTCAGCCACCTCACGCCTTGCGCCCCACTTGCAATACAGCCGCGCCACTCAACACCCCTCACGTTTGGGCCTTCACTTGTTCTCTATTTTCTTCTTTTGGCTTTGCCATGTCAGCGCCCAACACAATGTTCTACTTCTTTCTTTTCTTTTTCTTTTTCTTTAATTTATTCTCTGAATCAACGCTTGTCATCAACATAAATTTAAATAAAAAAACTCAAAAATATTAAGTATGAATCATAATTACGAATTATTTTTCACCAATAAATATTACAAAATTTGAGATTTTAAAATCTTTTAAAATACTGTTTAAACCAATCTTACTGTAAATAAAATAAAATAAATAATATCAAATATATCCCATATTTTTATTCATTTTGTAGCAATTTAATCTAACAATAGGGCATTTAGAGTGCATTTTCACGTACTCATCTGTAGATAAAACTCTCGAGGCCGCGGGAAACTTGATTGTAAATATGACGACTGATGAGTGCGAAAAAGTGCACTCTAAATGTCCTATTATTTGATTAAAATACTAGAAAGTGGATAAAAATGTGAGAATATAATTAATATTATTTAATTTAATTTCTATTTACAATAAGTCGTATTTGAGCATTAATTTATAAGATTTTATATCTCAAATATTGTATTATTTGTTGGCGAGAGATAGTTTGTAATTACGCTTTACACTTAATATTTTTAGAATAATTTTTAGTTTTTTGACAGATTTGACCATTGAGTTTCAATTGAGATTTGGATGGTGCTAAATTTTCAGAATGAGAAACTAGTCTTCATGAAATATTTAGAGAACGTCTTGGGCTTTTCAAAAAGGTCTGATTTGCAAAAATCGGAGTTCGTTTGGACCGCCAAATATTATTTCAAAGACAGGCTTGGAAAGCTGCTATGAACCTATCCGTCCAGTCAACTTCAAGGGGCTATAACTTGAGCTTTTGAAGTCCAAATCAGGTGATTTTTGAACCTAAAATTATCTACTCATCCAGAGCTAAAACTTTTGTGAAGAAACTGAGTCAAGATTTAGTCATTATCCAATAAAAAACGGGGCATAAAGTTGATAGCTGCTGGCTGTGCGCGTGAAGAAAGAAAAGCAAAAGAAAAAAAATAATAAAGCTGTGGCCAACGTTTATGCCATGACCAAAGAGAGATACAGAAAGCTAATTGAAAAGTCAAAGAAATAAAAGAGAAGTGAGGTGATAGAAGAGAGTGGGGCCCGGTTGTTCAAAGAACAAAGAGAAAAAAAAAAGCAAAATCAAAATTGGTAGGTGCTGAAGGGGCCATGTGGGGCGTGCAGCTGCCAGGCTTTGTTAGCACGACTGGGCTGGTTCTAGCGTGTTGGGCGGCTGTCTGGTGCAGCTAATATGGGCTTGGCTTGGCCAGGCGCAGCAATGGCTAGGGGTTGATCAATTGACGCAATGTGGGGCCTGGCGTGAGGATTAGGGCGCAGGAAAATTAAAACAAAAGAGAGTTGTTACGGTAGACACCTGGGGATAGATATAAAAAGAAAAAAAATATACAGAAAAAGGGGGAAGCCAGGCGGCTGAATATAGAGAACAGAGGGCTGCGGCGGCTGCTGCACAGGAAACAGAGAAGGAAAAAAGACGGGAACGACTGCAGCTGATTCATGACTCAATTTTTCTTCATGAAATTTATGTTGTCCATTTTGTACATGGGTAACTAAATTTTTAAGTGAGGTTAAGGATTCACTTGCACCATAAATGATTATTTTAATTTATTTTGATTCCTGTATATGGTTTTAATTTGTTAAATTCTTTGTTGATCATTCTAAATTTATTGTTGAAGTTTATTGCCCGAATAATTAAATGTTTTAGTCCGTTTATAGATTCAGTCATGCTTTTCTATTGAGTGGATTAATGTTTTGATTATTTTTGGAACAGTTAGTTATTTATATTGATTCAATTCTTTGCTGCAATATTGCTTGTTGGGTATATTGTCGTCGTTGGGTTTTCTCAATGTGAATAATAATTTGGGTGATTTAAAAGTGTTGAATGATTTTTCAAAGGGTTATTTTCAGTCTAATTTTGGTTCATAATTTTATATCTTCCGATTAAGATTTTTGGAATTTAATTTCTCAATTGAGTTATCAGTGAATCAAAAATAGTTAAAATACCAGATATGTGTAAGGGATTTCCGACACTCCACTGTTCGTTAAATTTGAATATTTTATCCATTATTCAGCTTGTTTAATTTTTATTTGCAATCAAAATCACTTTTTATATTTTATTTTCTCGTTAGCCGTCTAATACTTCTGTAGTTTCAGAAATTTTGTTTATTATTCTTTTAATTTAGTCTCCCTGTGGAATCGACACCCCAAAGCGACACTACAACTACCGCATTATTCTTTGGGCGTAATCAAATTTTGGTGCCGTTGTCGGGGAGACGGTAGAAGAATCAGTAGATAGTTTTTCTTTTCAGCAGTTTGTAAAGGCAGTAACTTCGTTCCCTTCTTTTTACTTGCATTATTATTATTATTATTATTATTATTATTATTATTTCTATTTATTTATTTATTTTATTTCATTTATTTATTTTATTATTGTCATCTTGCATGCATAATAGGTATAGGGACGCATTAGGTCGATTTGCTTATAGGCTTGTGTTAGAGTCAGACTTAGAGTCTAATTTTTCTTATTTTTCTAATTCTTTGTTTGGTAATTCTTCTAATTCTAAAAATATGAGCGAATACGAGGATTAACCCACTAGTACCCTTCAGGATTACCTTCACCCTACACACACAGCTACACCATCATGCATCATGTTTCCACCCAATGCTCGTCCAATTGATGTTAAAACAGGGGTGATACAGTTACTCCCTACATTTCATGGTTTGGAAAATGAGAATCCATATGTGTATATTAGAGAGTTTGAAGAGGTAGTTGCGACTTTCCATAGTCAGAATGCAACACAAGACATTGTGAGACTTAAGTTCTTTCCTTTCTCTTTGAAGGATCGAGCTAAGAGTTGGCTATACTCACTGAGACCACGGTCAATTGGATCGTGGAATGAGATGACCCTAGATTTTCTTCTCTAAATACTTTCCCCCACACAAGACCAATGCTTTAAAAAGACAGATTTCTACTTTTGCACAAAAGGACAGTGAGACTTTGTATCAGTCTTGGGAGAGATTTAAGACTTATTGAGTATGTGCCCTCACCATAGGGTATGAGGGTTGGTGTGTAGTGAGTTATTTTTATGAGGGACTTACACCTAGAGAGTGCTAATTTGTAGAGATGTTGTGTAATGGTGAGTTCTTACAGAAAGATCCTGATGAGGCCATAGAGTACCTTAATGAGCTTGCTGAAAGAGCTCACACATGGACAGGACCTAGTGTTACTGAGAGCACAAATAGTTCACGACCTATAGGGAACCAACATAGTCGAGGAATTTACCATCTTAGGGAAGAGGATAACTTGAAAGCTAGGGTTGAGATACTCACTAGGGAGTTAGAGATGTTAAAAGTAAAGGACTTAAAGCCAACACACTTGGCTAATCATGCAGATTCTTTTAGACCATGTTCTGTGTATGGCGGGGTAGATCACTTTGCCCAAGAGTGTCCACATCAGCTGAGATGAGAGGGATGTATGAGGACCAATGTAATACCTTAGGTATGTACAAAAAGCCTTTCACACCCTACTCTGAGACTTACAATCTAGGGTGGCACAATCACCCCAATTTTACCTAAAAATCTAAAAACCAGCCACCTGTACCACCACCTGCACAGCCTCCTAGATCATACCCTGCACCATATCATGCCTCTTCATCTTCTACGAATTCTTTAGAAGACACTTTGCATGCATTTATTGAAGCACAGGGTAGGACTAACCAAAAGATTGAATTTTTTATTATGCAGGTTGTGGAAGAAAACAAGGAGATAAAGAGCCAAGTGTCTAAATTGATGAGCTCTTTGAGTGTGAATGAGCGAGGCAGATTCCCTTCCCAAGCTCAGTCCACACCCCATGGTCAACACATGGCGCAAGAAAATTTGAAGGAGATAAATGCCATTGTGATTCGAAGTGGTAAGTCATTACATATCCCAACTATGGACAAATCAAGGGAGGTGGAAAAGGATCAAGATGGTAGTAATGCCAAGCTACCCAAGGAACTAAAGGTGACAAAGAGCCCTGTTAAGGAATTTGACATCACCATCAATGACAAGAAAGGAGTGGAGAACGTAGTGGCTGACCATCTCTCGAGCCTCACATTTGAAAACAACTCTGACCACCTGCCAATTAGGGATGATTTTCTAGATAAGCATTTACTTTCTATTATTTCTATACCATGGTTTGCTCATATTGTGAATTATTTGGTTGCAGGTGAGATACCGGTGGATTGGAGCGCCCAGGATAAGAGGAAGTTCCTGAGTGAGGTACGTAATTTCTGTTGGGACCCAGGAGGTTCCGTTGCTAGGACAAGCCCCTTTATAGTAAAGAATATTTTTGAAAATGGGGTAGTAGAAATAGAGGATCCCAAGGATAGTCAAATTTTTAAAGTCAATAGTCAGCACCTTAAAGTTTTAATTGATAGGCAAGTTCCGGAAGTGGAAGACATTCCACTTATAGACCCGGTCTACCCACCTTGATCACGCCATGCAGGTATGTTTTATTTTTTTTATTATTTTTTTATTTTTTTATTTTTTATTTTATTTGTTTTATTTTATTTTTGTTCTCTTTTATTTTCGTTCTTTTTCTTTTTGTTTGCTGTTGTTTTCTTTGTTTTTATTTTGCAGGTTAATTTCATTTCGTTAGTTTGGATTGCCATCTTTGGTGCTTAGCGAGTTGCCCATGTCCCGTCACATCAGGTGTATTCTCTCTTTTTTAGTACCCTTCATTCCATTTTGATTGTTAAACATTAAGGACAATGCTTCATTTAAGTTGGGAGGTGCTGGTGATTGCAAATTCATATTTTCATGTGTCAAAATTTTTTTAAAAAAATTTGCATCACACATACATCTTTTTCCCATGAGTGCTCATTTTCATTCATAGCTATTTTTGTGAATTCAATGAATCCACCATAATCATTCTATTGAGGCATTCACAGAACTTTTAATGCACTTATCCAAACTTTGTGGTAAGATGGTGGTTTGACACATGTAGCTAGAGAACTCTTTTGCTTAAGTATTCACGTGTGTTTTGAAAAGAATTGAGAGCTTTCAAATTCAAATTGTGATAAGCATTCATTGATCTGTTGAATTGGGCACTTCTTTTGAGAATATCATTACATGGTTGGTGGTATGACGGCGGATATACTTGGGATATGACGAAGGTCAATTTAGGATTGACGTTTGAGCATTTCATGCTAACCTTTCTCATCATGGACCCTTAGTAGCCAACTTTGAGCCAAAAAACATATATAGTTCTTTTTCATGTGCCTACATCATCCATACCTCTCCATATTGGAGTATAGCCTATACATTAAGTTTTCTTACCTTTTTTGCTTCCAAGTGTGTACTAAGTGTGGAATTTGCATTACTTTTCTTTTGGGTTGCATTGAAAAAAATAGAAAAAGAAAAAGAAAAAGTAAAAGTAAAAGTGCACAAGTGTTCAGTTCGGTGAGCATCAAAGTCAATGAGCATTAAAGTCAAAAAAAAAAAAAAAAAGAAAGAAAAATTGAAAAATTGAAAAAAAAAAAAAAAAAAAAAAGAACAAGAGAAAGAAGAAGAAGAAGAAGAAGAAGAAGAATGAGACGTTTTGTTATTCAGAGATTTGAAAAGTTGAAGAGTACATCAAGTGAGAAGTTTGGTTTGCTGTGATTTTTAATGAAATTCTCTTAGTATGTACTTGAAAGTTTTTGAATCCTTTTTATCCTTTTCTTCACATAACCCTAACCTGAGCCACGTTATAACCCTTTTATGTTGATCGTTCTGATCCTAAGCAAGCCTGTGGAAAGAGTGGTGGAAGTCTCATTTGTTAGTACGCCTATCATAAGATCAGTGTTTGCTTGTTGCTTGTATATAATTGCCTAATTCTTCATTGAGCGTGTACACCCCTTGTCAACTCCATAGAGAGAACCCCTACATGAAACACTTTTATTCCCGTGAGATATGGAGTTGAACCTTTTGCTTGAGATGTTCTTGATGTTGCATGTGTCATGGTTTGTGGTTACATGGATATGGTTTGGAAAACACACACACACACACACTCTGTGAATTGCTATAAGTGGATTGATTATTATACGGTTATTGAATTCTTAAAATTGTTTTGATATGCGAGTTTGAAAAATGTGATTAAATGTTTGCTGTGTGTGATTTTTCGTGGTCTCTTTTGCTAAATGCATGCAAATTGCTAGGGACTAGCAATGAGCAAGTTGGGGGGTGTGATGAGTGCGCAAAAGGGCACTCTAAATGCCCTATTATTTGATTGTTAATGAGGCTTAACCCTCCATCTAAGCCTGTTAATGAGGTAACTATTTCCTCTCTTGAACAACAAATTGTGAGTCTAACTTCTCTTATTCGTCAAATGGCTGTAGGTAATATGCAAACGGCGAAGGCTTGTGGGATTTGTTCAGTAGTAGGGCATCCAACCAATATGTGCCCAACTCTTCAAGAGGAGCCCATTGAGCAAGTGAATGCGGCGGGTGGTTTTTTTGGACAACCGCAAAGGAAGTATAATCCCTATTTGAGCACGTATAACCCGGGATGGAGGGATCACCCCAATCTTAACTATGGGAATCCACAAATAAATTAACCCGCAACTAAAAATCGCTCAAGTTGCCAGCAATATAAGCAGTCATACCCCCCTAGACAACAACCGAGCCAAACTTCTAATTCTGGTTTGTCTTTAGAAGATATTGTTAAGTCTCTTGCCACTAATACTTTGCAATTTCAACAAGAGATGAAACAATTTCAACAAAAGACGAGGGCTAGTATTCAAAGTTTGGATAATCAGATGGGCCAGATGGAAACTGCAATTAGTCGGCTAGAGGCAAAAAGTTCGAGAAAATTACCCTCTCAAACGGTAGCAAATCCAAGAAAAAATGCAAGTGCAATCGTTTTGAAAAGTGGTAAAGAGGTTGAGATTCTAGTAAAGGCAGCCCTTGCATCGTCGAAGTAAGAAAAAGAAAAAAACGTCGTTGAAGACAAAAACGTTCCTAATGACGATGACGTACCTAAGCGTAAGTTTTTGCCTCTTTTTTGTTATAAACTAGTACCTATTTTTCCTCAAGCTTTAGCAGAATCTAGAAAAGATGAGCAAAATAAAGATTTATATGAGACTTTTCGTAGATGCGAGGTAAATATTTCACTTTTAGATGCTATTAAACAAGTACCTCATTATGCTAAATTCCTGAAAGCACTGTGTACAATTAAGAGAAAACAGAAACTAAAAATATGTGAGAAGGTGAGAGTAGAGGATAATGTTTCTGTAGTTATTCAAAGAAAATTCCCTACGAAGTGCAAAGATCCATGTATGTTTACTATCCATTGTACGATAGGTAACACTAGATTAGAGAAGGCCATGATAGATTTAGGAGCTTCTATCAATGTCATGCCATATTCTATATATGCTTCTTTGAAACTTGGATCTTTGAATAAAACTGGTGTTGTGATTTAATTGGCTGATAGATCTACTGCCTATCCCAAGGGTATAGTTGAGGATGTTCTTGTGCGAGTTAATGATTTGGTTTTCCCTACTGATTTCTATGTGCTTGATATGGAGAATAGTGATCAAACTTCTCCTATTTTGTTAGGCAGACTATTCTTAAAGACATCCAAGACTAAGATAGATGTTTATAGCGGCACACATACCCTGGAATTTGATAGTGAAATTTTTAAGATTAATATTTATGATGCCATGAAATATCATGATGATGATAATCCTGTTTATTCTATTGATGTGATTGATTCTTTAGCACAGGAAGTTTTTGAACTTGATGGAAAATATGGATTGGAAGTTACTATTAATAAGCATCTTGAGAAAGAGAATGAGGAGTTAGCCTTGAGTACTGATTTGCAAGAAACTGTTGCAGCGTTGAATGATTTTTCGATGTTGCAACAGTCAGGTAACGTTCTTTATGTTGCGTTACCAGTTTCTAACGAGAGACCTTTACCCTCTGTTTTGTAGGCCCCCATTCCAGATTTGAAGCCTCTTCCCAGTCACCTTAAGTACGTGTTCCTTGGAGACGGAGGAACGTTACCAGTG